>OZ002734.1:12587195-13161711 GCA_963924305.1 Polygonum maritimum | reverse complement strand
GGGCCTCTTCAATTTGCTCAGCCAATCGGACTTGGCCCTCATTTGGGCACTCTTGGGCTCCATGCTTCAAAAGAACCACACTCTTCACATGCTCTTATGGTTTGTTGGGCATAACTCATCTTCCTCCTCATCTTGTTTAATTCATCCTCCAAGAATTGGATCTTCACATCTTTGTCCACCTCTTCACTTTTGGGATCGTAGAGCTTCTTCGGACCTTCTCCATGGACTCTTGCTTCATTGCTCACATTGCTAGTACCATACATCGCCTCATAGTCCGAGAGTTTGTCCAACAACTCCCATGCTTGTTCCGGCGGCAAGTCTATGAACCCACAATCGGTATGGAGGTTCAATTTATCCTTTGTGGCTGTGTTGATCCCTTGGAAGAAGATGTCTTGAAGGACATAGGGTTGTTGCCCATGTGTTGGACACGCCCTTAACATCTCCTTGAACCGGTCCCACGCCTCAAAAAGTGGCTCATGAGCTCCTTGTTGGAAACTAGCAATCTTCCTTCTAAGCTCCGTCGTCTTGGTGGGCGGGAAGAATTTCATCAAGAATGCTTCATTTAGGGCCCTCCATGATGTGATGGATCGAGGTGCTTGACTCTCCAACCAATGCAAAGCCTTGCCTCCCAAAGACCACTTGAAGGCTTTGAGTAGCACATACTCAAGTGTCTCATCATCCGTGGAAATGGTCTCACAAAGGTCCTTGAATTGCTTCACATGCTCGATCGGACACTCATTCGGCCTCCCTTGGAATTGCTCTCTCTTGATGAGTGAGATAAATTGAGTTTTTATCTCAAAATTCCTTGACACCTCCGGCAAGACGATGGCCGGCTCCGGCACCTTCAACTCCGGATGCATGTATTGTCTAGCATTCCGGGGTTGAGTGTTGATTTGAGCCTCAAACCTTATCCTTTGCTCCCTCTCTCTACGGGCCTCGGCGTCTCGATTTGCCATCTCAATTTGCATTCGAGCCATGTCGGCTCTCATCCTCTCAAACTCCTCATCTCGGGCTTGGTCCTCCATCCTCTTCTTCTTGCGGGCTTGCCTTAGAATACTCTCCGGGTCACACACAAAGTCGAACTCAAGAGTTCCTCGGACGGAACTAGCTCGCATGCACCTATAGCCAAAGACACAAACAAAACCGAATCAAAACAAACAAGGGGTTCGGGCTAGTCCCTCACCCAAATCACTACCAAAAAGCAAAGACTCAACAAAGATGGGTACCTCGAACAAGTAGAACTCCCCGGCAACGGCGCCAAAATTCTGATGAGTTCCGGGATCGGAGGGTCTCACAATTTAAATTTATAAAACCGAACCTCAAATTGTAGTAAAGAGGTAGGGTGTCGAACACACGGGAGTTCGTGCGTCGAGAGTACCCGAAAAAAATAAAAAGAGGAAAAGAAAAGGCAAAACAAAGGAAAACAAAAGAGATCTCCTCGGACCGATACAAAGTCACTTCGGTCCGAGGGTGGATCGAGGTCGAGTTGGTCGGGACCGACGTGATGCAAGTCGGACCCGATGTACTGGTAACTCGGTCTTGAACAATAAATAGATTGGTCTTGGGTTTTTGGGTTCCACCCCTAACTAGACTTGGATATTCTTCCTCAATTCAACCAATAAGTGTTTGATTCTAGTGAGATCGAGGTTGTTCACCCCGAATCTCTCCAATCTACACCTCGACCCAAGGGAGCTTTCGCGTCACCTTCGATGCTAGAGACTTGTGATGGGATCGAGACCACTTTCGCTTACTCTTACCAAACACAAGCTCTAGATCCCTTGCTTTCGCAAGAGAATTGAAGCTCAATGTAGAGAGGATTCACAAATCAAGCACTCAAGGCTATGGAATTGGGGTTTTCTACCCAAATCTAGCTAGGGGATTCCCCCATAGCCCAAGACTATGGAATCTACTCCATATGGTAAGAGAAAAGCATAAACAAAATGGAAATCAAGCAAATCTCAATCAACATCATCCAATCAAACTCCAATTGCATTCAAATTCAAAGTGTCTACAAAATCCAAGTCTCAATTCTACTAGATCAAAGCAAAACAAAGTTCAAAACTCACAATTCCTCCTCTCTTCTCCACCGATCTCTCCTTCTCTTCCTTCTCCCTTCTTCTCCTTGCTCTCCAAGTCTTCCTTGAGCCTTTAGAGAGTGATTTGAGTGTGTCTATCCAAACATGCCCTTAATGCTCTCTAATCACCTCTATTTATAGCCTCTCATGGATTGGGGACCAAGGAATCCCAATTTAGAAAGGGGCAAATGTGGAAAGTTGCTAAAAATATGCCTTGGGGAACAATCCAATCCTATGCCGACTTGGACCGACACGGAACGACCTCGGGCCCGACGTTGGGAACGTCGGTCCGGTTCACTGAGTGCTCGATCTCGGGCCCGACTTGGTGTATCTCGGTCCAGGGCCTCGATCCTTGTCTTCTTCCTTGGTTTCCTTTGGTTCCACTTCATTCTTGACTTGGCTCTTGCACTCCTTGACTTGGCTCCTTCATTAGCTCCTCGAAATTGTCCTCATTCTTGCCATTTTACCTACAAAAACAAACAAACTCGCATAGTTTCCGACTCTTGAAGAAAACCGGGAACTAAGCTAAAAAGGAAACGAAACTAACAAAGAAGAAAATGAAAAACACATATTTACAAAGGAAAATAACCACTAAAACACCACCAAAATGAGAGACATCAGTAGGACTCGTAGCGGTCGGCAGAGCTGTGTAGGTCTTCGAGAGAGTCGATGTAGTCGGCAGCTTCGGAGAATCGCTTGAGCTTGGTGAGGGCGAGGACGTTTGAAGGTGAGGTAGATGAAGTGGTCGTGTGGCTGGCGGAGGAGCCAAAGAGATTCGGGAGAAGTGGAGATGGAGATGGAGATTGGAGAAAGCCTGAAAGCGGCGCGGAACATTTTGTCTCCACTCAACCCTAATGGGCCATTGGGCCTAAATGCCTAATGAGAGAAACAAATAGAAAAATACGTTTTTTTTTAATTTCGGTTTTACCCGAACCGAACCGAAACCGAACCGAACCGAACCGAAACCGAAAATTTTGAAATCCTTGAATCGAAAACCGAACCGACTAGCATCGGTTTCAGTTCGGTTCGGTCGGTTCGGTCTCGGTTTTCGGTTTTTTCGGTTTCATGCTCAGCCCTATTACAAAATGCTCAAAAATCGTTTGCCAAGTCCCTCTCCCCCACCTCCTCAAATTCCCACTGTCACAACAAAGAAACTTCTAAAGCGTCCTGCCCCATCGTCCCCCCTCTCCAAAGCATCTAAATCCCTCTCCTCTTCCAACCCTACTGAGATTGTGGACAAGTTTCCATCTCATCTTAAGGAGGGACGCTCCAAGAAAACTCATGACCCAAGGCCCCTCAAAAAGGCCAAGTCCTCAAGCGTCCCCCCTACTAAAAGCTCCACAAAAAGGCCTAGCACCACAGAAAGGCCCTCAACTCTTTCGAAGCAATCCACTCCTCCACCCCAACCTCTTAAAATCGTCCAACTCCCAACCCCTCCTCTGTCCCCCAAGCCTTCCAAAGCCAACGCTCTCATTCCCTTCCAACCCAATTCTCACTCCTCATCCCTTAATTTTGCCAACTTCCCATCTGCCCCTGCCCACATCTCACCTCCTAAGGATCCCGAGACTCCCAGGTCTCGCCGTCCTTCATTAGAAAGCGGACCAGAGGACGTCGAGAAACGTCCAGCACTTGAGCACACATTCAAACGCCGCAAAGCCGGTGAATCACCCAAAGTGCTACTGGTCCAGGCAGCTACAGAGCCGGAGCACATCTCCACCTCAAGTTCCTCCTCATCTAGCTCTTCTTCAGAGAGCAAACAAGGAACGCCCGCCGGTGAGTCCTCACCCTTCGTTGATATAACTGGGGACTCTAACGACGAGGCTGAAGGTGTCGAGAATGCCCTCGCTTCAAAAGAGGCAGACAATGCTGAAGTAGTTGAGGACGCTGGTGAGCACTAGGTCGCTCACAAGGACGCCGAGCCTACTCTATCTGAAGAGCTCGAGCGTGATGCACAATAAGTACCGCCCTACAACCAATCCCTTCCAATCCTCAATCCCCTTCAAACTCCACAAGAAAACCCCTCCCTCTCAATCCAAACAGAATCCCAAGTCCCTGCGGACGCTGAGCCCCATTCTGAAACTCAAACAGAGGCCCAGGACGCAGCAGAACCATCTTAAGGCAGAGCCTCCTCAGGAAATGAACAGGCCGCACCTGGTGGCACTGAAGAAAATGATCAAGGCACTGAGGACGCCTCTGCTGAGAAAGGTGCTGAACAAGAATCTGGGGACGCTAATGATGAAGAAGAGAGTTCTGATGGTGAGGACTCTGAGTCCCCTAAGGGCATAAAGAAACGAAAGGACGACGGAGCCCCTGTTAACGTTCTAGGCCCTCTGGTCTATTCAGAAGAGTGGCTCGCGTCCTTCCGCAAAGACAAAGCCGTCCTGGAATTCCTTGAGCTTCTAAAGTTTCAAGGCTGGTTAACAGTTGGACCTGCTCCTTCAGAGGTCGATAAAGAACAGGTCCGGGCGTTCTTCAAGAGTCTTCGCTACAAGTCCAAAGATGGCTCTCTCTCCTTCAAAATAGATGATGAGAAGGCAACTGTCACAGAACGCCAAGTCCGTCAATTCATGGGACTTAGCACTCAAAAGCCGCCGTCCAACGCTCTCAATTCACTTCCAGAGAACGGCTTTGAGATGACAGAGGACGAAGAAAATGCTATGATTGAGAGAGTGTTTCAAGGCAAAAGGCCTTATGGACTTGACAGGGTAGCTCACGTGTTGAGCAAAGTCGGCGCTATCGCACACTACTTCATCTGCCGCGCCATCCTTCCCAGGCAAGAGAAGCGTTCTATAGTTCAAAACCATGACATCATTCTAATAGACGCCTTTCTCGAACGCCGTCCCATCAATCTTGCCAGAATTGCAATGCAACATATGGCTAAGTGTGGGAGGAAGCGACACGCTCTGCCATACCCTGGTCTAGTAAAGCTGATCCTAGAGTCCCAAAATGCATATGATGCCAGTGCTCCCACAGAAGTGCTAGGACTAAAATGGAATGCAAAGAAGGGACTGGTAGAAATAAGACATAATGAGGAGCTGCCCTCCATAATCAAACAGCTTGAAGCTGAAGCTGAGGAAGCTAGGAAGAAAGCAGAGCAAGAACGTCTAGCCGCTGAAGCTGAAGCAGAAAGGCTTGCCTCTATGCATCAAGAGCCCATTCACGAGGAAGAGCCTCCAGTTAACTTTGCAGCTCTTGATCAGCTGATAATGGCAGCGTCCCCTCCTGCTTCTTTACCTCACATGGATGCTCCTTCTTCAAGCTCTGGTCCAGAACCTCGTCCTGCCCCAGCCAACTCTGGACAGCATCCCCCTGCAGAACTCATGGTGCTATCATGGACAATCAGTGCTTAATCTTCTCTGCTCTTAAGGATTTGTTAACGGCCTTCACCAAGTCGGCAGAACTTCATGAACAGCTTCTTAAGTTCTATCAAGACCAGAGCCGCCCTCAGTGATCGCCGTCCTCCAACCCTTTATCCCTCAACTGTTTTGCTTTTGCTTCTTTTCATTTAGAAACACTTGGTATGTAATGACAATGATTCTCATTTTGTTTGAATGGCAATTCAATGTTTGTGTGCATGTGTTTGTTTAAGCGTTCCACTGGTTGTAGTTATGTTTTTATGCTAACGTCCTCATCACTTGTTATCCTTTTCGATGATGCCAAAAGGGGGAAGTGTAGTTTTGCAGAGATGCGCTATAAAATAGTTATCTAGAATAAGCAAGTGTTAAGGGGGAACTATTAAGTGAAAGGTCTGAGGAACGCCGTGCTAGAATAAAAGAGGACGCTTAGAAAATATTCTAGGACGCTACTCTCTCCTGAAAATCCAAAAGTTAGAGAATCAAAGAATGAAAACTTGTGCTTACTGAAATTTCTCTAAGTGTTAGAGGATGCTTCTAAGTTTTCATGCATGCTAAAGTTCCAATGCCAAAACTATTTTGCTGAAGAGTTTGTCATCATCAAAAAGGGGGAAATTGTTGGGACGCTATCAAGAACGCTTGCGTACTTAGTAGTGTGCCCACACAAACCGTCCCTTAGTTTTGATATGACAAACTCACTTTGATTCTAATAAATTTGTCCAAGTGTTCAGGAACGCCAGTGACAAAGGGACAACAAGTGTGTGAAGCGTTCCCTAGGCTTAGGGACGCTAGCTCACAGGAAGTAAGGAGCAGCAAGAGACTACTTAAGGAAGTAGGAATGCAAGAAAGGAGTCCTTACTCACTAGCCGACAGGATGACATCACTCGACAACATTTGATCATCCAAGGACACGTGGAGACCGATCCTGTAGCAGAGTCCAACACTACGTGGCGGACGATCCTGTTGCAGAGTTCATCAACACGTGGCGGCCGATCCTGTTGCAGAGTTCATCAAAACGTGGCGGCCGATCCTGTAGCGGAGTTCATCACACACAGCTGGATACAGGAAGCTTCCTCATCACCGCCATTATACATGGAGGAAGATCCTGTAGCCACGCCCTCGAAGGGCATGATCGTCAGAAGAGAAAGACGCCCTTCCCCAAGTCCTATAAATACCCCAAGGCATTTATTGTGACGTTAACGCTTTCAGAGAATATTCAGGGAGAATCAGACGAAAGCGGCTCACTCAAGAACATGAAGAACTAGCTCAAGAACTCAAGAACAGTGCTAAGACTTGTGCTAGATCGAGTGAGATTTGTAACCAAAACCACAAAACAGTTTGTATTCAGAAAAACCCAAAAAGAGAAAGAGAGTCCTACGAAGTATTGTAGGACGTAGGGATAGAGTCCTTTAATAGATTGAACTCGCTTAAGTTGTAGGCTTAGAGGAGTCCTTTACTAGTGGACTTAGGGAAAAGCTAAGTACTAGAGAACTGTAAAGACTCGCCAGTACAACTGTAAGGACGTTCAATATAAAGGAAAAGTTATTCAGAAATCCTCCAAGGAGGTAGAGGTTTACACTCAAGGACTACTTGGTCTTGAGTGGTTCCTCTATAATTCACTGCGTTCATCTTTACTTGTTTAGTATTTTATTCCGCTACATTACTCAAGGACGCCCCTACTCCTCGTAGGGACGCCTGACCAAAGGACGCCTTTACCAAATTAAAGGACGTCCCTCAGTACTAACGATCCAACAATAGAGATGTTGAAACCTTGCAAAAGCTTGAGGAATCTCTTGAACTTGCTCTCAACAACATCTTTCGGTTTCCTTGAGGGGTATGGAAGAGTTTTCGAACCTTGAATCTTGCTCGGATCAACCTCCATAGACTTGTCCGACACCTTTGTACCTTCCTCTGGCTGGATTGACTTGGGCACCACGTCGGGCCCGGTGTCATCTATCTCGGTCTAGGGGCAGAGCATAGGCTGAGTGGTCAGACCGACATCTGGGCAAGTCGGGCCCGACTCTCTCTCAACCTCGGTCCTGGGCAGAGGAGTTGGTTTGCTGAATGGGTCGACTTCTTGGCACCTCGGACCCGACTTCCTGGGCAAGTCGGTCCGGTTTTCTTCACTTGTCTTAGGCACATGTGGCTCGGGTAGATTTCGGCCACTCCTCAATCCAATAGCCCGAACTTCATTTTGATTTTGTTGGGCACGGGGATTCTCCTCGGGTCGGCCTAGAAGTCTCCCATTCTCTCTCGGGGCTTGATTTGCTAATTGAGCGAATTGATTGTCCGCTTGCCTTCTCCATGCTCGGTTCTCATTGAGTTCGGTTCTCACATCATTGAGTTGAGTTCTCACCTCCTTAAACCCATCTTTCAATTCTTGAACCCATTGTGGTTGTTGTTGCTCATTGAATCCCGGGGTCTATATGGTGGTGTTTGGGCCCTTGGCTCGTTTTGGTTGAAGTTGTTTTTGTAGCCATTGGCTTGACCTTGATTCCACCGGCCATTACCTCCATTGTTGAAATTGCCTCTACCTCCATAATTCCCTCGAACATAGTTTGCCTCCTCAATTTGCTCGGCCAAGCGCACTTGGCTCTCATTTGGACAAACTTGTGTAGCATGGGCAAAGGATCCACACTCCTCAGAAGCTCTAACATTTTGCTTGTAATAGTGGACTTGCCTCTTTAGCTTGCTCACTTCACCTTCAAGGAATTAGAGCTTCACATCTTTGTCTATGTCTTCTCCCTTTGGATCATATAGCTTCCTTGTGCCTTCACCTTGGACTTTCACCTCCTTGCTAGCTTGACTCACCTCATACATGGCCTCATAATCGGAGACTTTGTCAAGTAGCTCCCAAGCTTGATCCGGAGTCAAGTCTATAAATCCACAATCGGTGTGGAGATTTAGCTTGTCTTTAGTTTCCGGATTGATGCCTTGGAAAAAGATATCTTGAAGCATGTATGGTTGTTCGCCATGAGTAGAACGTTGGCGCAACATCTCCTGAAACGGTCCCATGCTTCGAAGAGAGGCTCATTTGGTCCTTGTTGAAAGCTTGCAATTTTTCTCCTTAGCTCGGTTGTCTTTGAGGGTGGGAAGAACTTCATCAAGAAAGCATCATGGAGAGCTTGCCATGTGGTGATCGACCTAGGGGCTTGGCTCTCGAGCAAATGTGCGGCCTTACCCCCAAGTGACCACTTGAACGCCTTAAGAAACACATACTCCAACGTCTCCTCATCCGTAGAGATCTTCTCGCACATGTCCACAAAGCGTTTGACGTTCTCTATGGGACATTCATGCGGACGGCCCTCAAATTGATCCCGCTTGATGAGAGAAATGAATTGCGTCTTGATATCGAAATTCTTGGCAACCTCGGGTAGCACAATGGCCGGTTCGGGCACCCTCAACTCCAGATGCATGTATTGGCGTGCATTCCCGGGTAGAGCGTTGAGTTGAGCCTCGGCCCTCATTCGTTGCTCCCGTTCTCTCCTTGCTACCACCTCTTGGTTGTCCTTCTCAAGTTGCAATCTAGCCATCTCGGCTCTAAGCCGAGCCATCTCTCATCATCACCATGGACAGCTTGGTTCTCCATCCTTTTCCTTCTTCGGGCTTCTTTGAGAATACTTTCCGGATCACTCACAAACTCAAGCTCAAGTGTTCATCGGACGGAACAAGCTTGCATATACCTAAAAAGCAAAAACACAAACCAAAACCAATCACAAATAAACAAGGGGTTTGGGCTATTCCCTCACCCAAATCACTACCAAACACAAAAGACTCAATAAATTGGCACTCAAAGCAATTAGACTTCCCCGGCAACGGCGCCAATCTTTTGATCGCCTCTGGATGCGAGGGTCTTGAGATACAATTTATAACCCGACCCCGTTGTAGCACGTGGTGGGTGTCGAACACAAGGGAATTCTATTCGTTTGATGTGACGAAGTACTTGAAAGCTGGGAAAAAGAACTCAAAACAAAGGAAAATGCAAAGACCTCTCGGGACCGACACTAGGTCACTCAGGCCTGAGGTTGGCGACGAAGAAAGAGGTCGGGACCGACGTGGAACAAATCGGGCCCGATGTTGATTGTAACGTCGAACTCAAGTTTTGAAAGGTAGATCTCAGGTTTTTGGGTTCCTCCTCTAGTAGATGTGGGCTTTTCCACCCCAATTCAAGCTATAAGTGATGATCCTCGTAGGATCGAGAGCTTTTGCCTCGTTCCTGCCACTTCTACACATCGACCACGGGGATATTGACTTCCCCTTCGATGCAAGGTCTCATGATAGATAAATGTTCACTTTCGTTCACCTTTGCCAACCACAAGCCCTTGATTCCTTGCTCTCACAAGGAATTGTAGCACTATGTAGAGTGGGTTCCTAGATCAAGCACTCAAGGCTTATGGAATTGGGGTTTCAAACCCAACCTAGCTAGAGGTTACCCCCATAGCCCAAGATCAAAGAAATCTACTCCATATGGCAAATGAAGAAAGCAAACAAATCACAAAACAAGGCAATCATCAACCTAGCTAGAGGCATTTAACCACCCTTTATATTCTTTCCTGCACTTAACCACCCCTTATTTATAAATAGTTGCACTTAACCACCCATAGTTTATATAAAAATATTATTCCCTCTATTACATGTTCCGGTTGGCTCATTTCGGGTTGGTTCACTTCAAGTTCTTATGAGTTTGAATTGACATAACTAAAAATAGAATTAAAACTTTTTAATTATTATAATAAAGTAAAAAGATATCATTTATTCATCCATCTTAATAATAAAGTATTTCGATTATTAAATTACGAATGTGACTCGGGCAAAATCGTTGTTCCCTTATCAAAAATAAATCCCAAACATGCAAACAAAAGTATAGTAGGCAAGCAAGGGGTCGAACCCAAAGGAATCAGTTTTTATTCAGATTTTAGTGGTTTTCATGCAAGTAATCAAAAGGGGGTTTTGAAGGTTGGGGTCAATCAAAGTTATCAAGCAGAGTTTATCCAATCAATTCCACTTTATTAATCCGTTGATCATGAATTCATCCACCTCTTTATATGCTTAGGTCAATTCCAATCCCAATCATTAGAAATCGCAAGTCCACGGTCCAAGCAATTCTATAACCCTAGGCAAGGGCGCTTAACCTAGAATTAGCATAGAGCACAGGGATAATAGGAAATCAAATCATGCAATCAAGCTACGAGTCTCATGCACAACTTAACCATTGAATACTCTTCCCTAAACTAGTCCACGGTCCTAGAATAGAGTTGTTTCGAGAATAGGAAAGATGCATAGACAACAACCAATCCAAATTCAAACAATAGATATAAGTCAATCAAACAAGTTGATCAGGCTCATAAAATCAAACATAGATCATGGGATGAAGTACAAGAGTATCAATAAAGACCTAAGGATAAAGAGGTTACCAGAATTTCACAACTTCATAATAAAGCTTCCTTGATTGAATAAACTCCAGAGGAAAGTTAGTTCTCCATTACAAAGAAAACTCTAATCTTTATTGAATTACAATTGATTGACAAGTATTGGATATCCTAAAAACCTAGAAAGGTTCCCCTTATATAGCCCCAAGGATCAACCTTTTCGGACTAAACAAGATAGGAAACCGAAAGATAAGAAAGGAAACAAGATAGAAACGGTGAAATCTCGCTCGCTTGGAAGTCGGTCGAACCCGCGACCGCGGCACCACCACCGCGCCCGCGACGGCCTTCACTCGATCAAATCCGAGTCAGCTTCTACCGCGACCGCGTCATAGACAACGCGACCGCGGCCTTCATGGTCTTAGTTGGCTCGCTCCTCCACGCCACCGCGCCCGCGTCATAGACAACGCGACCGCGATATCCATGCAGTGGCGAATCTTCGTCTTTAAGCTCTTTAACTCTTGATTCTTCATACTCCGTTTCTTCGGTCTTGATATTACAATAACGCTCCAAACTAACCTAAACACTCTCAATAAAGCTCTAAAATACAAGAGTTATCCTATACAAAAGAGGCCGAATCAAATTCCCGCATACTTAGATCTTGCTCGTCCTCGAGTAAGCTCAAAACAAATATATCAAGGTAGCACATCTAAGATCTCAGGAAATACAAGGGAAGATAAAAACACTCAACTCACAACCCGAACCCAAAATATAGAGAAATCATGAGCATAAAACAATGAAGCTCAAACACACACCTCACAACATGATAAGACACTCAAGCTCTAAAAAGATGAAATAGAGCAACCTAGGATCTACCCAAATCTAACATGTAAGCCCCAAAGTCCCCAAGCAAGAATGATCCTAAACACTCGAATTTTACCGCTCAATTCTGCTTAGGCGCCCTTTCGGGTTTTCACCTAACCGCTCTTTTCATTTTTGAATAGGTGTGCTCACAAAACTCACAACTCTCATGAACCTCATATTTCCCCAGCCTAATGCTGGTCCGAGTTACCTGCTTATTACCTGAGCCGCCCTTTCGGGTTTTCGACTCATCCCAGGATTTATATGCCTTTTTTCAATTTTTATGGCTCTTTCTATCTTTTTCTTTCTCTTTCTTTCTTTATTATGCAAAAATATGGTGCAAGTGCTCCATGAAAATAAGAAAATCAAAAATCTGAAGCAAATCACTAACTAAGCTAACTAGGATAAGCGAATGCGAGTACTCCTTCCCCCATACTTAAATCCTTCATTGTCCTCAATGAAGCAAAGAGAAAGGATAGAGGCAAGGAGAAAGGTATATCAGAAGACTCACAATAGATGAAGAGAGGTGAAATGGAAGAACTCTTCATAGGTGGTAGAATAAAGAAACTTCGTAATTCCAATCGGTCGCCGCGGGCGCGGTATCGTGACAGAGAACGAAGTCGTCCATAGGTGGTCACCGCGGGCGCGGTTCTTGTTCAGAGACGTAGTCTCGACTTCGTCTCGAAAAGTGTGATGTGTAAGCAACCGTCGTAACTTGGCTCGTCTTCTTGGAAGATAGATAAATACTCGAACTCGAGCCGTGGAGATGCAATCCCGGGGAAACAAAGCTCCCCCATACTTAAGCTTTACACATAGCCAAAGAATGGAAAGTACAAAGATGGATGGAAAGAAGAAATAGAAGATGGAAAGATAGAAGATGGATAGAATGGATATAGATGGATGGAAAATATAGAGGTAGAATGGGACCAAAAAGTCCTCTTTTTTTTGTTTTTTTTGTTTTTTTTTTTTTCATTTTTTTTTCTTTTCATATATTTTTTTTTCTTTCTTTTTTTTTCTTTTTCATTTTTTTTTCAAAAATAAAACGAGCTAAAACCGAGACGCAGTATGGTTGCCGCGAGCACGGGCTAGTACCTGTTCGTCGGGGCGCGCTGGTGATCCGCCGCGGGCGCGGTATCACGCCAGGCGTGTCCTTTCGGACCTAGTACCTGCATGTTAGCTAAAAACACAAGCAAATCCTAAGCTAGGAATGGAAAAACAATCTATCTAATCCTTGGGTTGCCTCCCAAGCAGCGCTTTTGTTTAACGTCGTTGGCTCGACGTGGATACGATCAATATGGGTCCTCGTCAACATCAATTCGGACCGTGTTGCCACCATGAGATATGGAAAGAGATCCATTGGCAACGTCAATGACTGTGTTGGCGGTTTTCATGAATGGACGACCAAGTAAGATAACCGGATCGTACCGCCCTTCGCCTATCCCCATCACATAAAAATCTGCAGGAAAGATCAAACCCCGCACCTGCACTAGAACATCCTCAACTAACCCTTTCGGGCGCACATTAGAGTGGTCGGCCAACTCAATAACAATATCAGACTCCTTTAAAGGACCAAGGCCTAACCTATCATACATGCAAGCTGGAAGAACATTAATGGAGGCACCTAAATCTAACATAGCTCGCTCAATTTTAGTTTCTCCAATAGTGACAGGGACGGTGAATCTTCCTGGGTCAGAGCATTTTTTTGGTAATTGCTTTTGGAGTAGGGAATTACAAGTCTCAATTTTGCTATCCTACGTCTTTTCAACTAGAGCTAACTTTTCAATCTTAGGATTAGTCTTATTCTTTCTTTTTATGGTGCATAGCTCTTTCATAAACTTAGCAAAACGAGGGACACTTTGAATGAGATTAAGGAGAGGAACATTTACCCGACAATTGGCGAAGGTCTCGAAGAGTTCCTTGTCATGTGCCAGCTTCCTTGTGTCCTTGAGAGCATCGGGGAATGGAGGGGAGGTCTTGAAAGAATCCAATGATGGAAGGGGTTGAGCCACATAGCCATCGTCCTTTTCTACTGCTGGAGCTCGGTTCCGTCTAGGAGAGCTTGGGCGAGGAGGCGAGTAATTCTTGAAAGCATAGTCGAGTAAAGCCTCGAAGTTACGCTCGGCCTCCTTACCACGGGCGCGTTTCGGACTCCGCGGTCGCAGGTCGTTACGCCTCTCGTGGTCCATGTCTTCTGTTGGAATTTCGCGGGCGCGGAGGGGAGAGCGCGGGCGCGGAAATCCCACAGAAGCTTGGTCTTCATGTGCTGTCGCCCCGGCGCGGTCGCGGCCAGGGGAGTGCGGGCGCGGTTCGTCACCAGGGGGTGATTCCCGACTCGCCAGCGTTCTACCGCTCCTCAAATTCATGGCACTCACATTCTCCTTGTGATTGAGCGGTTGAGAGGGAAGTTTCCCGGAATCCTTAGACTCGAGCCTATTGATCATAGTGGCAAGTTGGCTCAGCTGAGTCTCAAGATTCTTTACAGCAGCTCTCGTCTCTTGGTTCTCCTTCAAGAGCGCAGTAATAACATCATTCTGAGACGGAGCAGGCGCTCTCGGGGCATAGTTGTTGGATCGGAATTATTGTTGCTGGCCCTGAGGAGCGTACTGCTGCTGCTGTTGTGGTGGCTCTTGTTGCTGCTGGTTGTTCCACCTCAAGTTAGGATGGTTTGCCCACCCCGGATTGTAAGTATTAGAATAAGGGTCATTCCGGGGCCGGGGTGCTCCATAATTGCCAATAGCATTGACCGACTCCTCGGTCTCCTGAATAGTAGGGCACTGATCTGTGTGGTGGCTCGCGTCATAGCAAAGACCACAAGCATTGACTTGTTGATCTTTCCTCTTCGTGAGCAGCTGCTTCATAAGATCCTTGAGCTCCCTTACTTCAGCATTCAGGGACTCATTCACCACACTCACGGACCTCACATTGGTCCTGGTTCTCTGATTTCGGGCTTGTTCCGCTAAGATCTCCACTTTCTGAAAAGCTGCAGCGGGGGTCAAGTTCTCGTAACTACCCCCACAAGATGCATTCACGAGCCTCTTGTCATTGTCGCAGAGTCCCTCAATGAGGTAGCAAATAAGATCCTTGGCTTGGTAGCCATGGTAGGGACAACTCGCGATGAGCCTCTTGTAGCGCTCATAATAGTCATAGAGGTTCTCGTCTTCCCCTTGCTCCAAACTACTGAGCTGCTTCTTAATAGATGTTTGTTTGGAAGCAGGGAAGTATTTCTCAAGAAACGCCTTCTTCATGGCCGCCCAAGTGGTGATAGAGCCCGGCACCAAATAAAGGAGCCAATCCTTGGCGGTGTCTTCAAGAGAGAAGGGGAAAGCCCGGAGCTTGATTTGATCCTCCGTCACATCAGTGGGCTTCATACTCACGCACACCGCGTGGAATTCAGTGAGATGTTTGTTCGGGTCCTCACTACTCAACCCGTGGAATTTGGGTAAGTGGTGGATGAGGCCAGATTTCAGTTCGAACTTCACACCCTCCCCGAGTTCGGGGAATTGTACAGCGAGCTGCTGTTGCTGGAGATCAGGCGCTGTGAGTTGGCGAATAGTTTGTTCCGCCATGACGCCTTCTGGTTCAGAATCAGACAGAGAGAGAGAGATTCAAGAAGATTGTAGGAGGTAGACACTCTGGGGGCACTCCTTATCTTCCGAAGAGTCTTGTCAATTTCTGGATCAAAACGAACAGGTGAAGTATTAGTAGACCGGGTACGGACCATGTGTTAGGTCCGAACCCAAAGGATGGTTCTGCGTACGAATCGCGGGCGCGCCGAGGTGGCCGTGGGCGCGGTTTGGGCGTAGAACGCGAAACGCACACAATCAGAATAAGAAAAAGGATTCCCCGGCAACGGCGCCAAAATTTGACTCGGGCAAAGTCGTTGTTCCCTTATCAAAAATAAATCCCAAACATGCAAACAAAAGTATAGTAGGCAAGCAAGGGGTCGAACCCAAAGGAATCAGTTTTTATTCAGATTTTAGTGGTTTTCATGCAAGTAATCAAAAGGGGGTTTTGAAGGTTGGTTTCAATCAAAGTTATCAAGCAGAGTTTATCCAATAAATTCCACTTTATTAATCCGTTGATCATGAATTCATCCACCTCTTTATATGCTTAGGTCAATTCCAATCCCAATCATTAGAAATCGCAAGTCCACGGTCCAAGCAATTCTATAACCCTAGGCAAGGACGCTTAACCTAGAATTAGCATAGAGCACAGGGATAATAGGAAATCAAATCATGCAATCAAGCTACGAGTCTCATGCACAACTTAACCATTGAATACTCTTCCCTAAACTAGTCCATGGTCCTAGAATAGAGTTGTTTCGAGAATAGGAAAGATGCATAGACAACAACCAATACTAATTCAAACAATAAATCTAAGTCAATCAAACAAGTTGATCAGGCTCATAAAATCAAACATAGATCATGGGATGAAGTACAAGAGTATCAATAAAGACCTAGGGATAAAGAGGTTACCAGAATTTCACAACTTCATAATAAAGCTTCCTTGATTGAATAAAATCCAGAGGAAAGTTAGTTCTCCATTACAAAGAAAACTCTAATCTTTATTGAATTACAATTGATTGACAAGTATTGGATATCCTAAAAACCTAGAAAGGTTCCCCTTATATAGCCCCAAGGATCAACCTTTTCGGACTAAACAAGATAGGAAACCGAAAGATAAGAAAGGAAACAAGATAGAAACGGTGAAATCTCGCTCGCTTAGAAGTCGGTCGAACCCGCGACCGCGGCACCACCACCTCGCCCGCGGCGGCCTTCACTCGATCAAATCCGAGTCAGCTTCTACCGCGACCGCGTCATAGACAACGCGACCGCGGCCTTCATGGTCTTAGTTGGCTCGCTCCTCCATGCCACCGCGCCCGCGTCATAGACAACGCGACCGCGATATCCATGCAGTGGCGAATCTTCGTCTTTAAGCTCTTTAACTCTTGATTCTTCATACTCCGTGTCTTCGGTCTTGATATTACAATAACGCTCAAAACTAACCTAAACACTCTCAATAAAGCTCTAAAATACAAGAGTTATCCTATACAAAAGAGGCCGAATCAGAGTGATATACTATTTTTACAAAACAGTGTTTCGGGTACACCCATCAGATCTTGGGTTTCAAGTTTTATCCAATAAATGACCTAGTCGGGTCTCTCTTTGACCCAGTGATTCAGGCTATTTTGTATAAGTTAACTCTTGTATTTTATGGTTATATTGAGTGTGTTAAGGTTAGAGTTTGTGCGTAATTGTAATATCTAGACCGAAGACACAAGGATGCAAGATTCAAGAGTTTTAAGGCGTTTTGAGCTGTTTGCGCGACACCACTTGCTTGTGAAGGCTATATCTTGAGCTACAGAGGTTGGATTGAGCTGATTCCAGTGCCATTGGAAACCTAACTTCAAGGGCTTCAATTCATTTTTTTATACCAAAGTCAGATTCTAAGCAGAAGAGGGTCAAAACAGCCTCAGAAGTGACGCTAGAGGTTCTGTCGAGATTCCGCGACCGCGGATTGTCCACCGCGACCGCGGCGGCTGCCGAGACGAGTTATTCTTCTCTGTCGTAAAAGCGCGGGCGCGGTGATGGAGGTGCGACCGCGGTGATGCCGGATCCAAGACGGGCCGAAGATCTATCTTCTTTCTATCTTCTTAACTTTTCTCTTTTCTTTTCTATCTTTTCTCCTTTCCTAATTAGATTAAGAGCATGTTCCCTGGGTCTATATAAGGAGGAGCCTCCTTAGGTTTTAGGTATTCAATTCATATTCCAATTCATAAACCAATTCTTCTTCAATTAATTCTTTAGTTTAGTTATGGAGAGCTAGTCTCCTTGGGTTTGTTCAAAGGAGAAGCTCTGATGTATGAACTCATGTTTGGTGATTGATTTCTATCCTTTGGTTGATATTGATTCTCTTGTGCTTCATCTTATGATTCTTGATTGTTTCTCTAGGACTCGCGACCCTATTGAATTGATTAGCTTTCTACTGTTTGATTAGGTTTGGACCGTGGACAAAACTAATTTGTGAAAACAACTTAACCTAGACCAGTTGTCTATGCAACTAGGATTAAGAAGATAATTGATTGTTTTATCTTGCAATTAACTCGTAGCTTGATTGTTTGATGTTATATCCTTCATATCCCTGTTCTCTATGCTAATTCTAGGTTAAGCGTCCTTGCCTAGGGTTATAGAATTGCTTGGACCGTGGACTTGCGATTGTTAATGATCAGGATAGGAATTAACCATAGGTGTGAATGAAATCAATTGATGAGTCTATGATCGAGTGATTATTTCATGAGTGGATCTTTTGAATGAACCTGATTTCCCATATTTGTTATTTGTTTTGTTTTCTTATTTTAGATTAGTTTAGATCTCTTCTCTAAATCCCCCTTTTCTTAGTTGATAATAATATTGATACTAAAAGCCTTAAGTTCTCTTGGGTTTATGATTCGGCCTATTTTGTATAGGATAACTCTTGTATTTTAGAGCTATATTGAGAGTGTTTAGGTTAGTTTTGAGTGTTATTGTAATATCAAGACCGAAGACACGAAGTATGAAGAATCAAGAGTTAAAGAGCATAAAGACGAAGATTCGCCACTGCATGGATATCGCGGTCGCGTTGTCTATGACGCGGGCGCGGTGGCGTGGTGGAGCGAGCCAACCAAGACCATGAAGGCCGCGGTCGCGCTGTCTGTGGCGCGGTCGCGGTAGAAGCCGACTCGGATTTGACCGATTGAAGACCGCCGCGGGCGCGGTGGTGGTGCCGCGGTCGCGGGTGTGACCGACTTCCAAGCGGACGAGATTTCACCGTTTCTATCTTGTTTCCTTTCTTATCTTTCGGTTTCCTATCTTGTTTAGTCCGAAAAGGTTGATCCTTGGGGCTATATAAGGGGAACCTTTCTAGGTTTTTAGGATATCCAATACTTGTCAATCAATTGTCTTTCAATAAAGATTAGAGTTTTCTTTGTAATAGAGAACTAACTCTCCTCTGGAGTTTTATTATGAAGTTGTGAAATTCTGATAACCTCTTTATCCCTAGGTCTTTATTGATACTCTTGTGCTTCATCCCATGATCTATGTTTGATTTTATGAGCCTGATCAACTTGTTTGATTGACTTAGATCTATTGTTTGATTTAGGATTGGTTGTTGTCTATGCATCTTTCCTATTCTTGAAACAACTCTATTCTAGGACCGTGGACTAGTTTAGGGAAGAGTATTCAATGGTTAAGTTGTGCATGAGACTCGTAGCTTGATTGCATGATTTGATTTCCTATTATCCCTGTGCTCTATGCTAATTCTAGGTTAAGCGTCCTTGCCTAGGGTTATAGAATTGCTTGGACCGTGGACTTGCGATTTCTAATGATTGGGATTGTAATTGACCTAGGCATATAAAGAGGTGGACGAATTCATGATCAACGGATTAATAAAGTGGAATTGATTGGATAAACTCTGCTTGATAACTTTGATTGAAACCAACTTTCAAAACCCCCTTTTGATTACTTGCATGAAAACCACTAAAATCTGAATAAAAACTGATTCCTTTGGGTTCGACCCCTTGCTTGCCTACTATACTTTTGTTTGCATGTTTAGGATTTATTTTTGATAAGGGAACAACAACTTTGCCCGAGTCAGTTTACTTGCGTACTGTACTAGTTTGTAGTTTGGGTTATTTATCTTTGATCTTGGCACGACGACTTTAGCCGAGCCAAATTTTGGCGCCGTTGCCGGGGAACTTTGGTTTCTTTCTAGTATTAATATTTTTATTGCATTTGTGTGGACCTATCTTATGCTCCACACATGAATATCCTAATAGCTTCCTATGAGTTTGACCAGTTGCAGTGTGAACCATTCTGTGACTATTTTGAGAGAGTTCGAGGTGAGACAACTGGCTTGATTGCTCGAGGAGTTTATGTCTGTCTATTCGATCTTTGTAGAGAAATCTACTATGGAATGACATCGGAGACGCAGCTTGAGGTGGACCGCAGGACTGAGTCAAGTTTTCTCACCTTGGAACCTGAGGAACAATTAAATATCTTCCTCGATATGAGGAAGGAGAGTCGGTTGCTGTAGGACATGCTTAAGGCCGGAACACCTTCTGACCAAGAACCGCGCTCGCGGGATGCATACCGCGCCCGCGTTTCTGATGCAGAAACGGAGAAGCCTCCCCTGGAGGAGAACTGCGACTGCGGCCCACAAACCGCGCCCGCGGCCTCTAACGAGGATCATCCACCGGTGTTGCTAGACCGAGCTTTCGAGCCTGCGCATGAGGAGGAACGATATGTGATGACAGAAGAGGAGTATTTCCTTCAGTATGGTGATCCCTGGAGTGACAACGATGAGCCTGATGACTCGTTGAAGGAGCCAGATGTTGTTATGGAGATTTCTTCTACACCGTCAGAAACTTTCGTATCCCCTTCCATGGAGATTCCTGAAGTCAACCTTGACGATCCCTATATCCTTTACTCCACTTCTTCTCTCTCCTTTGATCCTTGCTTTGTTCTTGCATGTCAATCTTTTGTTAATGATTCAATCTTTGAGCATGATAGGTTAGTTGATGAGTTCTCGTACTTTTTATTTGATGATAATGATAATTCAACTAGAGGATTTGCATGCTTTGCTAAATACTTTGAAAAATCACATAAATCACCTAATTGGTTTCACTCTAGAAAATCTCACCCTAATTGCTCAAGCATGTTTGATAGGTTAAACAGGAGTTTGAATTTTTTCTTATTTCTTGATGATTTGTCAATATGCTATGTGTCCTGTTGTAAGATAGTTGTGCAGGACTTTGATTTGATGCTCAGGGCATTGACGATGTCCGATCATGAAGACGTCAAGCCAACGACGTTAACCAAAGGCGTTGCTTGGGAGGCAATCCAAGGATTAGATAGATTGTTTTTCCATTCCTAGCTTAGGTTTATTTTCGTTTTCGGGCTAATGTGCAGGTACTAGGTCCGAAAGAACGTTTCTGGTGCAAAACCGCGGTCGCGGCAACCACGCCGCGCTCGCGGCCAAGCCCAGAACCCCCAGTGTACAGGTACCAGACCCCCGTGGTCGCGGTCCACAAACCGCGCCCGCGGTGGTGATGTAGTTGGTTTGAAAAAAAAGACAAAAAAAAAGGAAAAAACAAAGAAAGAAGAAAAAATTAAGAAAAAAATCGAATAAAAAAAGGACTTTTTGGTCCCAATCTATCTCTATCTTCCATCTATCTATTTCCATTCTACTCCATCTTCTATCTTTTCCACCCTTCTATATTTTCTTTTCATCCACCTTTGTAATTCCATTATTTGGCTATGTGTAAAGCCTAAGTGTGGGGGAGCTTTGTTCCCTCGGGATTTCATCTCCACGGATCGAGTTCATGTATTGATTCATCTTCCAAGAGACGAGTCAAGTTACGAAGGTTGTTTACACATCACGTGGTTCGAGACGAAGTCAAGACCCCGTCCCTGGACGAGCACCGCGACCGCGCCACATCAGCCGCGCCCGCGCTGGACCTCCCGCCTTGGTTCTCGTTCTCCGTAGTGATTTTGCGCCCGCTATCTTGGTGCCGCGCCCGCGGTTAGCCAACCGATTGGAATACGAAGTTCCATGCTACCACCGTTGAAGAGTTCTTCCATTCCACCTATCTTCATCGTTTGTGAGTCTTCTGATATACCTTCTTCCTTGCTTCTATCCTTTCTCTTTGCTTCATTGAGGACAATGAAGAATTTAAGTATGGGGGAGAGAGTACTCGCATTCGCTTATCCTAGTTAGTGTAGTTAGAGATTTGCTTCAGCTTTTTGATTTTCTTCTTTTCATGGAGCACTTGCACCTTACTTTTTGCATAATAAAGAAAGAAAGAAAAAGAAAAAGATAGAAAGAGCAATAAAGATTGAAAAAAGGCATATAAATCCTGGGATGAGTCGAAAACGGAAAGGGCGGCTCAGGTAATAAGCAGGTAACCCGGACCAGCATTAGGTTGGGGTAATATGAGGTTCATGAGTGATATGAGTATTTGTGAGCACACCTTTTGAAAAATGAAAAGAGCGGTTAGGTGAAAACCCGAAAGGGCGCCTAAGCAGAATTGAGCGGTAAAATTTCAGTGTTTTAGGTTCATTCTTTCTTGGGGACTTTGGGGCTTACCTGTGAGATTTGGGTAGATCCTAGGTTGCTTTTTCATGTTTTTAGAGCTTGAGTGATATATCTTGTTGTTAGGTGTGTGTTTGAGCTTCATTGTTTTATGCTCATGATTTCTCTATATTTTTGGGTTCGGGTTGTGAGCTGAGTGTTTTTATCTTCCCTTGTATTTCCTGAGATCTTAGATATGCTACTTTGTTATATTTTGTTTTGAGCTTACTCGAGGACGAGCAAGATCTAAGTATGGGGGAATTTGATTCGGGCTATTTTGTATAAGTTAACTCTTGTATTTTATGGTTATATTGAGTGTGTTTAGGTTAGAGTTTGTGCGTAATTGTAATATCTAGACCGAAGACACAAGGATGCAAGATTCAAGAGTTTTAAGGCGTTTTGAGCTGTCTACGCGACACCACTTACTTGTGAAGGCTATAACTTGAGCTACAGAGGTCGGATTGAGCTGATTCCGGTGCCATTGGAAAGCTAACTTCAAGGGCTTCAATTCATCCTTTTATACCAAAGTCAGATTCCAAGCAGAAGAGGGTCAAAACAGCCTCCGAAGTGACGCTAGAGGTTCTGTCGAGATTCCGCGACCGCGGATTGTCCACCGTGGCCGCAGCGGCTGCCGAGACGAGTTATTCTTCTCTGTCGTAAAAGCGCGGGCGCGGTGATGGAGGTGCGACCGCGGTGATGCCGGATCCAAGACGGGCCGAAGATCTATCTTCTTTCTATCTTCTTATCTTTTCTCTTTCCTTTTCTATCTTTTCCCCTTTCCTAATTAAATTAGGGGAGCATGTTCCCTGGGTCTATATAAGGAGGATCCTCCTTAGGTTTTAGGTATTCAATTCATATTCCAATTCATAAACCAATTCTTCTTCAATTAATTCTTTAGTTTAGTTATGGAGAACTAGTCTCCTTGGGTTTGTTCAAGGGAGAAGCTCTGATGTTTGAACTCGTGAGATTTTGGTAATTGATTTCTATCCTTTGGTTGATATTGATTCTCTTGTACTTCATCTTATGGTTGTTGATTGTTTCTCTAGGACTCGCGACCCTATTGAATTGATTAGCTTTCTACTGTTGATTAGGTTTGGACCGTGGACAAAACTAATTTGTGAAAACAACTTAACCTAGACCTATTGTCTATGCAACTAGGATTAAGAAGATAATTGATTGTTTTATCTTGCAATTAACTCGTAGCTTGATTGTTTGATATTATATCCTGCATATCCTTGTTCTCCATGCTAATTCTAGGTTAAGCGTCCTTGCCTAGGGTTATAGAATTGCTTGGACCGTGGACTTGTGATTGTTAATGATCAGGATAGGAATTAACCATAGGTGTGAATGAAATCAATTGATGAATCTATGATCGAGTGATTATTTCATGAGTGGATCTTTTGAATGAACTTGCTTTCCCATATTTGTTATTTGTTTTGTTTTCTTATTTTAGATTAGTTTATATCTCTTCTCTAAATCCCCCTTTTCTTAGTTGATAATAATATTGATACTAGAAGCCTTAAGTTCTCTTGGGTTTATGATTCGGCCTATTTTGTATAGGATAACTCTTGTATTTTAGAGCTATATTGAGAGTGTTTAGGTTAGTTTTGAGTGTTATTGTAATATCAAGACCGAAGACACGAAGTATGAAGAATCAAGAGTTAAAGAGCTTAAAGACGAAGATTCGCCACTGCATGGATATCGCGGTCGCGTTGTCTATGACGCGGGCGCGGTGGCGTGGTGGAGCGAGCCAACCAAGACCACGAAGGCCGCGGTCGCGCTGTCTGTGACGCGGTCGCGGTAGAAGCCGACTCGGATTTGACCGATTGAAGACCGCCGCGGGCGCGGTGGTGGTGCCGCGGTCGCGGGTGTGACCGACTTCCAAGCGGACGAGATTTCACCGTTTCTATCTTGTTTCCTTTCTTATCTTTCGGTTTCCTATCTTGTTTAGTCCGAAAAGGTTGTTCCTTGGGGCTATATAAGGGGAACCTTTCTAGGTTTTTAGGATATCCAATACTTGTCAATCAATTGTCTTTCAATAAAGATTAGAGTTTTCTTTGTAATGGAGAACTAACTCTCCTCTGGATTTTATTCAATCAAGGAAGCTTTATTATGAAGTTGTGAAATTCTGGTAACCTCTTTATCCCTAGGTCTTTATTGATACTCTTGTGCTTCATCCCATGATCTATGTTTGATTTTATGAGCCTGATCAACTTGTTTGATTGACTTAGATCTATTGTTTGATTTAGGATTGGTTGTTGTCTATGCATCTTTCCTATTCTTGAAACAACTCTATTCTAGGACCGTGGACTAGTTTAGGGAAGAGTATTCAATGGTTAAGTTGTGCATGAGACTCGTAGCTTGATTGCATGATTTGATTTCCTATTATCCCTGTGCTCTATGCTAATTCTAGGTTAAGCGTCCTTGCCTAGGGTTATAGAATTGCTTGGACCGTGGACTTGCGATTTCTAATGATTGGGATTGGAATTGACCTAGGCATATAAAGAGGTGGATGAATTCATGATCAACGGATTAATAAAGTGGAATTGATTGGATAAACTCTGCTTGATAACTTTGATTGAAACCAACTTTCAAAACCCCCTTTTGATTACTTGCATGAAAACCACTAAAATCTGAATAAAAACTGATTCCTTTGGGTTCGACCCCTTGCTTGCCTACTATACTTTTGTTTGCATGTTTGGGATTTATTTTTGATAAGGGAATAACGACTTTGCCCGAGTCAGTTTACTTGCGTACTGTACTAGTTTGTAGTTTGGGTTATTTATCTTTGATCTTGGCACGACGACTTTAGCCGAGTCAAATTTTGGCGCCGTTGCCGGGGAACTTTGGTTTCTTTCTAGTATTAATATTTTTATTGCATTTGTGTGGACCTATCTTACGGTCCACACATGAATATCCTAATAGCTTCCTATGAGTTTGACCAGTTGCAGTGTGAACCATTCTGTGACTATTTTGAGAGAGTTCGAGGTGAGACAACTGGCTTGATTGCTCGAGAAGTTTATGTCTGTCTATTCGATCTTTGTAGAGAAATCTACTATGGAATGACATCGGAGACGCAGCTTGAGGTGGACCGCAGGACTGAGTCGAGTTTTCTCACCTTGGAACCTGAGGAACAATTAAATATCTTCCTCGATATGAGGAAGGAGAGTCGGTTGCCGCAGGACATGCTTAAGGCCGGAACACCTTCTGACCAAGAACCGCGCTCGCGGAATGCATACCGCGCCCGCGTTTCTGATGCAGAAACGGAGAAGCCTCCCCTGGAGGAGAACTGCGACTGCGGCCCACAAACCGCGCCCGCGGCCTCTAACGAGGATCATCCACCGGTGTTGCTAGACCGAGCTTTCGAGCCTGCGCATGAGGAGGAACGATATGTGATGACAGAAGAGGAGTATTTCCTTCAGTATGGTGATCCCTGGAGTGACAACGATGAGCCTGATGACTCGTTGAAGGAGCCAGATGTTGTTATGGAGATTTCTTCTACACCGTCAGAAACTTTCGTATCCCCTTCCATGGAGATTCCTGAAGTCAACCTTGACGATCCCTATATCCTTTACTCCACTTCTTCTCTCTCCTTTGATCCTTGCTTTGTTCTTGCATGTCAATCTTTTGTTAATGATTCAATCTTTGAGCATGATAGGTTAGTTGATGAGTTCTCGTACTTTTTATTTGATGATAATGATAATTCAACTAGAGGATTTGCATGCTTTGCTAAATACTTTGAAAAATCACAAAAATCACCTAATTGGTTTCACTCTAGAAAATCTCACCCTAATTGCTCAAGCATGTTTGATAGGTTAAACAGGAGTTTGAATTTTTTCTTATTTCTTGATGATTTGTCAATATGCTATGTGTCCTGTTGTAAGATAGCTGTGCAGGACTTTGATTTGATGCTCAGGGCATTGACGATGTCCGATCATGAAGACGTCAAGCCAACGATGTTAACCAAAGGCGTTGCTTGGGAGGCAACCCAAGGATTAGATAGATTGTTTTTCCATTCCTAGCTTAGGTTTATTTTCGTTTTCGGGCTAATGTGCAGGTACTAGGTCCGAAAGAACGTTTCTGGTGCAAAACCGCGGTCGCGGCAACCACGCCGCGCTCGCGGCCAAGCCCAGAACCCCCAGTGTACAGGTACCAGACCCCCGTGGTCGCGGTCCACAAACCGCGCCCGCAGTGGTGATGTAGTTGGTTTGAAAAAAAAGACAAAAAAAAAAAGGAAAAAACAAAGAAAGAAGAAAAAATTAAGAAAAAAATCGAATAAAAAAAGGACTTTTTGGTCCCAATCTATCTCTATCTTCCATCTATCTATTTCCATTCTACTCCATCTTCTATCTTTTCCACCCTTCTATATTTTCTTTTCATCCACCTTTGTAATTCCATTATTTGGCTATGTGTAAAGCCTAAGTGTGGGGGAGCTTTGTTCCCTCGGGATTTCATCTCCACGGATCGAGTTCATGTATTGATTCATCTTCCAAGAGACGAGTCAAGTTACGAAGGTTGTTTACACATCACGTGGTTCGAGACGAAGTCAAGACCCCGTCCCTGGACGAGCACCGCGACCGCGCCACATCAGCCGCGCCCGCGGTCGACCTCCCGCCTTGGTTCTCGTTCTCCGTAGTGATTTTACGCCCGCTATCCTGGTGCCGCGGCCGTGGTTACCCAACCGATTGGAATACGAAGTTCCATGCTACCACCGTTGAAGAGTTCTTCCATTCCACCTATCTTCATCGTTTGTGAGTCTTCTGATATACCTTCTTCCTTGCTTCTATCCTTTCTCTTTGCTTCATTGAGGACAATGAAGGATTTAAGTATGGGGGAGAGAGTACTCGCATTCGCTTATCCTAGTTAGTGTAGTTAGAGATTTGCTTCAGCTTTTTGATTTTCTTCTTTTCATGGAGCACTTGCACCATACTTTTTACATAATAAAGAAAGAAAGAAAAAGAAAAAGATAGAAAGAGCAATAAAGATTGAAAAAGGCATATAAATCCTGGGATGAGTCGAAACCCCGAAAGGGCGGCTCAAGTAATAAGCAGGTAACCCGGACCAGTATTAGGTTGGGGTAATATGAGGTTCATGAGTGATGTGAGTATTTATGAGCACACCTTTTGAAAAATGAAAAGAGCGGTTAGGTGAAAACCCGAAAGGGCGCCTAAGCAGAATTGAGCGGTACAATTTGAGTGTTTTAGGATCATTCTTTCTTGGGCACTTTGGGGCTTACATGTTAGATTTGGGTAGATCCTAGGTTGCTTTTTCATGTTTTTAGAGCTTGAGTGATATATCTTGTAATGAGGTGTGTGTTTGAGCTTCATTGTTTTATGCTCATGATTTCTCTATATTTTTGGGTTCGGGTTGTGAGCTGAGTGTTTTTATCTTCCCTTGTATTTCCTGAGATCTTAGATATGCTACTTTGTTATATTTTGTTTTGAGCTTACTCGAGGACGAGCAAGATCTAAGTATGGGGGAATTTGATTCGGGCTATTTTGTATAAGTTAACTCTTGTATTTTATGGTTATATTGAGTGTGTTTAGGTTAGAGTTTGCGCATAATTGTAATATCTAGACCGAAGTGATGGGATCCAGCCTCGGGCTGAACCCGGTTTAGGAGACTCCGAGTCGTCCGAGACCTTGGCGTCCCCCTTGGACTGAGACCTGGCCTAGCCGAGCCTTATCGGTGTCTATCTAGCTATTTATATATTTAGTAGTATTTTCTATTTCTATTTTGGGTTTGTCCCATTTGTGCCTATTTGGACCGGCCCATATATGATTTGCATTTACTATTTAAGTTGAACTCTTATTGTAATTCTGGCACGTTTGGCTTTGCAAGATTGAGACTACTCTCTTGCCCGGGCGTCACCTCGTTTATCCAATTCAGCATTGTTTTCCAATTCAAGTCTTTACATTCAGTCTTTTGATTGTCATCTTTTACTTTCCCTTTTCACCGTCGAGTTCGTACTCGGCATTGTTGGCTTGCCAACGCTTATCCTTAGTCTCGCTCAACGAGTCAAGATCCAAAGCTTTCATGAGGATCCTTGGAGAATCGTGACCCGACCCACTCGGGTTCACATCACGAAGACACAAGGATGCAAGATTCAAGAGTTTTAAGGCGTTTTGAGCTGTCTGCGCGACACTACTTGCTTGTGAAGGCTATATCTTGAGCTACAAAGGTCGGATTGAGCTGATTTCAGTGCCATTGGAAAGCTAACTTCAAGGGCTTCAATTCATCTTTTTATACCGAAGTCAGATTCCAAGCAGAAGAGGGTAAAAACAGCCTCCGAAGTGACGCTTGAGGTTTTGTCGAGATTCCGCGACCGCGGATTGTCCACCGCGACCGTGGCGGCTGCCGAGACGCGTTATTCTTCTCTGTCGTAAAATCGCGGGCGCGGTGATGGAGGTGCGACCGCGGTGATGCCGGATCCAAGACGGGCCGAAGATCTATCTTCTTTCTATCTTCTTATCTTTTCTCTTTCCTTTTCTATCTTTTCTCCTTTCCTAATTAGATTAGGGGAGCATGTTCCCTGGGTCTATATAAGGAAGAGCCTCCTTAGGTTTTAGGTATTCAATTCATATTCCAATTCATAAACCAATTCTTCTTCAATTAATTCTTTAGTTTAGTTATGGAGAGCTAGTCTCCTTGGGTTTGTTCAAGGGAGAAGCTCTGATGTATGAACTCGTGAGATTTTGGTAATTGATTTCTATCCTTTGGTTGATATTGATTCTGATGGGATCCAGCCTCGGGCTGAACCCGGTTCAGGAGACTCCGAGTCGTCCGAGACCTTGGCGTCCCCCTTGGACTGAGACCTGGCCTAGCCGAGACTTAATCGGTGTCTATCTAGGATTTATATATTTAGTAGTATTTTCTATTTCTATTTTGGGTTTGGCCCATTTGTGCCTATTTGGGCCGGCCCATATATGATTTATATTTACTATTTAAGTTGAACTCTTATTGTAATTCTGGCACGTTTGGCTTTGCAAGATTGAGACTACTCTCTTGCCCGGGCGTCACCTCGTTTATCCAATTCAGCATTGTTTTCCAATTCAAGTCTTTAAATTCAGTCTTTTGATTGTCATCTTTTACTTTCCCTTTTCACCGTCGAGTTCGTACTCGGCATCGTTGGCTTGCCAACGCTTATCCTTAGTCTCGGTCAACGAGTCAAGATCCGAAGCTTTCGTGAGGATCCTTGGAGAATCGTGACCCGACCCACTCGGGTTCACATCACGAAGACACAAGGATGCAAGATTCAAGAGTTTTAAGGCGTTTTGAGCTGTCTGCGCGACACTACTTGCTTGTGAAGGCTATATCTTGAGCTACAGAGGTCGGATTGAGCTGATTCCAGTTCCATTGGAAATCTAACTTCAAGGGCTTCAATTCATCTTTTTATACCGAAGTCAGATTCCAAGCAGAATAGGGTAAAAACAGCCTCCGAAGTGACGCTTGAGGTTTTGTCGAGATTCCGCAACCGCGGATTGTCCACCGCGACCGTGGCGGCTTCCGAGACGAGTTATTCTTCTCTGTCGTAAAAGCGGGGGTGCGGTGATGGAGGTGCGACCGCGGTGATGCCGGATCCAAGACGGGCCGAAGATCTATCTTCTTTCTATCTTCTTATCTTTTCTCTTTCCTTTTCTATCTTTTCTCCTTTCCTAATTAGATTAGGGGAGCATGTTCCCTGGGTCTATATAAGGAGGAGCCTCCTTAGGTTTTAGGTATTCAATTCATATTCCAATTCATAAACCAATTCTTCTTCAATTAATTCTTTAGTTTAGTTATGGAGAGCTAGTCTCTTTGGGTTTGTTCAAGGGAGAAGCTCTAATGTATTAACTCGTGAGATTTTGGTAATTGATTTCTATCCTTTGGTTGATATTGATTCTGATGGGATCCAGCCTCGGGCTGAACCCGGTTCAGGAGACTCCGAGTCGTCCGAGACCTTGGCGTCCCCCTTGGACTGAGACCTGGCCTAGCCGAGACTTAATCGGTGTCTATCTAGCTATTTATATATTTAGTAGTATTTTCTATTTCTATTTTGGGTTTGGCCCATTTGTGCCTATTTGGGCCGGCCCATATATGATTTGCATTTACTATTTAAGTTGAACTCTTATTGGAATTCTGGCACGTTTGGCTTTGCAAGATTGAGACTACTCTCTTGCCCGGGCGTCACCTCGTTTATCCAATTCAGCATTGTTTTTCAATTCAAGTCTTTCAATTCAGTCTTTTTGATTCCGTTTTCAATTGTCTAAGCCTCGTCTCCTTCACCGTCGGATCCCCGACACCCTAGGCTCGAGCCATCTCGAGTCATATCCCGGTTCTTGCGACGCTCAAAGACTGGATCCTTGGAGAAACGTGACCCGACCCCTCTCAGTCACATCAATTGGTATCAGAGCCATATCGCGTAAGTCTTTCGGATCTCGAAAAATGCATTCTCATTACCTTATTCTCCCATATCAATTTTTTGTGTGACATTGCCGTAAAAACAAGAGAGAAAATTAATTGAGAGATTGCTTGTACCAAGTACGGTTTTCCATTGTGAAAATCGGAAAAAAAAAATTCAATACCTTGATCGAATTATTGTGGTGAAATCGAGCATGTTGTAATCGATTGAAATATGCAAATCTCTCCTTGTGTTCTTCATAATGTCATTGCTCGTAATATTGTGCAACATTAGATTTTGAATTTGGCCGTGGATATCGTTCGTTTATCTTTCCACTTAACTCTTCCATTTTTTGTGGGATTTCATTGCCTAACTAGCGTATTTACCCGCGCCTTGCGCGGATTTTGTTCAAATTTTAATTGAATTGTGTTCGAAAATAAACCGTTTAACATACTTAATTAATGTACATATATATCAGTAAATTAAATATATATTTAGACATCATTATATATTCATCAATCATAATTAAATATATGTATGCTAAATAAATATGTTAGTTACCAAATAGTTAAGCTATATAGGATTAGTTACCAAATTTATATGGAGTGTGTTTTGATTTGTACAAGCGGAAAAAATAAAAGATTTTATAAATAATATCTACATTTACTTATTTGGTACAAAAAAAATTTTATTTACCTAAATTGACTTGATGTTGATTGATAAATGGATATGATGTGTCTTAATAAAATCATATGACATGGATAATTAAATATGATATGGCTTAAAAAAAACTAATAGTGACATGGAGCAACGATAGGCCGACACGTGTCAAAATCTTAGGAGGCAAAATATGAAGACGACATGTGAAAAAATCTTACGTTGTGCAATGTGGAATAACTAACCTTATGACTTTTATATTTATATATATATACACAGATAGATTAACAATACCAAATAAGAAAGTATAAGGATCTTCAGATCCTTATAAATTTTAAAATGAGTTTAGTGATTTTTTTTATCAAAATGAGTTCGCTTATTTTAATTTAGGGAATAGTTTGAATAGTTTTTTCAAATTTGGTATTCTTAATGTTTTTTTTTTCAAATTTGATACACATTAGAAAAACTGGAATGGGGATAAATCTTCATATCAGTTATTTTATATTTTTAAATGTAGATTTGGTAAATAAAAACATCTGAAAAATAAGGTAAAGATTATTTGAATAAATCATATAGAGTTATTCTAGCCTAATATGACATCAAATCAATCTGATAACTATTTATAAGGATCTTATAGTTTTTTATTTAAATACATCAATTGCATAAAAAAACGCATAATGTGATTAAAGTCTGATTTATGTTATTATACATAGTACTTTTTAGTGTTATTGTTTAAGTCTCCCTTATATGTGTCATGGATTGTATTGCTATATTCTTTTTTTAATCTATTTATATAGATCTAAAAAAACAAAAGATTCATAGAAATATATAAGACATGTTGGATTACATCTTACATGTTATACTAATTTACCTATAGGTAAGTATGATTACTAAAAAACATAGCTAAAATTTCCTATCCAAATTTACTGAAAAGATGAGCAAATCAGGAAATGAAATTTTTTGTCAAATAAAAATTTGAATAGTTCATATCTATTATCCCAACTAATATATCTCACCAAACAAACAATAGGAAAAATAATGGCAATATAATCTCTATGTAAACTTCCCCCACAAAAATCATACTCCAGCATTTTAAATTGTTTGAATTTGAATGAAAAGTCGTTTATATATGGGAGCTAACTAAAAGATTTGGTCAAGAAAGTTGATTAGTCCATACCTAAATGTGACAATATCCCAAATAAATCTCAAATTAAACTAAAATGAAAAATCACAACCAAAATATACCTAAATAGGACATACTACGTAGTATGAAAAATCTCAAATTTATCTACATGATATCAATATTATGTATAATAGGAAGGAGTATCAAATTTAACTATTATAGGAAGTCCATCTATGTATTATTTTTCATCTTCTACCCGATTTTAATTAGTTAATGCAACAAAATCACAACCAATTTACATATGTAGATAAATGATATTATGATGTGTCTTAATAAGATATTATTTTGAAAAAATTTCTAAATGACATGGATAATAAATATGATGTGTCTTAGTTAAAATTTACAAAAAAATAAATAGTACATGACGTGGAGCAACGATAGGCTGACACGTGGCAAAATCCTACGTGGCACATCCTCAGAACAACATGTGGAAAAATCTGAGGTGACGCAACGTGGTGACTCCAATCCTTACGGCTTTTATATATATACATAGGTTCAATTTCATACAACCGGCCAAATGGCATATTTCCATAGGGAAGCTGATTTTTCCTTCCACTAACTCAGATTGTGTGAGATTCTTGCCCAACAACTTTTGTCCAGATACATTGCCATTTTGGAGTGCCATTTTATTCCACAAAAAAAAAAAGAAGTGTACAAAAGCATTGTTTGAAACAATATTAAATCGTGGGTATTCAAAGAAAGTGGCAACCAAAAAATTGAAACGCTCCCTTTTGCCCTCTCGCCCCCCTTTCCCCCGACCCTCCCCAGAAAACAGTTCCAATGAAAAATTCTAACCCTAAATCTCAGAGCTTAGTAAAATTTGGCCTTTTTGTGTATATGTTCCTCAGAAAACTTCAAAAAAAAGTGTGTGTTTGGGATGATTCGAACATAATCCCGGCTTATCATCCTCAATTTCATGGTTTGGTTCAACTCTTTGGAGGTGAGGGTGATGGCAGATCTCTGACAAGAAACGCCATTGGAAGCTCGAAGGGAGAGGACTGTGCTCCTTCCCCAAGGCGCAAAAAAGGCCATATGAAGCGGCGTGGCCTTAGGATCAAAGAATCAAAGGCAAACTGGAGATTAGGGCTCGTAATCATAATATCCCGTCCGGATATGTTCGCTAGGGTTAGATTGGGGGCGACGGGCTTCACTCCTTCTCAGCGGTTTCCCTGGGAATCTTCTTCAAGGATTGACAAAAGGGTGGAGGCTGCTTATCCACTCTGGAATGATTCGGTTCGCCTTCGAGCCCCGTACCTCATCATGTTGTATCTCTCCTCTTTTTCTGCTTTTGGTTTGAAATCAGCTTTAGATGTTCTTGATTTGATTTGGATTGTCCCTGAATCGTGGCTTGGGTTAGAATTTGTTGGATCGTAAGTCAGTTAATGAGGGCGTCCTTAACTGGGTTAAGGGCGTCCTTTAGTGCAGCGGAAAGTAGACTTAACAGAATACAAGATAAGATAAGTGAACACAGATATTTATAGAGGAACCCCACTAAGACCAACTAGTCTTATGGGTAAACCTCTACCTCCGTTGGAGGATTTTCAATAGCCGTTCCTTATCTTATTCAGAGTGAGTCCTTACACCTTAGGCGAGTCGTTACACTTCTCTGAGCTAAGCGTCCGTCCTTAGCCTCACTAGTAACACTCCTTTCAACCTAACACTCTTAGCTATAAGGAAGCTATCACTCACGTCTCTCACAGTTCGTTGTGAGAGACAAACTACAACTCTAACTGATTTGTGATTTGTTTTGGATTTGATGTGGTTGGACTTTCTTTCTCTTGCTTCAAGCTCACTTGATCTTCTTGATCTTCGTTCTTGTTCTTGAATGCTTCGGGAGAGCTTGAGAGAAAGTCTTCAAAGTCCACACCGCTATGCATACCCTTGGGGGGTATTTATAGCGGAAGTGGTTCTTGTCCTCTAGCGTCCTCTGAGGCTTGGCAGGATCCTTGATCTTTGATCAACGGTGCGATGAGCCTCTTGAGGAAGTCAACTCTGTTGATGCTTGGGAAGCCTCCGCGTGGGTAGGGGACCATCGCTGGGAAAGCGACATCTTTGGAGTTGTCTACACGTGCCCAGACAAGGGAAGCTTCCTTCTGAGGACTACGGCCGGACGTGATGTAATCATGTTGGGGCGGCCTTGATTTGAATTTGAACTTCGTCCGTATTTTGGCGCGCGTCCCTTCTTGATGAGGACGCCGTCCTATCTACGCAGGAACTTGGCCAATTACGTTTAGCTTTGGAAGTTCTGATGGCGTGCGTCCCTACAGCTTAGGGACTGCCGTTCACTTGTTGTCCTTTTCGTTCATATGCGTCCACTGGACCTTACCTGAAATCAACACTTGGACAACTTGTTAAATACATTTGAGTTTGTCATTATCAAAACAAGGAACGATCATTATTGGTTTAGATATTAATGACTGGCGTCCTTAATATCGTTCCAACAATTTCCCCCTTTTTGATGATGACAAACTCTTTTCAAACAATACGCACAGAAGTAAAGCTTTTAGCATGAGAAACTACACTTGATTTTCTTTTCAGCTTAGGTTGGCATGCAACACATTCTTTTAAGTGCGTTCTCTTTTATTCTTAACTAGCGTCCTTTGGACTTGGCCGAAAATTCCCCCTAAACACATACTTTCTATGACAACTCAAAGACAATCGCATCTCTGCAAAACTATACTTCCCCCTTTTGGCATCATCGAAAAGGAGAACAAGTTGAAAAGCATGCAAGCACAAAGTCATAACTAAAGAAAGGAATGCTTAGACACATTGAATCACAAATGTAATGAACGCAATTCAAGAGAAATAGAGTACGATCATTACAGACATTCAACAAGAGTTCCAAAACGGGGACAAAAACAAAAGAAGAGATAAACTGTTTCAGGTTAGAGAGGGGGGAGGTGATCATTTGCGGGGACGCTTGCCGAGGGCCTTGAGGTGTTGCTCCTGAAGGTGGTTGTTCTGTGTGGGTGTGGAGGGTGTCGTGAACCTGTTGGATTAGATCAATCATCATACATTGGTTCTCGATCATCATGCCCATCAGATACTTCGTAGAGTGTTTCTCGGCCTCATCAGGGACGCTCATACCATCGAGCTCGTCCTCTTCTTCTGCAGCGTCCTTTGCGGGCGTCCCAACTACTTGCAAATTCTCAGGCTCTTGATCACCTTGAGCAGCTCTAGCAGCAGCAGCAGCGGCCTTGGCTTTTCGCTCAGCGTCCTTTTTCTCCTTGGCCAGCTGCCTTTTCACCGATGGAAGCGGCTCATCACACCTCAATTTACCAACTGGAGGGAGTGTGATTTGCCTGACGTCCCAATGAATCCCGAAGGACTGTTCAGCTTTGGGGACATAGAGGCCTTGCTGCTTCATGATCTGCTTTACAAGGCCGGGGAAGGGAAGAGAGTGCCTGCCACCTGTGCATTTTCCCATGTGCTCCAAGATAACCCGCGGCAAATTGATTGGCTTACGTTCTAAGAAGGCGTCCAGCAAGATACTGTCAGTGATCTGGACTATTGACTTCTTTTCTTGGCAGGGGACGACCATGCGCACAATGAAGTGATGTGCAAGGACGCCCGTCTTGGATAGGCAGTGAGCGACTCTGTCCTTGGCGGCTGGCTGTCTCCCGTTGAAAATGCGATTGAAGATCTCTTCCTGGGAGAACCGGCCAAAATTCTTGTTGGGCAGGTCATGGAGTGCATCTGGAGGGGAGGGACGCAGGCCTAGCATATTGCGGACGGTACCCTCAGCAATTGAGTACTCGTCCCCATCAATTTCGAACGTCCCTTGAGGCTTCCCTTTTACTTCAGATATTTCGAATTTTGAGTAAAAGCGGAGAACCTGTTCTGGGTCGACTTCAGCGGCCTCTGCACTAAGGTGCGTCCATCCCTGGAACTCAAGCAGGTCCTGAAACTCTTGGCGCTGATTTTCCTCTAAGAACTGGGCGGTGAACAGGAGCGGCGACAGAATTTTCTTCAAGCGTTTCTGTTTGCTGCCGTTGCTCACTATCACTTCATCACCGGCGTCTTCTTCATCGCCGTCTCCTTCCTCATCCTCAGGGTCCTCATCCTGGTGAGGAGCATCCTCGTCGTCTGAAGCCTCGTCCCTTTGCTCATGGGACTTGGCCATTTCAGTGTCCTCAGCGACGGACGCCTGTTCTGTAGGAGGCGCGTCCACCGCTGGAGTCCCTTGGACTTGAGCAGTTGCCTCGACGGCCTGAGTTGGCGGAGGAGGAGGCGGAGTTGATGCTCTGGGAGGCGAGGGAGAAGGAGTTCTGATCTTGGCCTTAGTGGCGGGGGCAGAAGAGCAAGGCGGGGCCACTGAGATTGGTTGAACTTTGAGCGGAGCGGGGGGAGGAGGCGGCTGTTTAGCAGGAGAGTCCTCAAGCGTTATCACTTTTGGTACAACGTCCTTGGCCGGGACCTGTACTTGAGGAGCGTCCTTTTGGACCTTTGGCATAGGCTTTGCCAGGTCCGCCTCTATCTCCGCGTCCAGCGGATCCATAGCAGCCACAGACGCAGGGGTGGCGTCCTCTACCCTTGGAGGAGGAGGAGGGAGTCGAGGGACTTCCTGTAGGCTCTGTTGGATCGCCGCAGAAATGGCGTCCTTTTCTGCCTGCTCCTGCCTTGCCTTCTCCTCTTTTTCTATGGCAAGCTCCGAGAGGTGGATAGCTGCCATTTGTTGCTCGGTCATGCCTTCAAGTTCAGCAGATGTCTTGAGGCGACGCTTTGGGGCGGGAGGAGGGGAGGAAGGAATTGGTTTCGGTGGAGAGGAGGAAGGGCCTTTTATTTGGAGATGTTGAGAGGGAGGGGGAGAGGACGGCCTTTTTCTCTTCTGGGATGGGACGGAGCCCGTAGGAGCTACCTAAAACTCCATGATATCAGGGAGGAGTTTGGCGAGCTCGTCGACCGTCCCTTTAAACAAGTCAGATATGATTGCCGGTCCCATGAAAGGGGGGTTTTTATGGTTGGTCTCTTGAAGGCGAGGCTTGACATAGGTCATCATGAAGTAATGCATAAGCCTCTGGATTTTGGGAGGGTAGTCCTGGATGGACGCCCTATGGCAGATGTTGGCAAGGGTTTTGGGTTCCCTTTCGAGCCAGTCCTCAACGAGAGGGTCAAGAGGAGGACGGCGTTTGGGTTGGGACGGAAGTCCAAAAATGGCGCCTTTGCCAGCGGTCCCTTGGTCTGCCTCCGGAACGAATGGTTTCTCGAGAAACGAAAACCGTTTCTGAGAGGGTTGGGATTTAGATTGAGAGGGATGAGGTTTTTGTTGGGGTTTAGAGGAAGAATGAGATTGGGGTTTTTGTGGAGGAGGCTGGGAGCGATGTGGCTGAGGTGGGGTGTTGGATTGGCGGCGTTGGGTGGATTGAGACGAAGAAAGGTGGCGAGGTGGTTGTTGACTGCCGGAAGGTCTGCCTCTCGAGTCCATGAGTGACCGGCCTCTCACCGGAGGAGACCTTGACGAACTAGGGTTCTTCGCCGCCGGAGAGGAAGATTGATTTTTGGTTGCTCTAGTATTGGCCATTTGAGAGGATGGTTTTATAGAAGAAGATTAGGGTTGGGAAGATGATTTCGAGAAGAGAGATTGAAGATTTGGCAAGATCTTGAGGGTTTGCTAATATGGTGTAAAGAGCAGAGGAGCAAGGAAAGATTTTCAGAAGGAAACAAGGGCCTATTTATAGGAAGAAGACGAATTGGAACGGTCAAGGGTAAAAGGGTATTAACACATGACTTCCTCCATCCGCAAACCCCCACGTGGCTTCCTTCTTTGCTAAGAAACACAACTGTTCTCCACCGATTACACATATCCCGAGATCTGCGCTGAAACTTCTCTAAGACGGTTCACCTTCTCAATTTCAAACATTCAATCTTCTCATAACTGCAAAGGACTCTGACCTGGCGTCCTTTCAACACACAACACTTCACTACACTGAACTGAACCACGGCGTCCCAATTCTGATCTGACATCCTTTAGACTTCAACGAGCGTCCCTTTGATCACTTAGAGCCGTTTTTGAAAATCCAGCAAGTACGTCCCGTAAAGATAAAACAAAGAACGCTCATAGGACGCGTTTGCAAGATTCTCGGCTTAGGTAAGCTTAGAGTTCCCATCATTTCGGCTTATGATGAGGGTAGTTTGATCAGGGATACTCTTGAGATGAAAAGCGAATTGAATTCCGTTCAAAAACACAAGTAAAGCAAATATCTTAGACTAGCGTCCTTTAAAGATGATTTTAATGCATGACACACTTTAAAACGAGTTCTCAATAAGACATAGCCAATCATGGAGGGAATAATAGAACGGGACTTGATTACTTAAAAGTTATCATCCCCAAGAGCAACCTAAGGTGCTCGTAGGGACGTCTATCTAGTGCTTTTGTGAAAATATCGGCCACTTGGTCCTCAGTCCTAACATGATCCACTCTAATTAATCCGAGTTCAACATTGTCACGAAGGAAATGATGTCTTATATGAATATGCTTCGTCCTAGAATGATGAACAAAATTTTTGGCAATACTTATAGCACTAGTGTTATCACACAAGATAGGGACTATGTTGAGGAGCGTACCATAATCTTCAAGTTGGTACTTGATCCATAGGACTTGTGAGCAGCACGAAGCAGCAGCAACGTACTCAGCTTCCGCGGTTGAGAGTGCCACGGAGTTTTGCTTTTTGGATCCCCAAGATACAAGGAACGAGCCCAGGAATTGAGCCATTCCTGAGGTGCTCTTCCTATCCACCACATGGCCAGCGTAATCTGCGTCAGAGTACGCTACCAGGTTTAGGGACGTTCTTTTGGGATACCAAAGACATAGGTCATCCCGTCCCTTAAGGTATCTGAAGATTCTCTTGACCTCTTGCATGTGGGACTCCTTTGGATTTGCTTGGAAGCGAGCACACAAGCATACAGCGAACATGATGTCAGGACGACTTGCCGTTAGGTATAACAAGGACCCTATCATTCCTCTGTAGAGCTTTTGATCTACACTCTTGCCTTCTTCATCAGCATAAAGGCGAGTGTTGGGGGAGATGGGAGTATCAATGGGTTTTGAGGAATTCATCCCATATTTCTCGAGCATTTCACGAATGTACTTTTGTTGATGAATGCGCGTCCCATCTTTGAGCTGAGTGATTTGAAGTCCCAAGAAGAAGTTGAGTTCTCCTATGAGGGACATCTCAAACTCACTACTCATCAAGTTCTTGAATTCCTCTACAAGTTTCATGTTAGTGCTTCCAAAGACTATGTCATCGACATAGACTTGGACAATCAAGACATCTTTAAGGACTTTCTTTAAGAAAAGTGTTTTATCAATGTTACCTCGTGTGTACCCGTTGGACAAGAGGAAGGACGCAAACCTATCGTACCATGCACGAGGGGCCTGCTTGAGTCCATAAAGTGCCTTGTCCAAGAAGTACACATGATCAGGGTGATCAGCGTCCTCAAATCCTGGAGGTTGAGCGACGTACACTTCTTCTTTAAGCTTGCCGTTGAGAAAGGCTGTTTTGACATCCATTTGAAAGAGCTTGAACCCTTTGTGAGCGGCATAGGCGATAAGGAGGCGAATGGCTTCAATTCTGGCAACAGGAGCGAAGGTCTCATCATAGTCGATTCCTTCCTCTTGTCAATAGCCTTGAGCCACAAGCCTTGCTTTATTTCTTGACACTCCACCACTCTCATCAAGCTTGTTCCGGTAGACCCACCTCGTCCCTATTAAGTTTTTGTTTCTTGGGCGAGGGACGAGGGTCCAAACCTTGTTTCTTTCAAACTGATTAAGTTCTTCTTGCATGGCTTGAATCCAATCAACGTCCTGAAGTGCCTCCTTTATGTTTTTAGGTTCAATTAAGGACACAAATGCATTGAAGGCACAGAATGCTATGTTGGCATTATGAGAATGATTCACAGCTGATCTTGTTTGAACTCCTTTTGAAATATCTGAGATGATTTGATCTGTTGAATGAAGTCTTGAAAGATGGGATCCCTTATGATTATCGTCCCTTACAGGAGTACATCTAGGGTCCGTCCAATCAGATTCATCTGAGTCAAACCCGTCGTCTTCATTGAGAGGCTCAGAGTGTTCCCCCTCAGGTTGAGCGTCCACTTCTTGACGCTGTTCACCTTGTAAGCTTGATTCAGCACCATCATGTTGACCTAGTGATTCACTTCGAGAGAGAATTTCCTGAGCAACACTGGGAACGTCCACTGAGACTTCTTCAGGGTTTGGAGTAGCGTCCTTAGGAACATAGTATTTTCCAGAGGACCCAAAATCAACTTCTTCGTCGGAGTCGTCCTGTTGATGAGAATGTGAGCGATCTTTCCCACTTGATTTTTCTTTGTGAGAGGCACTTTCCTTGAACACAACATGAATGCTCTCCTCAAGCCTTAGAGTTCGTTTATTGAAAACTCTATACGCTTTACTGGTGAGGGAGTACCCAAGGAATATGGCTTCGTCACTTCTTGCATCAAACTTTCCAAGTCTTTCTTTATCATTGTTGTGAACAAAGCATTTGCATCCAAAGACTTTGAGATAGTCAATGCGAGGCTTTCTTTCGTTCAACAACTCATAGGACGTCTTCTTCAGCAAAGGACGGATCATGGCTCGATTGACAATATAGCACGCTGTAGCAATAGCTTCCGCCCAGAAGTATTTGGGAACACTATTAGCCAGAAGCATAGTCCTTGCCATATCCTTCAGCGTCCTATTCTTTCTTTCCACCACTCCATTTTGTTGAGGAGTCCTTGGAGCTGAGAAGTTGTAAGAGACTCCATGTTGATCACGGTAGGCCACGAACTCTGAGTTTTGAAACTCCGTCCCATGATCTGATCTTATGGATTTGAGAGGCGTCTCAAGCGCAACTTCCACTTGTTTGATGAAGGCTTTGAATGCGTTGAAGCAATCTGTTTTTGAAGCTAAGAAAAGAACCCAGGTGAATCGAGAATAATCATCTACAAGGACGTAAATGTACCTCTTTCCACCATAGCTCAACGTCTTCATTGGTCCACAAATATCCATATGGAGAAGTTCCAAAGGATTCTTTGTGCTGACATCGTTCTTTGACTTAAAGGACGTTCTTGTTTGCTTCCCTTTGATACAGGCTTCACACTGTTCAATTTTCTCAGGATCAATTTGGGGGAGACCTTTCACGAGATTTCTTTGATGTAGCTTGAGGATTGTGCTCGGTCCAGCATGGCCAAGTCGGCGATGCCAGAGGTCAGCGTCCTCCTTTGACACAGATAAGCACAACTCAAATTTTGGCTTGAACTCCTGGTTGAAGATGTAGACATTGTTCTTTCGGACTCCTTTGAGGACGACTTTGTTCGATTTCTTGTTGATGACAAGGCACTCCTTTGAGTCAAATGTGACTAGGTTTTCACCTTGATCACACATTTGAGAGACGCTTAGGAGGTTGAAGCCAAGTCCTTCAACAAGGCTAACATTTGTCGCTTTGATAGACGGATTGAGAATAGCAGTTCCCGTCCCTTTGATCTTTCCTTTGCCCTTGTTGCCAAACGAGACAGTTCCTCCCGTGGCGCTACTTTGGATAGAAGAGAGATGGATCTGGCTTCCTGTCATATGATTTGAGGCGCCACTATCAATGATCCATGGGCGTCCCCTCACTTCCACCTGCCAAAACAAAGTTAGTGTTTGGCGACCCAGGCAAGGTGTTCCTTACCTGGTTCGTTACAGAAATAGAACTTTGGTTCTGGCATATAGTCAATTATATTCACGTCATTTGAAATAGCATGCTTTCGGAAAGAACTCTTAGAATGTCTAGGACGTCTAGGGTTAGCTTTAGGGACAGACTTATTGTTTTCAATGTTAGTCCTAGTAGTTTTGCCACTTGCAATGTCGTTCTTCAATTTTAAGCATTCATATTTAAAGTGTAGTAGTCCTCCTTTTCCACAATACCAACACGTCCTATAGTAAGTACCAAGGTAGTACTTCTTGTTGGGACGTTGGATTTTGTTCTCTTTCATCTTTTGAGGGTTACAGACTTTCGAACCCTTCCCTTTAGCAATTTTCTTATAAATCCTATGACTGGTGGAGTTAGTGTAGTAGTCCTCTTGACCTTTCTCTCCACTTTCTAGGACTCTAATTCTTTCAAGGAGATTCTTGGTCTTTTCCCTTTCTAATTCAAGTTCTGAGGTTTTGCTTGCCTCAAAGTCGCTAGGGAGAGAGTTCCTAGTGTCAGACTCGTATCCTAGTCCTCTTTTGGCTGGGACAAACACCAATGGTTGTACTTCCTCAGTTGTTGGGCTCTTCCCCAACACTTTCACCTCTTCCCTAAGCTTAGCATTTTCTAGCTTAAGACACATCACTTCAGTTTTCAGGGATTTGACTTCGACACATGAGGACTCAAGTTGTAATGACACTGTAGCACAGTTCTCACATTCAACTAAGACATTTTCACTTTTAAGTTCAAGTTCATCCATTCTATGTTGCATAGCTACGCTTTCTTCCATGATTCTATTGATGAGCTTAATAAGTTTGGATTTGGAACACTTCTCCAAGGAATTCATCATGGATTCACGAGTTACCTCTTGTTCCTTTTCAGGAGCGTCCTCTTCAATGACTGGGGCGTCCTCCACAGCCATGTACGCCACTTGTTCATCATCTGAGGCGTCCTCTATGGCTATGTAAGCCACTGGTCCTTCGGGTTCTTCATCATCAGAACTCACATTATCCCATGCGGCTTCACACGCCCCCAAGAGGGCTTCCATCTTCATTTCTTTTGAGCTTAGTCCCGTAGTACACTTTTTGGCAAAGTGTCCTTTCTTGTTACACTTGTAGCAAGTAAGTTCCTTCATCTCTACCTCTGTATACTTGGGACTCTCCTTTTTGTAAGGCATCTTGTTCTTCTTGGAGTCTCTGGTCTTTTTACCCCATAAGCGAGCAACTTTGTGTAGAAGGGCAATCTCTTCCTCTTCTTCTAGCTGTTCCTTGGTCTTGCTTTCCTTCTCTCTCAAGGCTTGAGCACGCATTCTTTCACAATTCTCATTTTTATTTGCTTCCACCATTAAGGCAATATCTCTTTGGTGGCGCAGATACTCAGCGTACTCTGGAGTTGACGTCATCAAAGCGAGATCTGTCTGGGGGTTCCTAGCCAATTCAGCCATATCGGCTTCCCTTCTTGCTTCATAGCCTCTCAGCTTCCCATAGATCTCTTCCATATCCAGGGTCTTGTTGGCTGTATTCTCCTTGAACGTAGTCCTATCAAAATTCCATTTTCCTGTAAGTCCATCAATGACTACTCAAACTCTGTTTCTCATTGAGATTTCAGCTTCTGGGATGCCCAAATTTCGCATCTTGGTCACAAGAGCTTCAAAGCGGTATGAGTAGTCCTTGACAGTTTCATTAGGCAGCATTCTGAAGGCATAGAACTCTCGTTTGATTTCAAGTTTAACGTCTTCCTTCATCTCCGCCGTACCAACATGGTACTTCTCAAGTGCTTCCCATTGTAGTTTGGCCGTTGCCAAATTGCTAACTCGGGTGGCGTCCCTCTCGCAAAGGGACGCTTGGAGGAAGCATATTGCCTTAGCGTTTGTTTCCAAAAGCTTGAATTCATCAGGACCCCACTCGTCCTCTTTATCTTTCTTGTCATCGGGGATGGTAAGGTCACCTTTCATGATCACTCTCCAGCATTGATAATTCTGACTTCTGCAAAAGTTCTCTAAGCGGATCTTCCAGCGTTTGAAGTTGTCGTCCGTCAGGCGAGGAGGCTTTACAAAGCAGATTCCAATAGGTTCCATGTCCATCTTGTACCTGCAACTCAACAAAATCTAGAGCGCCTGCTCTGATACCAATTGTTGGATCGTAAGTCAGTTAATGAGGGCGTCCTTAACTGGGTTAAGGGCGTCCTTTAGTGCAGCGGAAAGTAGACTTAACAGAATACAAGATAAGATAAGTGAACACAGATATTTATAGAGGAACCCCACTAAGACCAACTAGTCTTATGGGTAAACCTCTACCTCCGTTGGAGGATTTTCAATAGCCGTTCCTTATCTTATTCAGAGTGAGTCCTTACACCTTAGGCGAGTCGTTACACTTCTCTGAGCTAAGCGTCCGTCCTTAGCCTCACTAGTAACACTCCTTTCAACCTAACAAGTAACCTAACACTCTTAGCTATAAGGAAGCTATCACTCACGTCTCTCACGGTTCGTTGTGAGAGACAAACTACAACTCTAACTGATTTGTGATTTGTTTTGGATTTGATGTGGTTGGACTTTCTTTCTCTTTCTTCAAGCTCACTTGATCTTCTTGATCTTCGTTCTTGTTCTTGAATGCTTCGGGAGAGCTTGAGAGAAAGTCTTCAAAGTCCACACCGCTATGCATACCCTTGGGGGGTATTTATAGCGGAAGTGGTTCTTGTCCTCTAGCGTCCTCTGAGGCTTGGCAGGATCCTTGATCTTTGATCAACGGTGCGATGAGCCTCTTGAGGAAGTCAACTCTGTTGACGCTTGGGAAGCCTCCGCGTGGGTAGGGGACCATCGCTGGGAAAGCGACATCTTTGGAGTTGTCTACACGTGCCCAGACAAGGGAAGCTTCCTTCTGAGGACTACGGCCGGACGTGATGTAATCATGTTGGGGCGGCCTTGATTTGAATTTGAACTTCGTTCGTATTTTGGCGCGCGTCCCTTCTTGATGAGGACGCCGTCCTATCTGCGCAGGAACTTGGCGAATTACGTTTAGCTTTGGATGTTCTGATGGCGTGCGTCCCTACAGCTTAGGGACTGCCGTTCACTTGTTGTCCTTTTCGTTCATATGCGTCCACTGGACCTTACCTGAAATCAACACTTGGACAACTTGTTAAATACATTTGAGTTTGTCATTATCAAAACAAGGAACGATCATTATTGGTTTAGATATTAATGACTGGCGTCCTTAATATCGTTCCAACAGAATTCATGCTTGCAAATTATCATCACTTCTCCTCCTTTTTTCATACATTCCTGCGTGTGTGCCTTTACTTGCATTATCTGTTAATTACTCACCAGTGGAACTGTTTTCTGGAAGTCTGTATTGTATTCATCGAGAAAGACTATCAATCTCATATGAAAGTATTGTGTGTTGAAGATAAACCTTATAAAGGAAAGCCTAATGAAGGAATAACTAAAGAAAATGTTGATGCTGAAGCTATCAGGGTTGAGAAAACCCTTAAGGGTAGCACCTCTGCAGCGCCTAATGAGGCAAGCCCTTCGGGGAATAAGAAAGATAGCGAAAAAGCCAAATCTGAATCAATTCCCACCATGGTCAATGAGACCTTAAAGGGTGGTGATAATACCAAGCCTTTTGAGGCTGACCATCTAGGAACTAAGAAAGATAGAGGGGAGATTAAGACCAAAACTGACATGATAACTCTCTTGGAGAGATTTGAAATTGAGAGAGCTTTGAAACATGTAAAAAAGGAGGAATGGAGATGGTTGGAAGTGATTTCACATTGCGCAGAAGTTCTTGAATTTATCTTAGGCAGCCTTTGTTGTAAGCATGAAGAAATGCAGGTTATTTTCATTAAAGGTACTAGGAGTTTGACAAGTTGGAAGTGCTTTAACTTCATGTCTTTGTATGTATTTTGGAAGAAATTAGTAAGAAATAAGCTGGATTGTGGTGAAAAAGAAAAAGGATCATGCTATAGAAATGAAAGAAATTGGGTTGGGCTAGATATTACATGTAGCTGTTGGTGGGATCTAAGGGGCATGAATTTAGATTACCTAGAAGTTTGTGGTAGACGTATCAAAATTATGCATCCAGATGCAGTTTTAAACCAATTATGTTTGATTTGTCTTGTTGTCAAGAAATGCTTAATCTCCTACTTGCTCGACTATAGAAACTATTGGAATTTAGCTAAAGAAATAACTATATGGAGTGTTAATTTGTCAACAGAGCAAAATATTAACAAAAATGGATATTCTGATGTATGGCAAGCTGAGCATTGGAGGAGGTCTATTGTATTGATTGCAGGTGGGATTATAAATGTACAATTAAGAGTGGAGAGCCTATGCTCAAAAGATCAATTCATGCAGATTGTCAATTTCAAGCTGGTGCATGAAGGTGAGACACTTAGAGTCCTTTGTAATGACTGTTGCTGCTGCTGGAGGGACAAGTTGAGTTGTAAATCAATCACTTGTAAGCTATTTGTGTCTCTATTAATAAGTAAAAACATGATCTGTATGAGTTTCTGCAAGTTGATTACGTTTTGTGTAATAATAGGACATCAATTCCAGAGAAATAATGGTGTTCATGATGAAAGTATGTGGATGTTCAGATCTTATCGTGGTGATAAGGAGAAAAAGCTGGTAGATGTTCAGCCCCTAATAGGTCAAGAAAAACATTGTAATAGAAAGTGTATGTACATTAGTCTAATTTTAACTTGCCGGTTTGTATTCGTAGGAAATAGAGTGAAGGATATGCAAGGAATGTACAAAACAGACTGTTTTAATAACAATTACAAATTTCGGGACCGGTTTTTGAGTAATTATGATTGTATGAGTAGATGGAACGTAAGACAGGTAAACCGTCTAGAGAGAATGCAGGTTTTCCAAAACCTGCATTTCGAAAATCATCTAAGAAACTGTAGTATCTCTATAAACGAACAGGCAATTTATAGCGAATGGTTTGTATATCTAAGAGTACACCTTGCCACCATAAGCATAAGCTGTACTCAACTCAGGGGAGTTTTTGACTGTTATTATATGATAGATTATAAATGAAAGTTGCATCATGGAATAGTAGAGGGATAGGAAGGAAGTCTTTTTGACCAGAGATCGACTCGTTCTGCAAAATTGAACAAATCCAAATTATGGCTATTATTGAGACAAAAACAGATAAACTTCCGAGTGACCAAGTATGGAGACGAGCAGGGTTTGATAACATAGTTTGGTCCCCGGCGGAAGGTAGAGCCGGGGGTATATGCGTAATGTGGAAGGCACATCAGCTCACTAGTGAGAGTATTGAAATCCTAGTTCACCAACCAAGATACATTATTCTGAAATACGTCAATCTTCTAACAGGATGGGTACTGGCGCTTTGCTTTATATATGCCCCGCCAAATGAGACGAAGAAGGATAGCTTCTGGTCAGAATTTACCAGTTGTGTGCTTGGAATTGGAATACCTATAATCATCATAGGAGACTTAAATGAAATCCAGGAGATAGGGGATAAAAAAGGAGGATGTGTGCCTAAGATTAACCGATTTGAACGACTCCAAAACATGAAAGACACTTGCGACCTGCACGATATTCCTACGTCAGGAAACAGATTCACGTGGCGGAAAAACAAAACGGAAATTGACAATATCTATGAAAAACTAGACAGAGTATTAGTAAGCGACATCATCCTACAATGGTTCCCAGGAATCCGAACCCACAATCACTCATTCACATCATCCGACCACTGCAAAATATCAGTTGACATTACGAATGGTAGAATGATCAAAGCAGCGCCTTTCAAGATGGAAAAGATGTGGCTTATGAGGAAAGATTATCGAAATGTGGTTAAGCAAGCATGGAGAGCTTCTTGTCAGGGGTCATTTATGTTTCAGCTCATGAAGAAAACTCAGCTACTGAAAGCACACACGAAACAGTGGAAAAGGAAGACATTCGGTAATACATTCGAACAACTACGAGAAATTGAAGACACCCTCCTTGATCTTCAACAAAAAATTATTGTATCACCGCAACCAGCCCTCGTACAAAAACAGATTCGGTTCCTGCGGAAGAAGGAGTGTATTCTCCAATTTCATAAAGCATATTGGAAGCAACGGGCGAAGACCAAGCATGTAAAACTGTCTGACTCAAATTCAGGGTACTTTCATAAGATTGCAACAGGAAGGAGAAATCGCAAAACCATAAGAACTATAGTGTCAACTGATGGTACCCAAATTGTGGGAGAGGAGAATATCTGTCGAGAAATTAGAAACGATTTTTGTAAACGCTACAGAAAACAAGGAATAAACACCGCTATTCTCGAAGACTATCTGACATTGGTTGATAAGGAAATAACGGACGAAGACAATGACCTACTGACAAAGCCAGTAACAAATAAAGAAATAAAGAAAAGTGTACTCCGACTTGGTTCAGATAAATCACCAAGGCCTGATGGTATGACATCGGAATTCTACAAGAAGTATTGGGATATTGTGGGTCCTACAGTAATAAGAGCAGTAAAAGGGTTTTTTCACTCGGGGAAGATTTTAAAACAAAGTAACCATACGTTCATCTCGCTATTACCAAAAAATGACAATCCATCGACAACGAACCACTACAGGCCTATTAGTCTATGCACAACGATATACAAAATAATAGCTAAAATATTAACAGAAAGATTAAAAGTAGTAATGCCCAAAATCATCCACCCACTCCAAGGAGCGTTCGTGGCTGGAAGGGCAATCCAAGACAATGTGCTGATAGCCCATGAAATCTTTCATTCGTTCAGAAGTAGCCAAGCAAAGGAAGGATGGATGGCGGTAAAATTGGATATGGAAAAAGCATATGATAGGGTGGACTGGGAATTTCTTCTTCGAATTCTTAGCCAATTTGGCTTTGATGAAAAGTTTGTTGGATGGATCCGTGAATGTGTATGCACAGTGTCCTTCTTTGTTTTGGTCAACAACGGACCAACTACACCATTTACGCCGGAACGTGGAATCAGGCAAGGAGATCCACTATCACCGTATTTGTTTGTTATTGGAGCAGAGATCTTTGCCAGAAAGCTCCAAAAGGCGAGTGAGAGCCCAAAACCGCTGATAGGCTTTCCTATAGCTAGAGGTGGCATGAGAATTCTTTTTTTAGCATTTGCAGATGATATAATCATATTTGCAAAAGGAAACCAGAATGCATGCAACCAAATGAAGAGGATTATTGAAGAGTACTGTTCAGCAACAGGTCAGAAGGTGAATTACCACAAATCAGCTTTCCATACGTCTAAGAAAGTGGGCAACCAACAGAAACAAAGTATTAAGCAAACAATGGGGATAAGCACGATGGAGAACCTAGAAAAATATTTAGGTTGCCTAATCATTAATGGGAGAGTACACAGAGAAAGTTTTCAGGACACAATTGGAAATGCACAACGGCAGTTGACAAAATGGAAAGCTAACACGCTATCTCAAGAAGGGAGAACGATATTAATCAGATCAAATCTTTCCACAAAACCGAACTATATAATGCAAAGCTTTATGTTGCCAAAATATGTTAGAGATGAAATAGATGCCACAAATAGAATGTTCTTTTGGAACAAAGATAGACAACATAAACCACTTATTAGTTGGGACCGAATATGCAAACCAAAAGCTTACGGAGGATTGGGCATTAAAAAAGCGGAATGTGTGAATAAGGCTCTCCAAATGAAGCTTATATGGAAAATTCTTACCGACCAAACAAATATTTGGGTACAAGTGATCAAAGAAAAATACTTAAGGGGAACCCCACTAGCGGACTATAAAGTCAAGCAGAACAGCTCATGGCAGTGGAAACAACTGATGAAATTAAAGCCAGAATTTGAGGAAGGCTTGAAGTGGCAAGTAGGAAACGGGAGGAAAATCAAGTTCTGGAAGGATAGGTGGCTCTCAAGTGAGCCACTTAGGAACGAAATACGTACGGACGACATGGTTGACCTGGAAATCAGAGTTGAGCAATTTATTTCGGCTGATAAAAAATGGAAAGTAAATGAATTACAACATGTCGTCCCCAATGATGTGCTACAAAAGATTCTAAGAATCCCCATCCCTGTAAATGATATTGAGGATAAGTTGGTTTGGGCCCCGAGTAGAAACGGATGGTATTCACAGATTCAGCAATAAGTCTAATAACCAAAGAACACACTATGACCCCGAGCCCCAATGCCTGGATCTGGAAGCTAGATATATATCCAAAGGTGAAAAATTTTCTCTGGAAAATCGATATGAATGGGTTGCCTACGAAGCAAAGACTTTCTGAAAAACAAATTGTAGTTCCTCAAGGATGTCTTTTGTGCAACACTATGCATGAGGACATGATACATCTGCTGCTGGAATGCTCCCATACGAGGGAAATAGTGAAGAAAATTAATGTCAATACGGAGAAGGTGCTAAGGGAATATAATGCATCACATCGGAACCCACAGAAAGTATTATATGACCTTAAGAGCAAATTAAAGAAAGACGAATTAGTGGAATTGACAGTGGCTTGGTGGGGCATCTGGCATCAACGGAATAAATTACTCTTCCAGGAAACACCAAATGACCATATCCAAGATCTTTGTCAGTATATTCGTCATCAGCTGACTCAGTGGACGCAAGCGAGAGATTGGCAGGAGGATGAAGAAAAGGACCTAGACAAGAAGAGTTGTTCAAAACATAAGTCAAGAAATAAAGTGGGAAAGTGGAAGAAACCTTCTAAACACTATGTTAAACTAAATTTCGACGGATCCAAGATCGGTAATGGAAATGCAGCAGGAGGTTCGATTATAAGGGATGAAAGAGGGCAGCCAATCGGTGGATCGGCCAGAACATTTGGGAAAGTATCGGTGCTAATGGCGGAGACAATGGCACTATGGGATGGAGTAAAGATGGCCAAGCAACTAGGTGTAAAGAAGCTCGAGATCGAAGGAGATAACATCATTGTCATAAAGGCTCTCTTTGGAGAAATTCGTTGCCCATGGGAAATAGAAAGACTTGTAACAGACATTCTCGTATCCCTGCGGGGCTTCGAGTCAGTACGATTCTATCATGAGAGTAGGACTCGTAACTCTGTGGCTGATAAAATTGCTTTCCTGGGCCACAGTCTCTCATGGGAAACCATTTGGAACCACCACGAGCTTCATGCTCTCATCCGAAAGGATGCCCTAGGTGACCCGCCCTAAAGGCGTGTTCCTAATCCTCACCGGTTCAAAAAAAAAAAAAAAAAAAAAAAAGAAAGTGGCAACCGCACCTTCCTAATTTGGGACATCATTATTCTATTCCATACACCTTGCCAAATTTGTCCCATATTCATCTTTGTTGGTTATCATTGCCGTAATTAGTGCAGCTAGGCTAGTTTTTTTTTTCCTTTTTGTGGGGTTAGCATTATATCGGTTAAAACATGTTTGAAAACACGCCATAATTAATCTAGCCTAAGCCGCCCTCTCGGCATTAATAGCTAGCCTTGACCCTTGCATTTTCGTGATTTCGAATTACTTATTTGCGTACTGGTTTGGCCTTGCTATTACTATTGCTTAATCATGTCGTTTCTTCATGGTTACGAGTTAGGAGGAACTCCATCTCAAGGCTTACAACAGTCCGTACCCGTGCCCACATGGCTGCCATTTCCCACACATTATTATGGCCCGGCGCCCGCACATAAATACTACGGATATCATCATGTTGTGCCGCCGCCGCCTCCACCTTGGCCGGCCTGGTCACATTACGGCGTGTCGCAGCCAGCTCCATGGACGTATTATGGCGCACTGCAGCCCGCCTTGGCACAACCCACCGTGCCCATGCCGCTGCCGGTCGAGCCTGTACCCGAGACCTCACAGCCCTTGTCCGGAGATGCTCCACCAATATCTATGAAGGCTTTGCGTATTCAAGCGCGCATTGACGAGCTCGAGCGCTTGATCGCCGACGCAGAGTTAAGAGCTCAAACTGCCGCCCCTAGACCTCCGCCACAACAGTCAACAGCCACGGAAACTCCGACACGGTTACCCGTTGTAGCCCCGGTAATGACCCCTGTAGGCTCGGTACCGACACTAGGACCTGAAGCATCATTGATCATCATTGTGGTCATGTGAACCACACCGGAGCCCGGAGACTTTCTGCTGTCGACTCCTGCGCACCATCTTTTCCTTTCCCTTCCGAGCTCGAAGCGAGGACGCTTCGAATCTAAGGGGGGGGGGAGAATGATGGGATCCAGCCTCGGGCTGAACCCTGTTCAAGAGACTCCGAGTCGTCTGAGACCTTGGCGTCCCCCTTGGACTGAGACCTGGCCTAGCCGAGCCTTAATCGGTGTCTATCCAGCTATTTATATATTTAGTAGTATTTTATATTTCTATTTTGGGTTTGGCCCATTTGTGCCTATTTGGGCCGGCCCATATATGATTTGCATTTACTATTTAAGTTGAACTCTTATTGTAATTCTGGCACGTTTGGCTTTGCAAGATTGACACTACTCTCTTGCCCGGGCGTCACCTCGTTTATCCAATTCAGCATTGTTTTTCAATTCAAGTCTTTCAATTCAGTCTTTTTGATTCCGTTTTCAATTGTCTAAGCCTCGTCTCCTTCACCGTCGGATCCCCGACACCCTAGGCTCGAGCCATCTCGAGTCATATCCCAGTTCTTGCGACGCTCAAAGACCGGATCCTTGGAGAAACGTGACCCGACCCCTCTCAGTCACATCAGATTCTCTTGTGCTTCGTCTTATGATTGTTGATTGTTTCTCTGTGACTCGCGACCCTATTGAATTGATTAGCTTTCTACTGTTTGATTAGGTTTGGACCGTGGACAAAACTAATTTGTGAAAACAACTTAACCTAGACCTGTTGTCTATGCAACTAGGATTAAGAAGATAATTGATTGTTTTATCTTGCAATTAACTCGTAGCTTGATTGTTTGATATTATATCCTGCATATCCTTGTTCTCTATGCTAATTCTAGGTTAAGCGTCCTTGCCTAGGGTTATAGAATTGCTTGGACCGTGGACTTGCGATTGTTAATGATCACGATAGGAATTAACCATAGGTGTGAATGAAATCAATTGATGAAGCTATGATCGAGTGATTATTTCATGAGTGGATCTTTTGAATGAACCTGCTTTCCCATATTTGTTATTTGTTTTGTTTTCTTATTTTAGACTAGTTTAGATCTCTTCTCTAAATCCCCCTTTTCTTAGTTGATAATAATATTGATACTAGAAGCCTTAAGTTCTCTTGGGTTCGACCCCTTACTTGCATACTATACTAGTTTGTAGTTTGGGTTATTTATCTTTGATCTTGGCACGACGACTTTAGCCGAGTCACCCATTGATTTCAGATCGGGTCTCAACGCAAAAAACTGTACAACGTTAGAGGAGTGTTAGGATTCGAAAATATTTTTTTAGTTAGGAGATACAATTCGAGAACCAACTATACAAGTTTAGAGGAGTTTTAGGATACGAAACTAGTTTTTTCAGTTGGGAGATACTATATGAGCTTAATAATTTTTTTCTATTTTTATAAATCGAAAATTAAAAATAAGGGCAAATATGTCATTTATTTTTGAGAGAATACCATTTTTGTCAAATGGGTGGTTAAATGCAACTATTTACAAATAAGGGGTGGTTAAGTGTGGAAACAAATATAAAAGGCGGTTAAATGCAACAAGTGTAAAATAAGGGGTGGTTAAATGCAAATTCCCCTTTTATAAAAACAAGTCATCACAACAACATTGTCATCACATCATTTAATGAAGGGCAATTTGCGAAAATGCCCCACCCAGAAAAACGGTTTGCAAAAACGCCCCTTAAAACAAAAAAATAGCGAAGCATGCTGTTTTGGGCGTTTTTGCAATAAAATTTCCATTATTTTGTATTTTCTTTTAAATAGAAGTTTATTAGAAAATCATTATAATTACAATAAAAATATTTAGCCATAAATTCTGGAAATTCTTTTTAAATACAAAATTAAAAAATAGAAAAAGAAAAAGAAAATATTAAAAAAGAAAATAGTTTTAGAACATTAATATTTTTTGGAAACAATGAGATATTGTAGAATATATGGTGGAAGATATTGTTGAAGATATTTTTTGAAAATATAAAACGTAAATAAACGTGGAAGATTTTTTTGTTGAAGGTTATCTTCGTTTCAACCTTCTTCGTTATTATCTTCTTTTCATCACAAAGTAGGGTAAAATTCATCTTGTCACCTTGAGTAAAAATCTTGTCATACACAACGAAATATCCTGTCACTACTTTGAAACATTAAGATTTTTTAGGAAACAATGACATATTGTAGAAGATATGGTGTAAGATATTTTTTGAAAATATAAAACATAAATAAATGTGGATCATTATTATCTTCATTTCAACATTGAACGTTATTATCTTCGTTATTGTATTCGTTTCATCCCAAAGTAGGGTGAGACTCATCTTGTCATTCTCAATGAAAATCTTCTCATACACAACCAAATATCCTTTCACCATTTGTTTTTTTGGTAAGATTTTCTTCTTTAGGTAAGATTTTTTGTTCGGCCCACCGAGAGGATTTCGGTAAGATTTTCAATTTTCCTTTAATTTTAAAAAAATGATAGATAAAAAACGAAATCTTTTTTCACATTAAAATATTTATAAAATCTTTTTATTTATATATTTTTTCAAATTTGGATAAAAATAAAGTTTGTTAAAATATTTTATTTCTCAAATAAAATATTAATAAAAATAATAATTTTCGATTTTTTTAAAAAATATTTCGTTTTTTATTTTATTTGATAAAAATTAGTCATTTTGGGCATGAATGTAATATTTTTAGGCATAATCGGAATATTTTTATGCATTTTTGCAAATCGAAAAAAAAAGGTCATATTTGCAAACAGATTATCAAATAGGGGCATTTGGTACTAATTCCCCTTTAATGAAACCAGGTCATCACAACATTTTATAAAAATAGGTCAACACAACAACAACATTTTAAACAAAACAGGCCATCACTTAAAATACGTCATCACTTTGTACATCTCAGCAAATATGTCCCCAGGTCATCAATTCGGAATTAAACATGTCACCAGCTTTTCCATCAAACCGATCATCACACTCCCAAGGTTAGACATGTCATCAGGTGTCCACACAGAACACATTCGTATTCTCAGAACTTGTCATCACATTCATCCATTCATCGATCCATCCATCATGTCACATCCGGCTTATCACGTACATCCATTTGTTTCGTTACACAATGGATCATGTCATCCATTCGTCTCGAGTTTCGTAAGTTCTCGAGTGTTTTTACCTCGATCGCGTGGGATTTCTAGTGGAATACGACGATTCATAACTTCCACCTCCATATGGGTTAGGAATTTCTCATCGTCTTTCCTGACCGAAATCACTCGATTCTTAGGTCGTCATCACTCCATCGTTCCAAAACGATCTCGAGAATCGGGGTTTTGGAACTCGATCACCGCCGCCGTCTCAATTTTGCCTCTTGATAGCTAGTGATCGCCTCTGGATGTGAGGGTCTTGAGATACAATTTATAACCCAACCCCGTCGTAGCACGTGGTGGGTGTCGAACACTCGGGAATTCTATTTGTTTGATGTGCCGAAGTACTTGAAAGCTGGGAAAAAGAACTCAAAACAAAGGAAAATGCAAAGACCTCTCGGGACCGACACTAGGTCACTCGGGCCCGATGTTGGCGACGAAGAAAGAGGTCGGGACCGACGTGGAACAAGTCGGGCCCGATGTTGATTGTAACGTCGAACTCAAGTTTTGAAAGGTAGATCTCGGGTTTTTGGGTTCCCCTCTAGCAGATGTGGGCTTTTCCACCCCAATTCAAGCAATAAGTGATGATCCTCGTAGGATCGAGAGCTTTCACCTCGTTCCCGCCACTTCTACACATCGACCACGGGGATATCGACTTCCCCTTCGATGCAAGGTCTCATGATAGACAAATGTTCACTTTCGTTCACCTTTGCCAACCACAAGCCCTTGATTCCTTACTCTCACAAGGAATTGTAGCACTATGTAGAGTGGGTTCCTAGATCAAGCACTCAAGGCTTATGGAATTGGGTTTTCAAACCCAACCTAGCTAGAGGTTTCCCCCATAGCTCAAGATCAAAGAAATCTACTCCATATGGCAAATGAAGAAAGCAAACAAATCACAAAACAAGGCAATCATCAACATCATGCTCAAATCAAGACCAAATTGCATTCACAAATCAAAGCAATCCACAAACTCCAATCCAAAGTTTTCAAATCCAAAGATCCAAACAAAAAAAAGCTAGACTCACAATCCTCATAGCAATCCCCTAGGCCGATCTCCTTCTTCTCCTTCTCTTCTCCTCCCTCCTTGCTCTCCAAGTCTCCCTTAGAGCTTTTGTGAGATGATTGGTTCTTGGTGATTAGAGTCTCCCCCTCATTAGAAGATAAGAGAGCCTTAATAGAAGAGGGGCAAAAGTGGTAGTTCACAATTTCGTGCCTTGGAGCCCAATCTAGCAACCGACCGACTTGGACCGACACGGGTGGACGTCGGGCCCGACTTGCTGGGCACGTCGGTCCGACTTTAAAAATCCATCCCGGGTCCGTCTTGGCTTGAACCTCGATCAGGTCCTTGTTCCACCTCTTCTTCTTGGCTTTTCTCTTGCTCTTCTTTTTCCCTCCTTAGCTCGGGCCTTGCTCCTTCGTCGATTCTCCTTCAAAACAAACCTTAATCCATGCCAAAACACCTACAAAACACATAAAAAGCACATAGTCTCCGAATCTCATAGAAATACGGGAACTAAGCTAAAAAGGAACAAAAGACTCAAGAAAAGGAAAGAAAGAAACATATTTACAATGGAAAATCACCTATAAAACACCACCAAATAAAGAGACATTAGCTAGCTAGGGTTTCTCGAGAGCCCAATTCTCGCTGCTTGTGGCAGTGGCACGACCGTAATTTCCGCAATTCCTACGGGGGCATAATCACGAAATCTCCTAGGAGGCTTAATTATATTTCCGTCCCGCCTATCTCCTCCATAATGCCCTCTATAGCGTCCATGGACCCATTTTCGTCTATGTAAGAATTATGTTATTTTATGATCTAAAAGATACGAACCGTTGTAAAAGAAATTTGACATAATATTTCTATAACTATTATTGTGAATTTATATATAAGAAAAATAACAAAAAACGTCCCATACAAGGTGCGAGTTATTTGCTAGTATATTACTAATGTCCTAGCAAATAAACTTTTCTAATACATATAACTTTACCATATAAATTAAAATCATATTTTTATAGATAAGTATAAAAATTTATATTTTTCATGTCGATAAATCCATTCAGGTTTTAATATTTATAGTTTCTTTTAGGGTAAATCTAGATATTTTCTTAATTAGTATGGTAGTCGTAGATTGTATAGAAAAATATTATTTTGATAGATTATAAATATAGTTTATTTTGTTGGATTCTTTTAGGGTAAATCTAAATATTTTTTCAGCTAGTGCGATATTGATAGATTGTATTGAAGATATTATTTGGGCAGTTTATAAATATTAGATATAATTTTGATGGTTTATGAGTCTAAAAATTATTTTGATATATTCATATATGGAAATTAAATAACGACATCTTTTTATGATAAATCTAGATTTTACAGATAAATTTTATTTGGATAGTTTATAAATTTAAGATATCATTTTGATTAGATTATGAATATAGATATTATGTTGATATATTAATATAAGGTAATCAGATAAAGATATATGATTTTTTTATTATAAAACTAATTAAGTTATATAGTTGTTAAAATATAATTAATTTATAATTAATTTGATATGAGGTGGGTCATGGAGGTACTTTTGCGGCCTTTTGAATGAGGTGGGAGAGGTACTTTTGCGGCCTTTTGAATGAGGGGTGTGGATCGACAGAGGGCCACCAGAGCTCTGTGGGTCAAGGGAGTTGCCGCCTCCTCAGGTGTTTTTCTGTGGCAGAAGTCAGTCAGGTGATTCGCAGAATGGGCAGTAAAAGGGCAGTGGGTCCGGACGAGATTCCGGTTGAGATCTGGAAGTGTTTGGGTGTGAGAGGCTTGGAGTGGCTAGCATCACTTTTCAATGCTATCCTAAAGTCGGCCAAGATGCCAGAAGAGTGGAGACTCAGTAAATTAATACCGCTATACAAGAACAAAGGAGATATCCAGCAGTGCAACATATTCACAGAGGTATAAAACTGCTTAGCCACACAATGAAATTGTGGGAGAAGGCAATTGAGATGAGACTGAGGCAGCTAGTGCGAGTGTCAGAAAACCAGTTTGGGTTTATGCCAGGGAGGTCGTCCATAGAGGGTATTCACCTGTTGAGGAGGTTGACAGAAGCCTACAGGGAGAGAAAGAGAAACCTTCATATGGTGTTCGTGGACCTGGAGAAAGCGTACGACAAGGTACCTAGAGGATTGATTTAGGAATGTCTAGAAGTCAAAGAGGTGCCACACTCGTTGATCATTATTAATCGAGACATGTACGAGCGGTCGAGGACGAGTGTCTGCACGCAAGGAGGGGATACAGAGTATTTCGAAGTGCGTATGGGGCTACGTCAAGGTTCAGCGCTAAGCCCTTTTCTGTTCACACTAGTGATGGACGTGTTGACGAGAGACATTTAGGGTGAGGTTCCGAGGTGTTTGTTGTTCGCAGATGACTTCGTATTGGTAGAGGATTCGCGAGCTGAAGTGAGTCGCAAACTCGAAGTGTGGAGGGAGAGGCTTGAAGCTAAAGGGTTTAAGTTGAGTAGGACTAAGACGGAATATCTAGAGTTCTTGTTCGGCCAAGAGGAGGGTTCTAGGAGTGAGGTGCAGCTGGGAGGTGAGGTCGTTGCTAAGAAGCAGCACTTCAAGTATCTGGGATCTGTTTTGCAAAGCGACGGGTGTATTGATGAGGATGTTAGGTCTAGAATCCAGAGAGGTTGGCAGAAGTGGAGGGCAGCTTCAAGAGTTTTGTGCGATAGGAAGGTTCCGCTTAAGCTCAAAGGAAAGTTCTACAGATCTGTTATTAGACCTGCAATCCTCTATGGGGCAGAGTGTTGGCCGACGACTAAGGCACAAGAGCAGAAACTCGCAGTCGCTGAGATGAGAATGCTTAGATGGATGTGTGGGCATACAAGAATGGATAAGATCAGAAATGAGGAGATCAGAAGCAAGTTAGGGGTAGCCAACATAGGAGACAAACTTCGAGAGGCAAGGCTTCGTTGGTTTGGTCATGTCCAGAGGCGGAGCCCGGACGCTACAGTTAGGAGGTGTGAGCGTCTGGATTTAGGGGTCTTCAGGAGGGATAGAGGCCGGCCAAAGAAGCGATGGATGGACAGTATAAAGCAGGATATCGGCTTGTTAGGGATCTCTGTGGATTTGGCGCATTGTAGAGAGAGCTGGAGAGAGAAGACCAGAGTAGTAGATAGCTGACCAGCTGTTGGTGAAGCCAGTTTTCGTGTGTCTGCCGCCGGTTTATCTCACCTAGTCGGATAGTCTCTTTTAGATCTAGTTTTCTTGCCTTTTCTTGCTTTTGTTTTCCGTATAATTCTAGTTTTAGTTGTGAGCATGCTTGTCGTAGTTGGGATTTTTTTTTTGTTTAGTTTCTCGAGTGGTTTGGCTTCCTTTTGCTTGGGTTGTATTGGGCGCATTCCATCTAGGTCTGGAATGCCCCCATCCTGACCCCCCAGATCCTGCGTAAGCGGGATATCCCTGGGTAAATATTGTTGTTGTTGTTGAGGTGGGTCATGGAGGATATTATATATATTTTGGACTTTGGATCATATAAAACACACTCCTAAGGTGTTAAATGAGGGAAGATCTTAGCCATTCGATGTGGAGAAATGGACGGCCTAGTTCACAAGGGGAGAAAAATCCATGTAGTGACATAATGGTAATATTATTTTGATCTGTGTAACCATAGATTGAAATATTATTGGCCCGTCCATGAGGGCGTGCAGACAGCCCAACGGAACAGGGTCTCCAAATTTTTGGTGCCCCAAAATTTTGAAATGTGAGTAAGCTTGAATACAAGAATACTACTCCCTCCGTCTATAAAAGATCGTCCAAAAGGAAGGTTTTTGCGGTTATTAAGAAAATGTGTAAAGTATGTGAAAAGTTAGTGGGAAAAAGTAAAAAAGTGATAAAGTTGATGAGAATATTGTGTATGAGGGTAGTATGTGAGATTAGATAGGGGTAGTTTTATATTTTTGTAGAGAAAAAGTGATAAAATTGGTCAAAAAGTTGAATAATTAAGTAATATAAGAGATTGAATGAGGGTAAAAAGGGAAGAAATTAGTGATATAAATGGAAAGTTGTTAAAGACGGACAAATAAAGGGGGACGCCCGAAATGGAATACTAGACAATCTTTTAGGGACGGAGGGAGTATGTTTCACTAGTACAGATGGTGAAGCGGGTGCATTCTTGCTTTTTGAGCAGCGTTCGAATCCCCGCTTTAACAATCACGTCCCCCTTCTTCATTCATTTTCAAACTTAAACACGTGGGTTGCCCCTTTTTCCTGTTTTTTTTACTCTACTAACTAGTGAGGTTTTTTGAGCTCATCTTTTAAAGGAAAAAAAAAAACAATTATAGCCTTATTAATAAATCGGTTTTTTAAAGAGGGATTGGGGTGAGGTGGGGGGGGGCGTTTTTGGGGGGAAATTAAGGGGAGTAATCTGCCCCAAAAAACAATGTGGTAAGTAGTCTATGGAGAAAATATATAAACCCCATTTCCTTGTTTTTTCTCTCTCCTCCTCATTTTTTTTCTCTCCTCTCTCTCTCTCCCTCTCCTCCCTCTCTTCTTCTCCCTCTCTAAGAGACCAAATCTCCTCCATCTCCTCTCCATTTTCTACAGATCTACACCTGTACGAGTCAGATCTAGGCTCGTGTATGCCAGATCTAGACTCGTACGAGCCAGATCTACGCTCCAACCACCTCGACGAGCACTTTCGCCGCTGCCGCCGCCCTCGCCAATGACTTCCGCCACCGCCGTCGTCGCTACCGCCACCAGATCTGGCGAATTTCAGGTATTTTCTTCTTCTTCTTCTTCGACTTCTTTCGGTCCCGTTTCATCCTCAATCTCCCTCTTTTCTTTTAATTCGACTCAGATCTACGCTCATACAAGCTAGATCTTGGCTCGTAAGAGCCAGATCTAGGCTCTTATGAGCCTAATCTACGCTCGTTCGAGCTAGATCTAGGGTTGGGTGCTCGTTGGTTTTTTGGATTTTTAGATGACAAGTTGATTTTTTGGGTTTTGGGTTGATTTTTTGGGTTTTTGGATGATTTTGTGGGTTTGGGTGATGACAAGTTGTTTTTTTACGGTTTTTGGTGATTTTAAGTGTGTTTTACGGATCTGGGTGATGACAAGTTTGTTTTAAGGTTTTTGGGATGATTTTATGGGTTTGGGTGATGACAAGTTGTTTTTAATGTGTAGTTGATGACAAGATGTTTTTTAGGTGTTTTACTGATGACAAGTTTGTTTTACGGATTTGGGTGATGATAACTTTGTTTTAAGGGTTTTGGGACGATTTTATGATTTTGGGTGATGACAAGTTGTTTTTTATGCGTTTTGAGCAATTTAAGTTTGTTTTACGGATCTGAGTGATGACAAGTTTGTTTTAAGTTTTTTGAGATGATTTTATGGTTCTGAGTGATGACAAGTTGTTTTTTTTATTGGTTTTGGCGATGACAAGTTTGTTTTTTATGTGTTTTGGTGATTATAAGTTTGTTTTACGAATCTGGGTGATGCCAAGTTTGTTTTAAGGTTTTTGAGATGATTTTATGGGTCTGGGTGATGACAAGAATTTTTTATGGGTTTTGGGTGATGACAAGTTTGTTTTTTATGCGTTTTTGGGTGATTTTAAGTTTGTTTTACGGATCTGGCTGATGACAAGTTTGGTTTAAGGTTTTTGGGATGACTTTGTGGGTTTGGGTGATGACAAGTTCATTTTTTATGTGTTTTACTGATTTTAAGTTTGTTTTATGAATCTGAGTGATGACAAGTTTGTTTTAAGTTTTTTGGGATGATTTTATGGTTCTAGGTGATGACAAGTTGGTTTTTATGGATTTTGGCGATGACAAGTTCGTTTTTTCCTTATAATTATGGTCTATTAGCTCAAATGGTAGAGCGATGTGCTTAATGCACAATAATGTGGGTTCAAATCCCACACAGGCACACTAATAAAATCAGATGACAAGTTTGTATACGTGAATGGTGGATTTTACCTCAAGTTGTCATCAGATGACACTAATAAAATCAGATGACAAGTTTGTATACGTGAATGGTGGATTTTACGTGAATGATGAGTTGTATCTAAACTGGTCATCACCGATGACAAGTTTTTTGTACGTAGACTGATGAAAAGTAACTTGTTATCTGATGACAAGTAACCACCTCAACCTGTCATCACTAATGACAACGCCGGTCAACGACAGGTCAACGTCGGTCGACACTGGTCAACACCGGTCAACGTCAGATGTTGATAAGGGGTGCTGACGTCATCAGTGGCGTATGATGACGTCATCGTGTAAATTTAAAAAAAAGGTAGGGGCAAAATTGGAAAATAGACTAGGGGAACTAATTCTTTTTCCTTATAGCCTATATGGTTCATTATTTTCTCCCATTGGACTACTACCCCAATTTCGTCTTTTTTAAAGGTGGAAATGTTACGATTTTGTTTTCAATCAATACTGTACATAGGTTTTTTATAGCATAGTTAAATGTTTTCTATTTTTCAATCAATACTGTAAATAGTTACTAGTTAAAATATCATCTATTAGTTAAGTGTTAAATTATTGTCTAAATAGTGCAATTTATAATGTTTTTAGGGTCTTTTATTGATATTTATTTTTAATTTAATATCCTTTTAATTAGTTGAATTTAATTTTTCTATGTACCATAATATTTTTAAGAAATAAAACTAAAGAATATTTAATGAAACAGTCACAACTAGTGATTGTGTTATTATTCAATAAAACTACAAATCATCAAAACATATGCAATGAATTCATTTATCATAAAATTTTGTTAGCTAAAATTAGTTATTAAATTTGAATCTAATCAATTTCAAAATCTAATTAACTTATTACCTAGGACCCATAAAACCATTGGACGCCATATGCAATTATTTCAAAAAGAGAAAGAAACGAATGCATAAGCAAAAAAAAAAAAAAACAGCCTTTGTTTTGGCGGGAAGTCTTCCTCGCCTCGCGTCTCTCTTCTCTCTCGCGTCTCTCTTCTCTCTCGCGTCTCTTCTTCTCTCGCGTCTCTCTTCTCCGACTGCCGTCTTCCTCTCCGACTGCCGTCTTCCTCTCCGGCCGGCGGCGCTCCTCCTCGCCTAGCCCTAGCCGGTCTCCTCTGACCTAGCCGGCCGTTGACGCTCGAGCTCCCTCCGCCCTTGCCCTAGCCGGCCTTCTCCTTTGACCTAGCCCCGCGCCGCCCAGGCGACACCCCGTCGCCAGCGCCATTCCCCTCCTGCCCAGGCGACACCCCGTCGCCAGAGCCCACCTCGCCCCTTCCCAAATCCCGTCCGCCCATCCCCGCCCCTTCCCAAATCCCGTCCGCCCATCCCCGACCCATCCCGGATCCGGCCCGACCCCGTCCCGTCCGTTTCCTGGTCCGGCCGCCCGCGCTTGCCCCAACCCACTCCCTAGCCAGCCCTGGTCCTCTCCCCTGACCCCGCCCAGCCCTTTCCCCGACCTGTTCCCCTCCCCCGACCCCAGCCCTTTCCCCTCCCAGACCCCAGCCCCAACCCCTGTCCCGGCGCGGCCCCCAGCCCCCCTCCCCGACCCGGTGCAGTCTGCGGTGTCTCAGCCCTGCCCAGCCCTAACCCCATCCCGGTGTGTGGCCCTCCGAACCCTTAATCCCCAATCCCGCCCAAGGCCCCCACCCTCCCCTAACCCTCCGTCGCTCGGGAAGCGTCGCCTTGGTCCTGGTGGTACCCCTGAATCCCGCTTATCTTCAATGGCGCGGTAACCTCGTCCTATTCTCCCTTCGTAACTCGGCTTTTGCTTAGTTTGTGGGTGCTTTGTTTTCTGTTGCTTTGTGTGGTTGGCTTAGTTTGTCCGTTTAGTTGAATTTAGCTAGCTTGTTTGGTTCTGCCCAAGTGTGTTTTGTTTAGCTCAGGGAGGTCGAGTAATCTGCGTGGTTTGCTTTGATCGCTTTTTCGTTTAGGTGTGTTTGGTTTGTTTTAGGTAGTAGTTAGTTTTGTTGGCTATTTAAATTGTCCTAGCTTGGTTTCTAGCTTGATTTCTAGTTTGGTTGTTCTAGGCTCTCTGCTTGTGTGGTGTTGGCTGTTGTTGGCTTGTGCGTGTGTGTGGGTGGCAGGTACCGTAGCAGGATTTGCTCGTGTGTGGCCTGGTCAGGTGTTTCCTCGTGTGTGGTCTGTTCAGGAGTTTTCAGTTTGGGATGGTTGGCCCGAGTAGGAGTGTGGTTCAGCACAGTCAGTCGCCAGGGTTAAGGATTGGCTCCTGGAATGTGGGCACGTTGACCGGGAAATCAATAGAATTGGTCAAGATTCTTCATCACTACAGAGTTCAGATTGCTTGTATTCAGGAGACAAAGTGGAAGGGAAAGAAGGCTAGGGATATTGATGGGTGGAAGCTATGGTATTCAGGAGCCTCGAGTGGCATAAACGGGGTAGGGATTTTGGTTCATGGGAAGTTGAGAGATCTCGTAGTGCATGTGGAGCGGGTTAGCGATCGCCTGATGATGGTTAAGATCGTCCTAGGAGAGGTTAGTCTGAATGTCGTCAGTGCTTACGCGCCGCATGGAGGTTTGAGTTCAGAGGTCAAGAGGCAATTATGGGAAGACTTGGACAGTCTGGTGAGCAGTGTACCGATGTCTGAACAGCTGGTGGTTGGTGGGGACTTTAATGGGCATATCGGGAAGGACAGAACGGGCTTTGAGGAGATTCATGGAGGCTGGGGGATTGGAGACAGGAACGACGGAGGTCAAGCTCTTCTAGATTTCGTAGCAGCTTTTGATTGTTTGGTGGTTAACTCGTGGTTTAGGAAATCAGATGAGCAGTTGATTAGTTTTCAGAGTTCTCTGGGAAAGACACAGATTGACTTCTTTATGATGAAGAGGGTGGACAAAAGAAGGTGCAAGGATTGCAGAGTTATTCCATTCGAGGGACTCTCTACGCAGCACAAGTTGTTGGTCTTGGTTTTAGAGTGGCCGAGTAAATAGAGAAAGGCCCGCACAACCCCTCAACCGAGAATTAGGTGGTGGCGTCTCTCAGATTCGAACGTTCAAAGTCTACGAGATGAGATCGTTAGAGAAGCGGAGGCAAAAGGAGCCTGGCAAGTAAGGGGAGATGCCAATGAGATGTGGGGTAAAATGGCAGAGTGCATTCGTAGGGCAGCGTGTGGAGTGTTAGGGATGTCGAAGGGTATTCCAGGTAGCAGGAAGTCAGTAGCTTGGTGGAGCGACGAGGTTCAGGAAAAGGTTAAGGAAAAACAGCTAGCCTATAAAGAATGGGTGCACAGTTTAGAACCTGAGAAGGGGACGAGACTAGCAGCTTACAAGGTAGCAAAAAAGGCGGCTAAGAGAGCGGTAGCAATCGCTAAGGAGTCAGCGTTTGAGAGCATGTACAAAGCCCTAGACGAAAAAGGTGGGGAACGAGTCTTGTACAGATGGGAAAAAGCGAGGGAAAGGAGAAGCAAAGACTTTGACAAGGTGAAGTGCGTTAAAGACGAAGATGGGCGGGTATTAGTGGATGACGTTCAGATCAGGCAGAGGTGGAAGAGGTATTTCCAAGAGCTCTTAAATGAGGGTTGTATGGTGGAGGAGAGCCGACTCGGCTTTCCAAGTAGAGAAGGCCTAACTAACTCCCTTTGCTTCCATAGACGTTTCTCTAAGGAGGAAGTAAGGGGTGTGATCCGCCGCATGAGCACCAAGAGAGCGGTAGGACCGGACGAGATCCCAGTGGAGGTGTGGAAGTGTTTGGGAGAAAGAGGCCTGGAGTGGCTATCATCCCTCTTTACTGTTATTTTCCGTACAGCAAAAATGCCCGAGGAGTGGAGGCTTAGCAAACTGGTTCCAGTCTATAAGAACAAGGGAGATGTGCAACAGTGTGGCAGTTACAGAGGTATCAAGTTGCTCAGTCATACTATGAAGATGTGGGAGAAAGTGACGAGTTGAGGTTGAGGAGGTTAGTCAGGGTGTCAGAAAACCAATTCGGTTTTATGCCCGGGAGGTCAACTATGGAAGCCATCCATCTGCTGAGGAGCTTGATTGAGCAGTTCAGAGAGAGAAAGAAGAATCTGCACATGGTTTTCATCGACGTGGAGAAAGCGTATGACAGGGTTCGGAGAGATCTGATTTGGGAGTCTTTGGCAGCTAAGGAAGTGGCAGGCACGTTCATAAAAGCAATCAGAGACATGTACGAGGGCTCGATGACTAGTGTGTCCTCTCCGGGCGGGGATACAAAGTACTTTAAAGTGGAGGCAGGTCTCCACCAGGGTTCGGCTCTGAGCCCTTTTCTCTTTACAGTGGTAATGGACGTGCTGACTAGGGATATTCAGGATGGGATCCCATGGTGTATGCTGTTCGCGGACGATATAGTTTTGGTAGATGAGTCCAGAGATGGTGTCAACAGCAAGCTTGATGTTTGGAGGGATAAACTAGAGTCTAAGGGTTTCAGATTGAGCAGATCCAAAACGGAATATGTGGAGTTTAGGTTCGGTCAAGGGGTGGACCTAAGTGATGATGTGTTGCTGGGAGGGGAAGTGGTTCCAAAGAAAGAGAGCTTCGGATACTTAGGTTCAGTCATGCAGAGTAATGGGGGTGTCGACGAGGACATCTCATTCCGGGTGCAGCGGGGATGGCAGAAGTGGAGAGGTGCGTCAGGGGTTTTGTGCGATAAGAAGGTTCCGTTAAAACTGAAAGGAAAGTTCTACAGAACAGTGATCAGACCAGCGATACTCTATGGGGCAAAGTGTTGGGCAACCACGAAGACACAGGAGTAGATGTTGTTAGTCGCTGAGATGAGGATGCTGAAGTGGATGATCGGACACACGCTGCTGGACAGAATCAGAAATGAAGTGATCAGGAGTAGGTTAGGGGTGGCCAGCATAGCGGATAAGCTTCGGGAATCAAGACTGAGGTGGTTTGGGCATATCCAAAGGCGGGCCCACGAGGAGCCAGTGCGTAGATGCGAGAGTCTGGACTTGGGAGTCTTTCGCAGAGGGAGGGGTCGGCCGAAGAAGCGTTGGCGAGACAGCATAAGGCAGGATGTCAGTCTTTTAGGGATTTCGACAGAGCTGGCAGTATGCAGAGATAGCTGGAGGGAGAGGATTCGTGTGGTGGATTGCTAGATCCTGCTTAGACCGTCATGCTTGAATTTTGGCTTTCTCTGACTTTATCTATGTTTTGTTTTGGGCTCTGTGCTGGGTAGTCCTTGAGCTTTGGGTTCCTGTGTCTTATTGCCTTTGTTCTGAGTCTTGGTGTTTTGTTTGTGTTTTTCTTTGCGTTTTTGTTTTAGATTTGTGTGCTTCGGGTGTTTCGTTGTTGGGTCTCCTAGTCGCTCCCCCTCTACGTTTAGCCAGGAGTGCTACTATTTCGACACTCCAGATTCTCCTTTAGGGGAAGTCCATTGGACTAATTGTTGTTGTTGTTTTGGCGGGAAAGGTACACGAACTTGAGCAGTTTGTAGGGCATGAGAAGCAGTATTCCACGTTCCGACGAATAAGGAGCATCCGCCAACAGAAGCCCTCCGAGAGCCCCCCAAAATCCACCGCCTTGAGGAATCTGTGATCAACCGCATCGCCGCCGGCGAAGTCATCCAACGCCCTGTTTCCGCCGTCAAGGAGCTTGTCGAGAACACCACCATGACTCTCAACATCAAACTCATACAACGTCGAAGCTGTTGAGGTTTGAGGATTTGCAGTCGATGGGGTTTAGATGGGAGGCCTTGCCCAGTATGACCTATGTCGCTCATGTCACTGTCACCACCATTACTAGAGGGCAATTGCATGGTTATAGGTGCGGTTTTGGTGTTTACGGTGATTGCACACATACTGCTCGACGAAATGCCCTCCTGCTGTCTACGTTTTTGGTTCTACAACATGACAGCCCGGCGGAAAACACTTCAGAGCTCTTCTGATGATTATTCAAAGATTGTTGATTTGCTTAGTCGATTTGCTATTCATCACATTAAACTGGGTTTCTCTTGTAGAAGGGTTTGTAAACTATATATATACGTGATGGTTATGTTAGTTTTATGTGCTTCTTTCTAGGTTTTTAAAGTTGTAAAGCATTTTACTTTTACTGCATATAGCATGGAGCAACTAGAGCTGATGTTCACACAGTGGCCACATCCTCCAGATTGGATTCAATAAAATCAATTCATGGGTTGACTGTTGCTCGTAATTTGATGAAAATACAAGTTTCAGATGATGATCCATCTAGCTCTATTTTTGAGATGGAGGGTTACATCTCCAACTCTAGCTATTCTGCTAAAAAGATTACCATGGTTCTTTTTCTTAATGGTATGTATTTTTTACATATTTTGATTGCTTTATGCAAAATAGTATAGTTTTTACAGATCTTTTCTGTGGTTCTCATTACACTTCATAAGGGAAGAATAGATCTACATGTTTACATTTTGAAATATATGTACTAGTTGACAAATTGATCTCTACTTATGCTTTGGTTGTCATTAATGTGCTGTTTAGGATTTTTTTTTCAGCATCAAACTCTGGTAATAAAGGATAGTCAAATTCTTGGTGCAGCTATTAGTTATAGAATGCTTACATTACAGCAAAATGGCTGTAATGACACGATATTACATTCTGCTCAAGCTTCATCTGAATCTTGCTGTCTACAATTCACTTTGATCGCAACAATTACTCATAATCAGTTTTCTGCAACACTTTTCAGATAGATTGGTTGACTGCAGTGCTCTAAAAAGAGCCATTGAAATTGTCTATGCTGCAACTCTGCCTAAAGCTTCAAAGCCATTCGTCTATATGTCAATTGTACTACCTCCTGAGCATGTTGATGTCAATATACATCTAACTAAAAGAGAGGTAAAGATTATCATCCTGTGTAATTGTTTTATCTGTGTATTGAATATCAAAAATGTCCTTTTTCTATCTCTGTGCTTCCAGGTAAGCCTTCTGAATCAGGAAGCTATTGTTGAGAAGATACAGTCAGCTGTTGAATCGCATTTGAGGAACTCTGATGAGACCAGGACATTCCAGGAGCAGGTCGTTTACTTCACAAGATACATATGTTTAAGTCTAAAACCGTGTCAATTTATATTACGAATGCTTCTATGTCTATCAAAATGGTAGTGAAAAACTTATGTATTTTGATCATAGAATGAGGAAGCATACTCACCTTGCCTGATGATAGGAAAAGTAATGAGGATGCTTCTGTATGTTTCTGGAGCCTGCTAAACTGCTTGTTGTGTGATTTTTGACCCCTATTAGTCACTTATTGGACTTTGAAACTCTAGATTTATGCATTGATGGCGGGATCCTGCATGTCTTTATCCTGTTAGTTTAGTTTTACTATGTCTTGACTAATGATCCTAAACATAGAGCCCATGCTTACAAATATCTTTTCTCATATTCTATTCTTATGCAACTTAGCTTGATGTTGGTGTCTGGCTATTCTGCCACTGTTATTTTTTTGTGCTAACTAAACTGTAGAGTGGTTATGAGCATCATCAGGTAGTGACTCTGTTTACTTTGTGTGTGAAATAGGAAGTCGAACCCTTACAATCCGTTTCTCTCTCTTTTTCAATTAAGTATGCAAGAATTTAAATTTATGGTGTTGTCATTTCTTCTGATATCATCATGTTGATCAACTAGCTTTTGTTTCTCATTCTGGTGTGTTCTTCTGATGTGGCCACAAAACGGCAAAAGGTGTTACCGCATCTGATGGTTAGAACAGACTCACTTGATCCTGCTGGAAGGTTGCATGCTTATATGCAAATTAAGCCCTCTAGTCAGCTAGAAAGACATTCTCACTTGGATAGTGTGAGGTGATGCTATGTTTTGCATCTTATTATTTAGTTCTATGTGCATAATATGAACCAGTCATTCATCATGAGATGTATTAAATCAATTTCATGACATTTAGGGTAGGTCTTTTGTCAGACAAAGAAGAAATCCAAAGGAAACTGCAGATCTAACTAGCATTCAGGAGCTACTTAATAAAATTGATCAAAACTGTCACTCTGGTGAGCTTTCTCTTCTATAACTTTCTCTTCTATAACTAAGTTGTTCTGTTTTTTATTCTGTAGGGTTGTTAGACATTGTAAGAAACTGCACATATCTAGGGATGGCAGATGATGTTTTAGCATTGCTGCAGTTTAATACCCTCCTGTATCTTGTAAATTTTGTGCATTTAAGGTATGAATTTATCACGTCTTTGGTTGCATTCACTTCATTGTTAAGCTTTTCTTTATCAGAATATGAAGTTCCAAAACCCCTTATGAGTCTAGTTACCAGACATAATTATTTCCCATTACTATAATTTCACTGCTAGCAAAGAGCTCATGTACTAGCAAGTCCTGGGCCGCTTTGCCCATTTCAATACCATACAGCTGAGCAACCCAGTTCCTTTGCAACAACTAATCATGCTGACGCTTACAGAGGAGGATCTGGATCCACAATCTATTGATAATGATGACCTGAAAGAAAAGATTGCAGAGGTATGTTTTATATTTTTGTTTGTGCTTCGGTCAGCTGCTCTTAATTTACCATGTCTTGGAACATAATATTTTGAGTACAAACCATGACACGAACTTGCAAGACTGGACTGTAAGACCACAAATGCTCTGATTATGTTGGAAGTTAGATGTTGCTTGTATCTTAATTTGTTGTTTGTTAGGGGGTAATGTGTGCAGAGTTCTTTGGGGTTGGATGTCCTATCCCCTATGTGTAGTTAATATAGTTGCTAATTTAGGGATGGTTTGAGTGTGTCATGGAAACAGATGTATGTAATGGCTCTTGATTCTTGAAACATCCTTTTCTTATGGTACACCGGTCCCGCTAGAGGAAGCAGAAGCTACTGCCTTCAATAAAGAGAAATTAGGCCACAAAGTTGAGGAGTTTTTGTTGCTTACAATTCATGGAAAAGCATCCTTCAAATCAGTTTAACTTCAACGCTGTGAAAGTTAATGAAAATTTATTAATTTTAATGATTATAGAAGTCAGAACATTGAAGTATAGTAAATAAAAAATTTGGTTTTTTTTCTTTTAATGTTTTTGAAGGCTGCTACATGTACTTATTTTGCTTACTATTTCTAGAGATAAACACTGCCTTACTGAAGGAAAAGGCTGAATTACTGGACGAATACTTCTGCATAAACATCGATGCTCATGCCAACCTGTGCAGGCTTCCTGCAGTGCTTGATCAGTACACATCTGACATGGATCGTGTTCCTGAATTTGTCCTTCGTCTGGGCAATGATGTAAGTTGCTGTTACATTGCTGGATTACCAATCTACCATGTTGATCATTGTCCGGTATGATACATTACTGGTTTGGATTTCAGAAAGACTTACACAGCCTATGTTATATGATTAACATTCCTCTTTTAAGTTTGATTAAAAATTAGGTTTGTCTTTGTAGGTTGATTGGGAGGATGAGAAAACCTGCTTTCAATCATTTGCAGTTGCCATTACTAAATTTTTATGCTATGCATCCACCTCTGTTGCCAAACCCATCAGGTGATGGGGCTCAGTACTACAGGAAAGCAAAGGCTTCTGGAGAACCAAATGATGAAAATCCTACTGGTGAGTTAGGTATTGACTTCTATCATACGTATTTTTTTTATCAGCCCATAAATTACATGAGGACCCATACAACCACATTACTCTGCTGCTGGATGTCCGTCTAAAAATGGCTTGGTGGGGTGAATACAATTTTTTTTTGAAAGGTAACTTTGCTGTAATATGATTCTGTGTGCTCATAACTTCATTGTGATAACTTGTTTAACTCATCCGTATGGTATCAAATTACATCCTATGTTTAAAAATAAATACTCAAGACATGCCACTGTTATATAAATGAAAATGTGACCCAATTAAATCTTTCTTTGTGTTTCACATCAAGGTAGTAAGATGTTTGTCACCGTGGTTTGCTCTCATAATTCTTAGAAATCTATGCCTGCATATGAAACAAGAGTTTTTTTCTTCTGTTCTTTATGCTTCATTTGTGATCACATGCATGCAAGTTTTGGCTGGAAGCTGTGCAACTCACACCTGAAGGCATATTTTACCACTTGCTAGTTCATTAGCAGAATGCAGTACAAGTTGTGTTACAATCCTACACGGTAACTTTGCCTCAAGTCATATGCAACATTAGTACGTCGCAGCCGATCTAATAATCATAGAACGCTTGCCGACAGCTATTATTGGTCCAGTATGTGGCTCGTATATCTCCGAGTGGGCGGTTTTCTAATCGTGTATGCCATTGAGACGTCTACGCAACGTATCTATTGATATAACTTCAAAGGAGGACTACAACATTGTACCAAGGATAGAGTGCAAATAGGTTAATTGTTGTGCATACTTTGTTGACAAAATTGAACCCAACTGACACACATGGGAAACTTACTAAAGAACAGGACAAGGACTGGGAAGAATGACAGTATGAGTTGATGGCTTAGTGCCAACCCAGATTGCCTTTGACGTACATAGCACCGAAACGACGCATGAAAGTGACAACTCGAAGAACAATGCAGGAAGTGGTATCCTTGATACATTAGCTTTGTTGCTAAAATAGCAAAAGGAGGAACGTGCATTGTATTATTATACGGCTTCAAGGACCCAAGTAGAAGAAGCAGAAATGACAACCGAAATCACATCGTACAAAGCGAGTCACAAGGGATTAATTAATTGCGTATACGCATTTTTGTCAACATGAGTCTGCCGAACCCTTTTTGAATTATTGAGAGCAGATTCATCGATCTTTCACAATCAGGAAATGAACTCGATGACTCAATCTTGTGCATTTCTGGCTGCTTTGCTTAGGGCCCCGGTTTCACCATGATGCAGGGGAGCGTGGTGGTCTGAGCTAGGCTTTTGTTGAATGAATGTGTGTGTACGTACAAAGTTAGGTTGAATGCTTTATAAGGTCAAGTGTCCCCATTAGTCAGTGAGGACTATAAAAGTAATATATTGCGTGATACAACTTGTCTTAAAAAAGATAGCTGATGAATGCCTTGGTGAATTTACTCTGTTTGAGAACCCACCTACCTGAAGGGTTATTAAGTTTGTTAGAGATTGATAATTGGATTAGTCAAGAGATGTAATCTTTTATTATCTATATTACCTATAGTATAAAGCGGAGACAATGTCTTCACAAAAATTTGCGCCACGTGTCATTTCTATAATAAAATAATCAATCGGACCCTCCTTTATACAAATTAGGTAGGTAGAATCTCATATAATCTTATCCCGTAAAAATTGCTTAAAAATTATGAATTATCTTAAAAATTATGAATTATCCCTTACTAATAATTAGTTGTAATCTTTCAATAAACATTATTATTTAATAAAATGTTATAAGTATCGTAAAGTAACTTTTGAACAAATCCAACTTATTTATATTATGAGTTTATTTACTATTGGTAAAAAACACTAATCACAATACGAAGATAAATATATATATAATCCTATAATTTTAACGTGATCATTAGCGTTATATATCTATATTAAATTGGGTTTACAATCACATTACCCGTACATGGTACGGGTGTTAAACTCGTTATAATTAAATATATAAGTGGGATAGGCCCTCTTTTATTGACAAAAAAAAAAGAATATAAATCAATATCTATAAAGTCGAGTCCTTTTAAGCCTCTATGTTAATTTTAGCCCGTCTTTAATGGGGCTAACGTGGGATCCGCTCAAGGACTTTAAATTATTATAAATCAATTATATTTTAACAAATCTATATCCAGACTAAATATTTTAATTTTTTTTATGTAATATAGCAAAAAAAGAGTCCGAATCCGGTGAGAATGGTGAGAATGGTAGCCTCTGTGGAACATAGGAATAAATCTAGACCGACCATCTAGATAAAAAAGAACAGTCTCGATCACGCGCATATTAGGCCCAAAAACAAGAGAAGTAGATAGCACTTGTCCCCCAATTCTTCATCCTCATGCTTGATGAGCAAGTAAGATACAGTAAAACGTTTCTTATATTGTCTCACACAAATTCACATACTATAAGCTTGACGAGGTTGTTGAGATTTGAATTGTTATTGTTGCAAAGTTCAACACGGTTGCTGAGTGTATGATGGATATCCATGGTCAACATTGGAGCGACTATACTCGCCACGACCACCATGGCCGGCCGCCACAATCATCATAGCCACCTCGAATGTTATAAGTGGGATTTTGGGGATAAAGTCGGCAAGATTATGCCTTTTTTTTTAATAATTTATAGCCTCATGACTGAATGAGCACAAATTTACATTGAACACGGGGCTGCGATCCAAAAATAGACACTGGTGAAAATCGATTGGAGGAGTTTCCCCGAGAGCCATGATTGGCATCATTTGCAGCGACAGAAGTGTCAGACACCGACTGTAGAGATGCATTGAGTTGCCTCATCTAGTAGTAGAAGATTGAGGAGATCATGCATGGAAATCATATCTCTTTGCATATTGTATGCTATAAGAAAAACATAATAGCTTGAATCTAGACTGTATAAGATGCATTTGATGAAATCGACGTCAGAAACAATGTATGAGCACTCAACTAGGGCATCTGAATGCACCATATTCTTCCTGACGTACTCTATAATGGAGAGAGTTCCCTTGGGTAGACTATGCATATGTTGCTTAAGATGTGTGGAATGAGCCCTGATGTGGGTGAGAGCATGCACTCCAAGATGGGTCATGCTTTGTAAGAGGATTGAGCATGAGTCGCATGTGCAACCAAGGTTGGCAATTAGGCGGTTTGAATACACACAAGAATGAATCTGTCTTTCTTCTTCCATGCAGCAAACTTGGGATTAGGCTCGAGAGGTGTTTTAAAGCCGGTCAACACATCAAGTTTGGCTGGCAGTGCACTTTTAGGTTTTGAGAAATGGATTGAAATCATAGGCTTCAAGAGAAGAAGACGCATGTTTCTCCACTCGGGATTAGGCTCCGGAGGGAAGACTCAGGAGGCCGACAATGGTGGCAGGCCTGGTGGCGAATCCGAGTCAGATGGGAGTCGTGACGGGAAGCGGCTGAGACTAGAGAGTGAAAGTGTGAAACTGATGGAAGAGTGAAAGTGTGATACACGGATGGAACCAAACCCTTACGCCCACACACACTCGGCAACAGTATATTTTATTTTTTTTTTAAATTTGGTTTAACCGAACCGAAACCGAAAATTTTAAATTCCTTGAACCGATAAACGAACCGACTATCCTCGGTTTCGGTTTCGATTCGGTTAATATTTTCGGTTTTTTCGGTTTGATGCTCAGCCCTACTCTCAAGTTTGATACTTAACATTGGAAAATCCAATGTCATGTTAGCTGAATTATACACAATGTCTTTTATATCCTAATAAGAAGCTAGGCAGATCTTGACCGTACCAAAAAAAACAAGAAACTAGGCTGATAAAACTTTATTTATTATTTATTTATGACAGTGGAAACACTAATCTATATATTATTCTCGGAAAGCAAATTTAGAGTCTTAATTAATTAATAGTTGAAGGTTTGGATATCCTAACTTGTTAGCATTTCTTCAAAATACTTTGAAAGAACAGATATACATGGTTGCCTAGATTTTTACTCAAAAATTATTCAACCATATGGGGCCCCACAAAATTTTATATATACCTATGAGAACTATATGAGAGGTTAACATCTTAGTGAGGGATTTTCTTGAAGTAGCTGATCGATGTAGGTAGTGAGAGACATGGGAAAAGGAAGAACACCATGTTGTGAGAAGGGTAGAGTGAAGAAAGGGCCATGGTCTCAAGATGAGGATTTGAAGCTCATCTCTTTCATCCAAAGACATGGCCATAGCAATTGGAGATCTCTTCCTAGGCTTGCGGGTTCGATGTCCACTTTACTAATTAATATTTATCTAGATTATAGTACTCATTCTTCTCACAAACCATATATTTAGTGGAGTTCATACTAAATAGGAATTAAAGCATCACATGATTTTCAAATAAGAATTCAAATTGCAGAATTTTCTTTTGTGTGATCATATATGATAGTTAAGCTTCAACATATATACGGAGCATTATCGATCTAACTAATCATGGTAGTTAAATAAGTTTGTGCGATCGATCGATCATGATCCAATGCATGCAGCATAAATGTGTACATGTAGGGTTAGCAAGGTGCGGGAAGAGTTGTCGGCTGAGGTGGGTGAACTATCTTCGACCCGATGTGAAGCGGGGTAGTTTGAGCCCCGATGAAGAGCAAACTATCATCCGACTCCAAAGCCTATTCGGCAACAAGTAATATACATATATACATATATATATATGTTGATATACATAAATGTCTCATCTTTACGTACTATAATATATTCTTCCATTCTCGATCGATTGATCAATTTGGTATATGTACATTAGTTATTATGTCCTTGAAGTTCTTGATTAGCAAAGCTAGCTAGTAATTGCGTTATGTGTTTACATATATGCGTGTAGGTGGTCTAAAATAGCTTCTCACTTGCCTGGGAGAACCGACAACGAGATAAAGAACATATGGAACACTCACTTGAGAAAGCGCTCAACCCAAAGAAAATCCGACCCGAAATCCACCCACCACAATGATCAAGATACGGTTCCCTATGAACCATCATCCATGAGTTATGAATATCACAGAAACAAATTACTTCACTTCCACGACCAAGGTCTTGCACCTCCGATGATCCCTACTAAGAAGGACAAGGCAGTCGTCGAGCCCTCATGCTCGGATTACCACAGCATGACTGATGTGGCACGAAAAATCCCATACGAAGAGCCTAACCTAGTTGATTTATGGGACTCCTTATTGCTAGACGATGATGATCATGGGCAAGATCACGACTTGAACCCTAGCACACGATCATCTATGGTTCTAGAAGGCGATGCGTCGGGCAACAAGAAGGATCTCTTAGCTGCTGGAAGCAGTTGTTCATGGCCAGTTGGATTGTTAGATAACTTGGAGCTTGGAAAGATCAACAACAAGACAACCACAAATATTGTTAATCATGGGGCGTGCCATGAATTTGTGGAAGAGCAATCAATGAGCAAATCCAATCAAGTTGAAGCATTTTCGAATAGTGTCACCAACATGGAGAGTTACTTGGAGATCATGGCTTGGCCGTCTTCACCTGCTTCCTATAGTACTTTTACAGGATTTTGATTTTTACTATGAACAAATCTCTTGCTAGTTAGAGAATTAATCGTGATCCATCCATAGTTATATGATTGATTTATAAATTGTTAAGTTCAACATGGTTTGTTGGAATCTGGACCTGAGATTAATAAACCATGTTAATTGACAAAGTTATTGTGACCCACCTTCCTTATTTCTTCTTCCCAAACACACAAATTGTTCATGCTTTATTTCATCCTTGTTCTTTGAATCTTATTTGTTCATTTGAGAGAACTCAAAATCTATACCTTGGGCAATATCAAATGGTTATGAACCCAGCCATTTCATGTTGTGAATTTTATCGATTAAACCCTATTGTTTGAAGAAGAAATCAATGGGATCTCACTAACATCACAGTTTGGAAGAAACCATGAGATGAGAAGAAATCTTCACACTAGTTGAACGCTCTACCCTATATCGAAAACATTTAGGTGATGTTATTTGGAACTCTATTGCAAAAAATTGTAGAGAATTTTCATGCGAGTGAAGTCATGTAGAATTCATCAAAATCGGAGTTCGTTTGAGCCTCAAAATACTTGACCCTACTCCATCTCCACCGCCCCACTACCGACCCTCTAGCCTTGCTTCACAAGTCACTAAGTCGTATTCTTTCTTGGAGTGTCGCACAACATAAGTCTTCTCCAGGTTGCAACAACATCAATTCGTAATTGCTTGCCTTTGTCTTGGAAAGAAAGTCAAGACCTTTGACTTGTTGTTTAAGGAGGAAGCCACCAACTTAAATTAGAAGTCGATAACTTGGTAAAACCATTTTTTCCTTCATCATGTCTCATTCAAGAGTATAAGTAATATTACTTTGTTTTATGGAGAATGCAATCATCGATATTATTTTGATTGGGGAGAAGGGATTATCACCTATGTAGAGTATTATGGTTATTTGCTTGATCAATGCATGGAGTTAGTCACCAATTCTTTTCGAGATGATGCATATGATTGATGGGTTAATGTTTTTCATTACAATCATCATAAAGGACGTCGATCCATCAAGTCTTGGCCTCAACTTGGATTTGCCATGCAAGGAGAATATAGGCCAACCGAGCATGCTAGGTGCATGAAGTTACTCAATTTTTTTTGCCAATGTTCTCTGTCTCCTCTCGGATTCTTTACGGACCTTGTAGATTTGGCCACCTTCATTGCCATTCTAGTGTCATCACCTATGATATGCTCACGGTTCTTGGCTAGTTTGGAGCCTTCATTTTAATTATACTGAAGAGGCTAACTAAGAGACGATCTTGATCAATTGATAAGAGTTGCTCCGAGATTCCACTATAAGATTCAACTAAGAGATGGGGTTATTGAAGCCATTATAAATCCACCTCAAGTGGAGAAGGAGAAATCAGTTAATTTAACCATGGAGGAGGTTGCCCATGCAACCTACACCAAAGCATTGCCTCCTATAGTGCGTCTAAGAAACGATCCTTTTATGGTTCACGATGTTTCTCAGGCCACGTCTGATGCTTATATTGCTGATTTTTGTGTGTCTTATGGTTCATTTAAGATTAAAAGTTAAGAGGATGCATCCCTTGCAGAGATTCTATATGTTGAGCTTCCTCAAGGCAATTGGACATGCTCCGGTGAGCGAGAGATTGCCAATGATGAATATCTGGATACGGCTGTTCAATTGGCCCCAAAGTTTGTGAACAATTGTGATTATACATTGGAAGAGCCTCTACAAAATTTTAGTTCATTTGAAGGTCGTTTACTTGAAGATTTGTTACAACCACCGACGAGTGTCGATGCTCCATCACTTATCAACATTCACCAGGCTATACTTTATATCTTCCAGCCAAATTTTATGGGTCATAATGATTTAGTAAAAGATCATTTCCCGCAGCTTACCAATAATAACAACTAAGCAAATAACAATAATAACAACTATGCAAATAACAATATCATAATACATATTAGGAAATAAAACAACGACCTAGTTCATTTTAATTTCACACAATAGTTCCCAACAAACTGATAAAAACGAAGATGCTAAAATTGAACCAAACCACATGCCTCATATATGACGTTTGACTACGGTTGGTTTAGAAGAGCAGATTAACGACAAAAACTCGAATCTTCATTAATGGAGTGATACCGAAAAGAAAATAATTCAGAATAAACTTTAATAATTTATTTTGAAGAGAGAATATTAGAGGTTCATATTCTTCTCGAACTCCAATTAAATAATCCTCCTTGATATTTATAACTTTTCTATCATAACATTTCATTATTACGATTTTATAGTAAGAGAATATGTATCTTGTATATATTCATTTCTGAAAGGTATGAACTTACTCTTGAGTCTTGACTATATTCTAAAAAATATTCTATTAACTTATTAAAACATCTACTATTTTTTTTTGAAGAGATTAAAACATCTACTTTTAGTCCAAACTTACGAAATTATAATAAAACTCTCTATTTTAAGTTATATAGTTTTCTTCCATGCTAAAATTGAACTAAAGTCCTTGTATTTGAAAAAATGCCTCACATAAAAAGGTACGAGAGTTGAATGATCGAAGAAGAAAAAGCAACTTTTGTATTCTAACTTAGTTTTTGTTATGCACTTTTTTATATTGATAAATTAGGGTTTGATAATGTTAGATCTAGGGAATATATTAGACTATTATGAAGTCTATATTTGCTTGTGAAGTTTGTGTATTTGGCATTTATAAGAGAACATATGTAAACTTCTCCAACTTCTCTATTGAGGAGGTGGATTTTCTCTTATACAACTAATTGGACGCTACGAAACTCCAAAATCTTTCGTAACACTACTACGATCGACCCGGTGTCTCTAAGTACAATAGAACCTCTATAAATTAATACTCGATAAATTAATAAACACGGTAAATTAATATTTTTCTCCGCTCCCGACTTGGGCTAGTGTTAAATGTGACGATTTTCGATAAAATAATAAGATAATAAATTTTCAAAAAACCACTATAGAATATAAGATCCCAATTAAATCATAAATTAATAATTACTGTACAAGGAATGTACAATAATACCAATCATCCAAAATTTGTTCGGAAATTGTCCATAATTTATTTTTAGTAAGTATGTCAATAGTTTGACTATACTTTTATGATTTTTGTAGTTGGTATTATTTTTTGGTTCAATGATAATACTTGGTTAATTGGTGTTGGATCGTTAGTACTGAGGAACATCCTTTACTGGAGTAAAGGCGTCCTTTGATCTGGCGTCCCTACGAGGTGTAGGAGCGTCCTTGAGTAATGCAGCGGAATAAAATACTAAACAAGTTAAAGTGAACGCTGGGATTTATAGAGGAACCACTCAAGACCAAGTAGTCCTTGAGTGTAAACCTCTACCTCCTTGGAGGATTTTTGAATAGCTTTTTCTTTATATTGAACGTTCTTACAGTTGTACTGGCGAGCCCTTACAGTTCTCTGGTACTTAGCTTTTCCCTAAGTCCACTAGTAAGAAACTCCTCTAAGCCTACAACTCAAGCTTGTTCAATCTTATAAAGAACTCCTATCCCTACGTCCTACTGTACTTAGTAGGACTCTCTTTCTCTCTTTTTGGTTTTTCTGGTTACAAACAGTTTTGTGGTTTGGTTACAAAGTCTCACTCGATCTAATACAAGTTCTAGCACTGTTCTTGAGTTCTTGAGTTAGTTCTTCGTGTTCTTGAGTGAGCCGCTTTCTACTGATTCTCTCTGAATATTCCTGAAAGCGTTAACATCACAATAAATGCCTTGGGGCTATTTATAGGACTTGGGGAAGGGCGTCTTTCTCCTGGGACGATCATGCCCTTCGAGGACGTGGGTACAGGATCTTCCTCCACGTAGTAGGGAGGTGATGAGGAAGCTTCCTGTATCCAGCTGTGTATGATGGACTCCGCTACAGGATCGGCCGCCACGTGTTGATGGACTCTGCAACAGGATCGTCCGCCACGTAGTGTTGGACTCCGCTACAGGATCGGTCTCCACGTGTCCTTGGATGATCAAGTATTGTCGAGTGATGTCATGCTGTCGGCTATAGAGTAAGGATGCTCTGCTTGCGTTCCTACTTGCTTGGGACTGCGTCCTTGCTCAAGTAGTCTCTGGTCGGTCCTTACTTCCTGTTAGCTAACGTCCCAAGGCCTATGGGACGCCCATACACACTTGTTGTCCTTTTGTCACTAGCGTTCCTGAACACTTGGACAATCTTTATTAGAATCAAAGTGAGTTTGTCAAATCAAAACTAAGGGACGGTTGTGGGCGCACTACCAAGTACGAGGGCGTCCTTGATAGCGTCCGAACAATTTCCCCCTTTTTGATGATGACAAACTCTTCAGCAAAAAGTTTTGGCGTTTGGGCTTAGAATGCATGAAAACTTAAAGGCGTCCTCTAACACTTAGAGAAATTTCATTTAGCACAAGTTTTCATTCTTTGATTCTCTAACTTTTGGATTTTAAGGAAAGAAAAGCGTCCTAGAATTTTCTAGACGTCCTCTAGTTTATTCTAGCATGGCGTTCCTTAGACCTTTCACTTAATAGTTCCCCCTTAACACTTGCTTATTCTAGATAACTAATTTATAGCGCATCTCTGCAAAACTACACTTCCCCCTTTTGGCATCATCGAAAAGGATAACAAGTGATAAGAACGTTAAGCACAAAAACATAACTAAAGGCAGTGGAACGCTTAAACAATCATAATGCAAGCAAACAACGGAACTTCCATTCAAACAAAAGTAGAATATTACAGACCAAGAGTCGAGTGTTTGAAAATAGAAAAGAAGCACAAGCAAAAGTAATTAAGGGATAAAGGGGTGGAGAACGATGATCACTAAGAACGGCTCTTGTCTTGATAAAACTTAAGAAGTTATTCCTGAAGTTCAGCCGACTTGACAAAAGCAGAGGACAAGTCCTTTAGAGCAGAGAGGATAAGACACTGGTTGTCCATAATGGCGCCCATAAGTTCTGCAGGAGGATGCTCGGCAATGTTTGCAGGAGCCGAACGGGGCACTGGACCAGAGCTCGAGGAAGGAGCGTTCAAGGGAGGTTCACCAGCGGGAGAAGAAGTCATCAACATTTGATCGAGAGTTTGGAGGTCAACAGCGGGCTCTTCTTCCTGAGTACCATCTTGAGACATGGACGCTAGGCGTTCTGCTTCAGCCTCAGCAGCCAAGCGTTCTTCTTCAGCTTTCTGTCTTGCTTCCTCTGCCTCAGCTTCCAACTGTTTGATCACTGAAGGCAGCTCTTCATTGTGCCTTATCTCGACAAGCCCTTTCTTGGCGTTCCACTTCAGACCGAGTTCTTCTGAAGGTGCACTTTCGTCATAGGCGTTCTGAGACAGAAGGATAAGCTTGACAAGACCAGGGTACGGCAAGGCGTAGCGCTTCCTCCCACACTTAGCCATGTGTTGCATAGCAATCCTGGCAAGGTTTATGAGGCGGCGTTCAAGTAGTGCATCAAGAAGTATAATTTCATGCGTCTGAACGATGGAGCGCTTTTCTTGCCGGGGTAGGACGGCGCGACAAATGAAGTAATGAGCTATGGCGCCGACCTTGCTCAAGACATGAGCAACCCTGTCCAGTCCTATCGGCCTTTTGCCCTGAAAGATGTGTTCAACCAGAGGCAGTTCTTCATCAGTTGTTTCAAATCCACCCTCTGGAAGACTGCTCAGCGCGTCGGACGGAGGCTTTTGAGAACTAAGGCCCATGAAAGCTCTGACCTGGCGTTCATTGACTATGGCTTTCTCACCATCAATTTTGAAATGGAGAGATCCATCTTTAGCTTTGTAGCGCAAATCTCTGTAGAACGCCTTGACCTGCTCCTTGTCGACAGTAGCCGGCGCAGGCCCAACATTCAGCCAGCCTTGGAATCTTAGAAGCTCGAGGAATTCTTGGACGCCTTCATCTTGGAAGGAGGCGAGCCGTTCTTCCGAGTAAATCAAGGGGCTGAGAACTTTTACCGGTGCGCCATCAGGCTTTCTCTTGCGCTTGCCCTTGGGGGACTTAGAGTCCTCATCATCAGAGGAACTGTTCTCATCAGCGGAGTCGCCTGACTCATCTTTCTCAGCGTCCTGTTCAGCAACGTCCTCTGTGCCTTGATCATTTTCAGCATTACCACCAGCTGTGGCTTGAATGGCACCAGAAGAAGTCTGCCCGTGGGACGCGCCTTCAGCGTCCTGAGCCTCTAACAGATGTGAGGTTTCTGGCTCAGCGTCCTCGGGGACTTGGGTGGAATTTGTTTGGAGTGTGGGGGAGGAGTTTTCTTGTGGGGGATTTGCTTGAGGGGTTGGGAGAGGGTTAAGGATAGGAAGGGATTGGTTGTAGGGAGGTACCTCATTTGCATCACGCTCAAGTTCCTCAGATAATGAGGGCTCGGCGTCCTTTTGAGCGACTTGGTGCTCACCAGCGTCCTCAGGTACTTGGTCCCCAGCTGGAGCGTTCTCGACTCCTTCAGCCTCATCATCAGAGTCCCCAACGACATCTATATATGGGGAGACTTGACCAGCAACTTGTTGAGGCGTTCCTCTTTGGCTATCAGATGAGCTAGAGGAGGATGAGGAGGGAACGTGCTCAACTTCAGCAGGAACTTCCCTAGCGAGCAAAACCCTGGGCTTTTCACCAGCCTTCCTTCGGCGAAAGGTATGCTCTAGCGTGCGTTCTGTCTCCTCCGGACCACTTTCGGAGGATGGACGACGGGACTTTGGGGTCTTGGGGTCCTTTGGTGGGGAGATGTGGGCCGGGGCAGACGGGAAGTTGGCCAAGTTTAGGAGAGAGTGGGTTTTGGGAGGAAAAGGGATTAGGGCATTTGTTCGTGAAGGTTGAGGGGACGGAGGAGGTGTGGGAAGTTGAACGATTGAGATGGGTTTAGGAGGAGGAGTGGATTCTTTTGAGAGGTTGGAGGGCCTTTTCGTGGTGCTAGGCCTTTTTGAGGGTTTGGAGGATGGGACGCTCGAGGTTTTGGCCTTTTTGAGGGGCCTTGGGTCGTGGACTTTCTTGGAGCGTCCCTCCTTGATGTGGGAAGGAAACTTATCCACAATCTCCATTGGTTTGGAATTGGAGAAGGGTTGAGAAGAAGGGGCAGGACGCTTTAGCAAATTTTTGGTGGTGATGGAGAGAACGGCAGGAGGAGGTGGAGAGGGACTTGGCATACGGTTTTTAGTCATTTGGAAGGCTAACGAGTTCCTTGGATACATAGGAAACTCGGGCAAGACTGCATTGTGCAAGTCTGGGATAAGTTCAAGAAGGGGGCCAAGATTCTCACCTCCGAACTGAGAGAAGAAAAGCACATCGTCCATCCGTCCAGGTAGATCTTTGTAATCTGTGTTGTGGAGGCTAGGGACGACAAAGCGTTCAATAAACTTCTTATAGTTCTTTGTTTTCACTGCATCGTTCTTGACTTCTGGCAGTTCCATGCGTTCTCTGATAAGATTGTACAGCGTCCTGGGCTTCTTGTTGATGAAGTCCAGTAGAGATTCATTAAGAACGATTGGTTTTGGCTTCTCTATGTAGTGGGACTTCACAAGCTTTCTTCGCTTCCCGCCGGTAGAAGATCCGGCCACGTTCAGCTGTCTTTGAGACATTTTTTCAGATGAGCTTTAGTGAGAGAAAGTCGCCGGAGTTTTAGAGAGAAGTCAGAGCACAATTGAAGTGGTTGAGAATAATAAATTTGATAGCTACTGTTCTGGCCTTATATAGAGGAAGCGGTGGCACAACTGTAATTATCACTGTTTCACTGTGCGACACGTGGCAAAACTTCCCCCTTAAGATTTGAGCAAAAGCAACGGTCACTGTTCACACTTTCAAAAGTTCAAATTTCTGACTCTTCAACTTCTCCTCAAATGCTAAACTGGCGTCCTTTCCAACAAACACTGAGCGTTCTCTCATACTTAGCAAAAATTTACCTCTTCAAGCAAAATCAATAACCAACTTACCGTTCTAGTGATCACCTTTCGAACCAGTTGAAAACAGGGCAAGTACGTCCCGTAAAAGAAAAAAATGAAGCTCATAGGACGCTTTTGTGGAGTTCTCGGCTAGGGTAAGCTTAGAGTTCCCATCATTTCGGCTTATAATGAGGGTTGGGTGATCAGGGATACTCTTTTCAAGACAAATAGAGAAATTTGAATGGCGTTCCAAAGTAGCAAACATATGAAGTTTTAGACTAGCGTCCTTGCAAATATGAATTTAATGCAAAACAGTCCTTAAACACTTAGAATCTACAAAACATAGCCAATCATTGAGGGAATAGTAGAACGGGACTTGCTACTTAAAAGTTATCATCCCCAAGAGCAACCTTAGATGCTCAAAGGGACGTCTATCAAGCGCCTTAGTGAAAATATCAGCTATTTGGTCTTCAGTCCTTACATGCTCCATACTAATGAGTCCTAGTTCAACATTATCATGCAAGAAATGATGCCTTATATGAATATGCATTGTGCGTGAATGAAAAACAGGATTCTTAGAAATTTCAATGGCACTTGTGTTATCACAACGAATGGGAATAGTTTCAAGATTAATACCATAGTCCTCTAGTTGATATTTGATCCAGATAACTTGTGAACAGCACGAAGCAGCAGCAACGTACTCGGCTTCCGCGGTTGAAAGCGCCACAGAGTTCTGTTTCTTAGATCTCCAAGAGACTAAGCATGAACCAAGGAACTGTGCCATTCCTGAGGTGCTTTTCCTATCAATTACATGACCCGCATAATCAGCGTCCGAGTAGCCAACAAGCTTGAAGGACGTCTTCCTGGGGTACCAAAGGCAAAGATCATCGCGTCCTTTGAGGTAGCGAAAGATCCTCTTGACTTCTTGCATGTGGGACTCCTTTGGATTCGCCTGGAAGCGTGCACACAAGCAAACGGCAAACATGATGTCGGGACGGCTTGCGGTCAAGTAGAGCAAAGAGCCAATCATTCCTCTGTAAAGCTTTTGATCAACGTCCTTCCCTTGTTCATCTGCGTAAAGACGCGAGTTGGGAGAACAAGGTGTTGCCATGGGCTTGGACGTATTCATCCCGTACTTCTCAAGCATTTCACGGACATATTTTTGTTGGTGAATCCGCGTCCCGTCCTTGAGTTGATTGATTTGAAGTCCCAAGAAGAAATTGAGTTCTCCAATGAGGGACATCTCAAACTCACTACTCATTAAGGACTTGAACTCATCTACAAGCTTCATGTTAGTACTACCAAAGACTATATCATCAACATAGACTTGGGCAATTAAAATGTCCTTGTGAACTTTCTTAATGAATAAAGTTTTATCAATTGAACCTCTAGTGTATCCATGAGACAAAAGAAAGGACGCAAACCTGTCGTACCATGCACGAGGGGCTTGCTTGAGTCCATAGAGCGCTTTGTCCAAGTAGTACACATGATCTGGGTGAGAGGCGTCCTCGAAGCCAGGCGGCTGAGCAACATACACTTCCTCTTTTAGCTTTCCATTGAGAAAGGCAGTCTTGACGTCCATCTGAAATAACTTGAATCCTTTGTGAGCGGCGAAGGCAATAAGAAGACGAATGGCCTCAATTCTAGCAACAGGAGCAAAGGTCTCATCATAGTCTATGCCTTCCTCTTGCTTGAATCCTTGAGCCACCAGTCTTGCCTTGTTCCTTGACACACGTCCACTCTCATCAAGCTTATTTCTGAACACCCATCGCGTCCCTATGATATTTTTGCCTTTGGGACGTGGGACGAGAGTCCAAACTTTGTTTCTTTCAAACTGATTGAGTTTTTCTTGCATCGCCTGAATCCAATCAGCGTCCTGAAGTGCTTCTTTGATATTCTTTGGCTCCACCATAGAGACAAAGGCATTGAACGCACAGAACGCTAAATTTGCACTTTGGGACTTGCTGGCAGCTGACCTTGTCTGAACTCCTTGAGAAGGATCTGAAACTATCTGAGAAGTTGGGTGATGCTTTGAGAAGCGGGACTCCCTTTGAAACAATTGAGCAAACCTTGGATCAATTTCATCATCTGAATCATCATTGTTTTCTTGAGAAGCGTCCTCAGTGTGTTCCCCCTCAGATAGAGCGTCCACACCTTGACCTTGCTCACTTTGTAAACCTGATTCAGCCACTTGAACTGGAGACTCACTACGAGAGGGAACTCCTTCAACAATGCTAGGAACGTCTACTGAGACTTCTTCAGGATTTGGAGTAGCGTCCTTGGGAACATAGTATTTTCCAGAGGACCAAACATCAGCTTCGTCTTCAGAGTCGTCCTGCTGTTGTGAGGAGGAGCGTTCTTTCTTACTTGGTTTTTCTTTGTGAGAAACGCTCTCCTTGAACACAACATGAATGATCTCTTCAAGCTTTAGAGTCCTTTTGTTGAAAACTCTATATGCTTTGTTGGTTAGAGAGTATCCGAGGAATATAGCTTCAGCACTTCTTGCATCAAACTTTCCAAGACGTTCTTTGTCGTTGATGTGAACGAAACACTTGCATCCAAAAACTCTGAGATAGTCAATGCGAGGCTTCCTCCCATTCAACAATTCATAAGATGTCTTCTTCAGCAAAGGACGGATCATTGCACGATTGATAATATAGCATGCCGTAGCAATAGCTTCCGCCCAGAAATACGTTGGAACGCTATTAGCCAAGAGCATAGTCCTTGCCATATCCTCTAGCGTCCTATTCTTTCTTTCCACAACTCCATTTTGTTGAGGAGTCCTTGGAGCTGAGAAGTTGTGTGAGACACCATGTTGATCACAGTAGGCCAGGAACTCTGAATTCTGAAACTCCGTTCCATGGTCTGATCTTATGGCTTTGAGAGGCGTCTCCAGGGAAACTTCCACTTGTTTGATGAAGATTTTGAACGCATTGAAACAATCTGCTTTGGTTGCCAAGAAAAGAACCCAAGTGAATCGAGAAAAATCATCTACAAGAACGTAAATGTACCTCTTTCCACCATAGCTCAACGTCTTCATTGGTCCACAAAGATCCATATGGAGGAGTTCCAAAGGCTTCTTTGTGCTAATCTTGTTCTTGGATTTGAAAGACGTTCTAGTTTGCTTCCCTTTGATACAGGCTTCGCATTGTTCAACTTTTTCAGGATCAATTCGTGGAAGTCCTTTCACAAGATCTCTTTGATGCAATTTGAGGATTGTGCTTGGTCCGGCATGGCCAAGGCGACGATGCCAGAGATCAGCGTCCTCCTTTGAAGCAGAAAGGCACAATTCTGATTTAGGCTTGAACTCTTGATTGAAGATGTAGACGTTGTTCTTCGAACGCCTTTGAGAACAACTTTATTTGTTTTCTTGTTGATAACGAGGCACTCCTTTGAGTCAAAAGTGACTAAGTTTTCACCTTGATCACACATCTGAGAAACGCTAAGGAGATTGAAGCCAATTCCTTCAACAAGACTGACATTTGTTGCTTTGATGGACGGATTGAGAATAGCAGTTCCCGTCCCTTTGATCTTTCCCTTGCCCTTGTTGCCAAACGAGACAGTTCCTCCCGTGGCACTACTTTGGATAGAAGTGAGATGGATCTGGCTTCGTGTCATATGATTTGAGGCGCCACTATCAATGATCCATGGGCGTCCCCTCACTTCCACCTGCCATAACAAAGTTAGTGTTTGGCGACCCAGGCAACGTGTTCCTTACCTGGTTCGTTACAGAAGTAGAACTCTGGTTCTGGCATATAGTCATTTAAATTAACATCATTTGAAGTAGCATGCTTGCGGAAAGAGTTCCTAGAGCGTCTAGAACGCCTAGGATTAACCTTAGGGACGGACTTATCATTCTCAATATTAGTCCTAGCAGCTTTTCCACTTGCAATATCTTCTTTCAGTTTTTCACACTCAAATTTAAAGTGGTCTCCTTGTCCACAGTACCAACACGTCCTATAGTACGTACCGAGGTAGTACTTCTTGTTGGGACGTTGGATTTTGTTTTCTTTCATCTTTTGAGGATCACAGACTTTAGAACCTTCCCCTTTAGCAATTTTCTTGTAAATCCTATGACTAGTGGAGTTAGTGTAGTAGTCCTCTTTTCCTATCTCTCCACTCTCTAGGACTCTAATTCTTTCAAGGAGATTCTTATTTTTCTCTCTTTCAAGTTCAAGTTCAGAAGTTTTGCTAGCCTTAAAATCGCTAGGAAGAGAGTTCTTAGTGTCAGATTCATAACCTAGACCTCTCTTAACTGGGACGAAGACCTTTGGTCTCACCTCTTCAACTATGGGACTCTTACCCATCATTTTCACTTCTTCCCTAAGCTTAGCGTTCTCAAGTTTGAGACACATGATTTCAGTTTTTAGGGACTTAGTTTCTTCACATGAGGATTCTAATTGAATGGTCATAGAACTATAGTTTTCACATTCAACCATAATATTCTCATTTTCAAGTTCAAGTTCATCCATTCTATGTTGCATGATAACACTTTCTTCCATGATTCTTCCAATAAGTTTAATGAGCTTGGATTTAGAACAATTTTCTAAGGAACTCATCATAGACTCACGGGTTACCTCATTTTCAGATTTCGGAGCGTCCTCCTCAAGAACTGTGGCGTCCTCCATGGCCATGTACGCCACTTGCTCATCAGGTTCTTCATCATCATCATCAGAAGAGCTACCATTATCCCATGCAGATGCGAACGCTCCGAGGAGTGCTTTTGTCTTCATATCTTTTGCGGACATTCCCGTTGTACACTTTTTGGCAAAGTGTCCTTTCTTGTTACATTTATAACAAGTAAGTTCTTTCATCTCTGCCTCAGTATACTTGGGACTCTCCTTCTTGTAGGGCATCTTATGCTTGTTGATGTATTTGTTTCTTTTGCCAAAAGAACGCAGAACTTTGTTAAAGAGAACAAGTCCTTCCTCTTCCTCAAGCTGTTCTTTAGTCTTGCTTTCTTTTTCTTTCAATGCTTGAACGCGCATCCTTTCACGGTTCTCATTCTTATTGGCTTCCACCATCATAGCGAGTTCTTGTTGACGACGAAGATACTCAGCGTACTCTAGTGTTGATGTCATCAATGCTAGATCTGTTTGAGGATTCCTTGTTAGTTCAGCCAAATCGGAGTTCCTCCTTGCTTCGTATCCTCTTAGCTTCCCGTAGATCTCTTCCATGTCAAGAGTCTTGTTAGCTGTATTCTCCTTGAACGTGGTTCTATCAAAGTTCCACTTTCCTGTTAAACCATCAATGACCACTTGAACTCTGTTCCTCATTGAAACTTCAGCTTTAGGAACGCCCAAGTTCCTCATCTTGGTAACAAGTTGTTCAAAACGGTATGAATAGTCGTTCACAATTTCATTGGGGAGCATTCTGAAAGCATAGAACTCTCTCTTGATTTCAAGCTGAACGTCTTCCCTCATCTTAGCAGTTCCTACGTGGAATTTTTCAAGACCTTCCCACTGTAGTTTGGCAGTTCCCAAATTGCTGACTCTAGTGGCGTCTCTCTTGCAAAGGGACGCTTGAAGGAAGCACATAGCCTTTGCATTTGTTTCCATCAATTTGAATTCATCAGGACCCCACTCGTCCTCTTTGTCCTTCTTATCAGTGGGAACGGCAAGGTCGCCTTTCATGATTACTTTCCAGCACTGATAGTTCTGACTCCTTACAAAGTTCTCAAATCTGATTTTCCAACGGTTGAAGTTGCCGTCCGTTAGGCGCGGAGGCTTCACAAAAGAGATTCCAATCGGTTCCATGTCCATCTTTAACCTGCAACTCAGTAAGAATCTAGAGCGCCTGCTCTGATACCAATTGTTGGATCGTTAGTACTGAGGGACGTCCTTTACTGGAGTAAAGGCGTCCTTTGGTCTTGCGTCCCTACGAGGTGTAGGAGCGTCCTTGAGTAATGCAGCGGAATAAAATACTAAACAAGTCAAAGTGAACGCTGGGATTTATAGAGGAACCACTCAAGACCAAGTAGTCCTTAATTGTAAACCTCTACCTCCTTGGAGGATTTTTGAATAGCTTTTTCTTTATATTGAACGTTCTTACAATTGTACTGGCGAGCCCTTACAGTTCTCTAGTACTTAGCTTTTCCCTAAGTCCACTAGTAAGAAACTCCTCTAAGCCTACAACTCAAGCTTGTTCAATCTTATAAAGAACTCCTATCCCTACGTCCTACGGTACTTAGTAGGACTCTCTTTCTCTCTTTTTGGTTTTTCTGGTTACAAACAGTTTTGTGGTTTGGTTACAAAGTCTCACTCGATCTAACACAAGTTCTAGCACTGTTCTTGAGTTAGTTCTTCGTGTTCTTGAGTGAGCCGCTTTCTACTGATTCTCTTTGAATATTCCTGAAAGCGCTAACATCACAATAAATGCCTTGGGGCTATTTATAGGACTTGGGGAAGGGCGTCTTTCTCCTGGGACGATCATGCCCTTCGAGGACGTGGGTACAGGATCTTCCTCCACGTAGTAGGGCGGTGATGAGGAAGCTTCCTGTATCCAGCTGTGTATGATGGACTCCGCTACAGGATCGGCCGCCACGTGTTGATGGACTCTGCAACAGGATCGTCCGCCACGTGTTGGACTCCGCTACAGGATCGGTCTCCACGTGTCCTTGGATGATCAAGTATTGTCGAGTGATGTCATGCTGTCGGCTATAGAGTAAGGACGCTCTGCTTGCGTTCCTACTTGCTTGGGACTGCGTCCTTGCTCAAGTAGTCTCTAGTCGGTCCTTACTTCCTGTTAGCTAACGTCCCAAGGCCTATGGGACGCCCATACACACTTGTTGTCCTTTTGTCACTAGCGTTCCTGAACACTTGGACAATCTTTATTAGAATCAAAGTGAGTTTGTCATATCAAAACTAAGGGACGGTTGTGGGCGCACTACCAAGTACGAGGGCGTCCTTGATAGCGTCCCAACAATTGGAAATAATTTTATCGCTAAAATCTCTATAAATTAATAAATATTAATTTATCGATGAATTAATATCTCTATAAAATAATAAAATACTCCAGTCCTGACCCTATTAATTTATAGAGGTTTAGCTGTAATACCATTTTTAAGACCTACACCACCTGGAAAGCTTCAATAGACAAGCCAAGGAAAAAAGCCAAGACCTCCCGCTCTAAACCATTCTTTTGGTTTAAGCTAGAGACGGGATGGACAAAAATAAATTTTGATGCTTCAATAAGACCGGATGGAAGTTCTCACACCTCTTTTGTTTGTCACTTTGCAGGAGGTGGGGTGCTTTCTTTGTGTAGACAGCCTTGTCATGCCCAGAATGCTCTGGAAGCGGAGGCGCTTGCACTTCTTCATGTTGTGCGGCAAGCTGCATCTCTCCGCTTGGACAAAATTGTTATCGAAGGTGATAACCTAACAGTCATCAACAACCTAAAGAATGTTTGGAAAGTCCCATGGGAAATTGCGGCTATTATTCAGGACATCAATTTCACCCTCCGAAGCTTCTCAGAAGTCAAGATATACCATTGTTTTGGAGAATGTAATCAAGTCGCGGATTTTTTGGCTAAAAAACCGATCCCATATCGTTTCTTGGACCACTACAACAGCTTCATCAACCATCACTCAAGATATGCAAGCCCCTCAAACCCGGAATCCCGAAGTCCGGAACTTTTTTCCCTCCTGAAAGAGTTTAGTACAATCATCCGATCTAGGTTGACCCTATTTTAGAAAGGGAACCTAAGCTTTACCTCTTTCAAAAAAAAAATAATTGGTAGTGTAAGGGTTTCACTATTTTAAAAAATTACATGCTAAGTGTTTTATTTAGCTATCCATTCAATGTTGTGGGTAACAGCTGTTGCGGGTAACAGGTGGCTGTCACATTACATATGTGTAATGGGCAACATCCTGACACGCCATTGTGCATTTATAACGGTCCACATTCTACAATATAGGGTTCACATTTGCTTAGGCTTTGAATATTAATAAACCACATTCTAATTTTATTTCACCTATTCACCTGAATATCAATGAACTCCATGAACGCTATTAAACCCACTTTTTACTTTTCCCAATTCTCAACAACTACTTATTTTTATATATACAATTATTATTACATCCTTAATTTAATTATTTAATTATTATTTACTTATTTATACATGACTTTTTTTATATCAAAACTTGGCTAACTTTACTAATATAGAGTTTGTAGAGCTAATTGTGTAAATTATCGTACATAACATTAACTTGGTTTACATAGACATATTAACACAAAAAACTATATTTGTAATTACAAATAAATGAAATTTATGCAAAATTTATGCAAATTAAGCTATATAAAAATTACTAATTTTGTGTAATCTTGTAACGTTAAGAGAATGAGTTAATTTAAAAAACGGTTAAATGTGTTTTTGTTTACTCTAATATAGTCCAAATATTAATTTAATTTTAAAACAATCCAAATATATATAAATTTTGTATCCATGGATAGATAAAAAAAATATGAATTTTGATATCATTTATACTCAATTTTATTAAATTAAACTTGACAAAATAAATTAATTTCAAATTACGGCAACTAAATAATGGGTACTTGTGTGGGGGTGGGGCCCAATAACTTGGCAATAATACCGGAACTCAATTGAGGAGTTCATTACCTTTTTTTTGTTTTCTTTTTTTTTGTTCATGAATTTCTGCATGAACCCCAATTTATTTATTTTTTTGGTAGAGATGAACCCCAATTTATACCTGCCAACTTTCATGCTCTTAGAAAAATGTGTGCTGGCTCCATATATTTACCTCTCAAATTCATACTAGGATATTAAACTAATTAAAGACCAGGTCAAAGTACCTAAATTTGTGATAAATAGTGAATCAATTTCTGTGGCTAATTGTATATATAGCATACCGTTCGTACTCAACAAACCGTAACCTCAAAAATATGCGGGGGGTAATAGATCTCGATGTCAAAATTGTTTGATCTCTTTCGATAGTCTCTCGCTTTTTGTCCCCAACGTTTTTGCTACATCCTTGTTCAAATGATCGACAAGCATTATTTCATCGTTGTGGACGCTAGCTAGGAGGAGTATATGATGCTAATAACTCCCAGCTTCGTGATCATATGGGTCATCGCCTCCTTAATTACCATACATGCTGATCCTAGAGGTAACTTTTGATTTGAAATTGTCTCATATACATCACAATATGTATGTTTTACAACTCCAAATATTTGAGGATTATTATCATTGATTTCTCTAGAATGTATCATAAGAGCACATGATAAGAATTCATATTTGGAAAATGTTATTTAGATTTAAAGTTTTGGATTGTTTAAGATATTCTTAAATGGATTTGTCATTTTTCTCTTAGGATTTAGTTTCTAAACTAGTATTATTCTTGTGCCTTCAAGGTATGAATTTGATTTAACTAAAAATTTATTTTAAATTTTATATAAAGTTATTCAAAAGAAGAATTTGTATCTTATGAGATTTATTTTAGTTATACAGTATTTCTACTATAATATATTTTTTAATCGAACAAAGATTTGTAAGATTATCATTTTTGTACAAGGATTGAATACTCCTAAGATTTGTAGGGTTTATTTTAATGTTTATGCAATATAATTTTAACAATATATTTAATTAGAGTTGACATATGTTTTTTATTATTCTTTTAATCTCTAATTTAGTATATAGTTAGATTAATTAATTATATATTTAAGAAAAACTTATAGATACAATTTCAAAAACTTATAGATACAATTTCAATGATATATTTTACATACACTATCTTAGGCTATCATACCATGTACGGCTATGTTTTAAATATTAAAATTATTTTGAATACATTATATTATTAAACTTATGCACATTTAATTCCACTAACTGATAAAATATACCATAATAGTGCTATTATATTTAATTCGATAATAGAAGATAGAATGAATATTTCCTTATCAAACTTTACACAAATGAATATAACACATGTCAACTTTTCATTGGACCGCATCACCCATCTTTATTACAACAATTTAATTTGTTTAATAGGTTGAAATTTCATTATAGACCGCACATTAAATTGTACACATAATAAATCTATTCAACTCTTTAAAAAATCTATCCAAAATTGTACACATATAATGAAAATCAACTCATTATAATTTTCAATAGATATATTTTTAACCTAGAATGTATCTAATATGTTATGTATCTTATCATTTCCATATACAATAACTGTAAAAACTTAGTATTTATGTATGTCAATCAATAAAGCTAAAAATTACGATCAGAAATCCAAAATTATATGATATTTGATTTTTTTAATTTTCTATCAAATTTTGAATTGCACATTTGAAAAAATCCAAAATTTATATGATATTTGAATACGTATGTCAATTATCATAGAATCTATCCAAAATTATGATCGGGAAATCTATCTAATATGAATAAAGCTTATTTACTCTATATAAATATAGATATTTGAAGAGAGAAGGATATTAAAATAATAGTTACCACGACACGTGTCAACTACATATTAGACCACATCATCCATCTGTATTAAAATAATTTAATTGGTTGATTTTGATTGTAAAACATGTATGTATGTAAAGTATGAAAGAATATATATCATTGAAATTGTATCTATAAATTTTCGTAAAATATATAATTCATCTTACTATATACTAACATTGGAGACTAAAATAATAATATAGAAAAACACATGTCAACTCCAATTAAATATATTTTTAAAATTATAATCCATAAACATTAATAAAAATCCTAAAATTTTTATGATTATTCAATTCTTATACAAATATTATAATCCTACAAATCTTCATTCAATTAAAAGAATATATCATTAAATTAAATCCCATAAGAAACAAACTAAATAAACTAATACAAGATTTAATATCAAACCATTCTTTAAACTTAAACTAATATTTTAGTTAAATCAAATTTGTGCCTTTAAGGCACGAGATTAATACTAGTTTAACCTAAAATTATATGTTTTATAGATAAATATATTAAGTTATATATTTTGTGGAGATAAATCCATTCATGTGCTAATAGTTATAGTTTCTTTTAGAGTAAATCTCAATATTTTCTTAATTAGTATGATATTCATGGATGGTATAGATAGATATTATTAAAATAGATCATAAATATAGATATTATTTTGATAGATTCGTTTACGGTAAATCTAAATATTTTCTAAATTAGTACGATATTGATTAAATTGTATAGATACATATTTATTTGGATGGTATATAAATATAGGATATTATTTTGATAGCTTATGGATATAGATACAATTTTGATATATTAATATATGGTAATTAAATAAAGACATCTTTTAAGATAAATCTAGATAGTAGATATATATTATTTTCATAGTTTATAAACATCGGACATTTTTTGGGAAATTCCGTTTCGTATCGTCGAGTTTTTTTGCTTTTCCGGATGGTGCCCAAGTAAAAAACTTATTCCGGAGAATACCCCTGAACTTTTGTTAAAGTTTGGCTCGTACCCTTACTTGTAATTCCCATTTAGATTTAAATAAAATTCATTTACTTTTTATATATAATAATATTTTTATATTTATTAAAATAAATCCCATAAGAAACAAACTAAATAAACTAATACAAGATTTAATGGTGAATACTCTCACTACTCTTAGAATTTTAATCAATTTTTTGTAAAATTATTGTTATCTTAGATTGTTACTAATTGAAAATTTAAGAATATAAATAAAGTACTTTATTTATTTAGGTAACTATCGTTCTTCTAAAATCATGAATATTGTGCGCATAGTATTTTGGTGAAATCGAAATTATTATCTAATATAATTAATCTAATTCATTATAGATGATTTTGTGTTAAATTTTTTAGTAGGAGAATGTATAAAAGTAGACCTGTCATAATTCAACATGTCCCGTACAACCGAACCAACCGAGAATTTTAAGGTTGAAAATCGACCCAAAAATCAATGGGGAAAGGAAATCGAACCCAAAAATTGAAACTCGAATCCGACCCCCACCCATTGTGTTAACCTGATTAGTTATATATGTGGAATATATAACATTTATTTTTAATATTATTGTTATATATTATTATAAAAACTATGAAACTAATATTTTATTAACCATGAGAGCATAAAAACAATTTGATATTCTTGACCCACTAGACAAACTCGAACCTCCTGTTAACATGTCATGACCCGACCTGGCTTGAACCGCTACCCAATTGACCCGAAAGTGTATCGAACTCAAACCTGAAATAACCGAACATGAGTCCGACCGAACTGACTTGTTTGACAACTTTATATAAATGTAATTGACCTTTTTTTATTACCCAAATGAATGATACAAAATACTAAATGCTCTAATTAAAGATCAATACTTGTTTTTTTGTATCAATAGACATGCTTTGTAAATGAGAATTTTATATGTTTTATAAATAAATAGACATATTTTTTCTATTACAGTACTTTATCCATATTTTTATGGATTTTTTCTGCATAAAATTTATATAAAGTGCGTGCCTAAGACTAACTATTAATATATATTGATTGATAGATACATAAATAAATGTTTGGGTAGTAATTGTTATTGATTGTTAATATGTTTTAGAAATATTAAGTTTTATGAGATTATAATATAATACAATGTGTTTAAATATATGAAAAGATATGCATTTAATGAAGGGTTATATATAAACAAATCTATCGATTTTATATGTTTTATAGATAGATAGACAAACGTGCAACTTAGTCCGTACGTTGAATGATGAGTTGGCTCAATGTGCATATTTTCTTAACCTAATTGTGTATGACCGTACTCCCTCCGTTTCATAAACACATGGCTTTTTAGACAATTTAGGTTGTTTCAGAATACATGACCATTTTATATTTTTTCTTCTTCTTTCCGGATATGCCCCTCATAATAACCTCAATTAGTGAAAAAGTAGAATGCTTTTTCTTTTTGATAAAGAGCATGCATGACTTTTAGTTAGGATTGTTATTATGGTATAAGGGTAATTTAGGTAATATGAAAATTCTTTAATATGCGTGAATTGTCTAAAATACCACTTTTTGAAACGGAGGGAGTATAACTTAGTGAGCTAGTTTTGATCTTGTTCGAATTTTTACTTTTTTACAAGTTACACTAGCTTGTGCCGATTTTTTCATATTTCTACTTTACTAAAGTTTTGATCTTGTCCATAGATTTTTGTTTTTTCTGAAATTCGGCGAGTGTGATAAAATATAAAAAGAGAGTTTTAACGGGCAAACTAAATGATAAACGCTCTTAATTAAAATAGATAAATAACAACTACCAACTACCATCTACCCTATTATATTATAAAGTAGATTCGGTATATTATTGGATTAATTGTGAAAGAATCACTTGATTATTCCCTCACAAAATGGCAATCCAGATTAAGATGTTTAGTTCTTTCACAGAACACTAGATTAGCTGTCAAATGCTGAGCCACCTTGTTGTCACGACACAATGGATTAGGTGTAGGAACATGAATATACCCAGGTCTGTAAGAGGACATACTTCTATAATCATGCTTTGTACTTGACTTACACACATGAAACTAGAGAATCACCTAGGAAAACACAATATCTATTTAAGGATCTTCTAGAAAAGGCACAACTTCCCCACTCAGCATCACTATAAGCCAATAGCTTCACTTCAAATGTATTTAGAAAGGATAGAAGAGTGCACAATGCAATGTGCCTTTAAGATATCTCAAAAGATAAATTGCAGCTTGCATATGAGGCACACGAGGGGAAGACAAAAACTGACCGAGTTGTTGTACTGTATAAGCTAAATCAGGTCTAGATAATGTCAAATGCAAAAGCTTGCCAACCATCCTCCTATAAGACTCAAGATCAGGAATAGGATCTCCCACATCTAGAGAAAGATGCAAACCCCTTTGCATAAGAAAACCAGTAGGTTTATAGTTCATCATATTAGCATCTGTATGAAGGTCAATGACATACTTCCTTTGATTCAACAAAATACCTTTATCTAATCTAGAGATTTCCATACAAAGAAAATACCGAGCTAGACCTAGATCTTTGATAGTAAAAGCTTGATTCAAAGATGCTTTAGTTGAAGCAATAACATCACGATTATCTTCAGACAATAACAGATCATCCAAATATGTGAGTGCAACAGTAATAGATCGAATAAGCATCACGTTTGATGAATAAGGAGTAATCATGTTTGGACTGAACAAAACCAAGAGAAAGAAGATGCTTAGTCAATTTAATGTTCCACTATCTACTAGCTTGCTTAAGACCATATAAGGACCTTTTAAGTCGACAAACCTTACTAGGAGAGGCTTGAGAATAGCCTAAAGGAGGTTGCATGCACACCTCTCAATCAAGATATCCATGCAAAAATGCATTGTCGATAACCAATTGATGCAAAGGCCAGGATTTAGCAGAAGCTAATGCAGGCAAAACTCCAACAGTAGGAAACTTTGCAACAGGGGAAAAGGTAGTCTTATAATCTTTGTCCTTGACCTAAGTAAAACCTTTGGCAACTAACCGAGCCTTAAGCCTTTCAACCTCACCATTAGGACGATATTTGACCTTATAAACCCACTTAGACCCTATAGCATTCTTGCCATGAGGAAGAGGTAAGCTCCCATGTATCGTTATCTTGTAAGGCTTTCAACTCTTTATCCATAGCCTCAATCCAACCAGGATGTTTAATAGCCTCTTTATAAGATGTAGGCTAACTATGCACAAAATCAGCAGAATAATGTTGCAAATCCTAAACTGCAAACACTTGATCAAGATGTCTAGTATTAGCAACATATAAAAGTGTGCTCAAATTACCTACAAAGTTTATTGAACCAAACTGTACTCAATTAGATGTGCCTTCTCCATTAGCCTTGCCTTTCATCATCTTTAAAACTTCAGCAAACACTGCTTTCACTAAAGTTGTATCATGTTTGTTGTCAGGCCTGCCTTTAAGAGGTGAATCATCCATCATCTCCTTCTGTTTCACATTAGTAGCTAGCCTTTCATTAGCTTGTTTTCTAGAGCCCTTCCACCACTCTGGATAGCCTATGAGCTTAAAGCAAGACTCTCGAACATGACCCCTTCCATGATAGTGTTCACACACTCTATCATCATGAGGTCTTTTGCCGTTGACAACCTCTCTCCTATTATTACCTTGATGACCAGAGTCTATTTCTTGAGCCAAAGCCATAATTTGAAGAATTATTCCCAACATTCTTATACTGTCCACTAGAATTATAGGAACCACTATTTTTTTTTGAATAAACGGTAATTATATTCACAAAAAAAATAGAGTACAAAATTGAGCTAGTAGGAACTAGCCAGTTACAACCCCTTCAATTCCCAGCCTTTCAAGCACTCTTCTAGCCTCCCTAGTATTAATTTTCCAACGAGCTATGAGGCAATTCCTAATCAAGTTTATGCTCATGGTTTTACAAACCTCCACATCCACTTGCTCATCCTTGAATATTCTCCTATTTCTAGTAAGCCAAGTTTAATACATGACCACACTAACACACAAATTCCACAAATTAAATTTCAATCTTCTTCTCTATTGAAGCCGAGCAGCTTGATCCAACCAATCTGCAATACTAGTTGGACGTCTTCCTAGCTTAGCCCATGTCATCACGCTCTGAAGCACATACTTGGTGTACCCACATTCAAACCACAAGTGGTCTGTCGTCTCCACCTTACCTTCCTCACAAAGAACACATTCATCATCTTGTATCATGCCCATTCTCACCAGTTTATCCTTGGTCAAAGCACCTCCATTGATCGTCTTCCAGGTGTTGAACGCAATTCTTGGTGTCACAAGCTTACTCCACACAACATCACACCAGCATGTCTCTTCTTGTCTACTTCGAAACCTGTTATACAAAGCAATTACATCCAATTTCCCATCCCTAGACAGCAACACAACTAGGTCGGAACCTTCCTCCATCGAATCAACAACTTCATCACGAAATTTCAGGACTGCCTTCCAAACTGCACTAGCGGTGTTCCTACACTTCACACTCCAAATGCTTTCTGTTTCAAGGTAGTTCTTCTCAACCCACCAATGCCAAATCGTACTCGGCCTATCCTCAGCAGAGACGTCATACAACAGCTCCGCAAAGACAGCTTTGTTCCACGCCTGTATATCCTTAATACCTAAGCCACCCTCTTCCTTTGGCTTACAAAGCTTCTTCCAGGCTATAGGTGCCTTCCTCCCATCAAATCTCCCACTCCATAAAAAATTCCTGAGCATACCTGTGATCTCCTTAACTAAATTTCTAGGCAACAGAAATAGTTTACACCAGTAATTAAGCATTCCATATAGCACCGCCTTCATAATTTCTAATCTCCCGGCATACGAGAGCTGCCTACACGCCCAAGCATTGATTTTTGCCCTTTATCTTCTTAACCAAGCCTTCATAATCCTTTGTCACAAGCCTTGAACTGCATAGCGGTACGCCCAGATACTTCACAGGCAGTTTACCTCTCTCCATTCCAAGAATACCCGCCAATCTGTTAGCATCCGTGTCACCTAACCCAGCACAAAACATCTTCAATTTTGCCTGATCAATTTCTAGCCCAGACACTTTACAGAACTCGTCCAGAACTGATTTCAACACTTGCACAGATTTGACACTTCCATGAGAGAACAAGAATAAATCATCAGCAAAGCTCATATTGATAACACCAGCCCTTCTACACCCAGGATGGAACTTGAAAGCACCCTCCTTCGCCATTCTCTTAAGCGCTCTATTCAAGAACTCCATAACAATCACAAACAAGTAAGGGGATAATGGATCTCCTTGCGTAAGACCCCTCGCCCCTCCCAATCTACCATATCATACGCTTTCTAGAGATCTTTCCATAACTCTTAACAACCTCCTGGCATACCGCTATATTATGCTTTATGCTCCTTCCTTTCACAAACGCTCCCTGAGAGTTATCCACAATCTTAGGCAAAACCCTCTGCAATCTCGTCACTAACATCTTCGAGATGACTTTGTTTAGCACGCTGCAGCAGGAGATTGGCCTGAAATCATTAACACTATTCGGGTTCTCAACTTTTGGCACCAACGCAATAACGGTGTTCCCACCTCCTTCAATAACCTTCCCTTATGAAAAAAGTCCAGAACAGCTTCTGTAAACTCCTCTCCCAAGATACCCCACGCCCTCCTGAAAAAATGCGCATTAAATCCATCAGGGCCTGGAGCCTTGTTCTTACTAATGCTCCATAACGCTTTCTTAACATCCTCCTTATTGAAGCTTTGAACCATCTCAACTCTGTCTCTGTCCTCAACCAGTCTTCCTTCTCCAAGAATAGACATGTCAGCTTCAGCGCACTGCTTCTTCACACCCAGGTAGCTTTCAAAGTGCCTAAGGATCAACCTCCTCACTTCTTTCTCTTCATTGACTACAACACCACTTTCATTCACCAACGATTTAATCGACCCCTTGGCAGCTCTGAATTTTATGCTATTATAGAAAAAGCTACTGCAACTATCTTGATACTTAATCCAGTGGAGCTTAGCCCTTTGGTGCAACAAAATTCTTCTCATCTTCAAATCACATTTCAGCTTCTTAAGAATCTCTTTTTCCAACCCCATCAGCCTACTATCCCAAGGCCTTACCTGCAGCTCTGCTTGAACTAACCTCAGCTTATTATGCCCTTCCTTCACATCTTCCTCCAGCTTGTCCAGGCTTACATTCTTAAGTTGTTTTAGAGGATTCTTCAGCATCTTCAACTTCCTCACCAATCTGAACATTTTAACCCCTCTCACATCAGCATTACTCCACACATTCTGAACCACTCCAAGAAAATTTGGGTGCTTAACCCACACATTATTGAACCTGAATGGTCTTTTGTCCCTTTCTCCATCTCCAAAAATCCTCAAGAAGGCCGGACTATGATCTGAACATTCTGGTTCCCCAAATTTGACCTCATAATTCGGAAAAGCATCCATCCACTCTTGATTCGTCAAGACTCTATCAAGCTTACACATAACCTTAGAGCCATCCGAGTGCTTGTTAGACCAAGTGAAAAATGCTCCACTAAATCTTAAATCACATAATCCATTCCTGTCCACACAAGCTTCAAATTCTTTACAGTATCTTGTGTTCACTTCCTTCTCCATGTATTTCTCATTTGCAGCTTTTATAGCGTTGAAATCTCCCATAATAGACCAAGGTTTCCTTCCAATGGTAGCAGCCAACTGATCCAAGGACTGCCACAACTCCAATCTCTCCCTCTCGTCATTCGAAGCATAAACAAAAGAAACTTGCATAGGCTCACTGGACGCCACTGACTGAACCACACAATGAATAACCTGAGCAGACTCAAGGCACAAGTCCACCTTATTTACAACGTGGGAATTCCAAAATAACCATATCCTGCCATTGTTTCCAATGCATTTTGTACTTCTACTCCATCCACTAAGCACTCTCTTTGAGACTTCTTCCACCTTTTCCACTCTAACTCTCGTTCTAAGACAGCAAGAAAATCTATTCCATTCCTCTTCACCAAGCTATTTACAAAATCACTTTTAGAGGACTCATTAAGTCCTCTAATGTTCCAATAAGCTAGAGAGAATCTATTCATTGGAAACAATTGCATCATTGTCTCCTCCATCCAAAGCATCTTCCTCATTGCCTTGCAATCTACTAAGCACTGTAAACTTTGAATTGTCTATCACCACCACCTTGCCTTTGGCCTTCCTAAGTGCCTCAGCACTAGCATTACCTCTCCCACTCCTTGACTTCACCTGCTCCCATTCATCCTCTTTTCCCTCTCCCGCTACAGCTTGCTCAACGCGAGAACACTCCAAGCCCTTGATCACGGCTCCACCCGCGGCACTAGTCTCAACTACGCCTCCATCCTTTTGAATCTCACCAGAACCTGCTTCCTGTTTTCCTCCAGCAGGATTCTTTTGCACCCAGACTCTTCTAGGAGGCCTAAAGTAGCCCACCTTCCTTTGCCCCTTCACTTCATTCTTCTTCCCACACTCTCCAGTATTATGCCCAAAGGCTTGGCATTGGCTACAAATGGGAGGTATCCATTCGTACCACAGGTTAAATTATTTTGTCTCCATCCTCACCTTCAAACGTCACTTCCCTTCTCAGCGGAACCTTCGCTGAAATTTCTACAAGCATTCTGGCTCTCCTGATTTTCAGTAACTTTGTCAAGCAAAATAGGCTTTCCAATTGCACTTCCCATTTTCTCAAAGAATTCATCTTCCCAAAATCTGACATCCAAGTTAGGGAAATCAGCCCATACCTGAGTCGTCTCGAAGCATGACGGATCTAGCTTGATGCCATCACACCACCTTTTCAGGGCAAGAGGCTTCAATCCACCAACCATCCCGGGACCATCCAAGAACCACTATTTTGTCCGCAACCTGAATACTATCCTGTATTATGTCCATTACCTCCACCTCCTTTAATTTAGAAAAGTTGGAGAAATTCTTGTTACCTTGCCTAGTGACAGCTAAGGCATTTCTCTCAGCATTCAAAGCACCTATAATTTCTTTTTGCTTTTCTACTCTTTGCACCATTTGGAAAACTTTGTTTAAAGTAGATAATGGATCCATATAGCCAAAATGGAGCTCCTAGTTGTCTCATAAGCATCAGAAAGCCCCATTAAAAACTGCATGATCTTAGTTGTAGTCTCACACTCATGCATCCTTTTGATCAAGACGCAAGTACATTTCTCTAATGCTCCACATGAACAGAAAGGAATACCTTCAATCATCAAAATCTCCTCCCAAACCTTCTTCAGCTTACTATAGTAAGTAGAAACACACATGTTCTCTTGCTTAATTTAACTAAGCTCTTTTTGTAGCTGATAAAGCAATGGTGCACTAGACTCTTCGAAGCTTTCAACTATTTCATCCCAGAGTTCCTTGGAAGACTGAGCATAAACAAAGTGTTCTGCTATCTCACTAGTCATCGAGTTCAAAATCCAACTCAGAACCATACAATCAAACCTCTCATAATCCTCAGTATCCTCACTAGGTTTCCTAGTTCCTCTTGTGATGAATCCTAATTTCATTTTAGAACCTAAAGCTATGTTTAGAGAATTACTCTAGCTTTGAAAATTCGTTCCATTAAAGCACAACACCCCAATTGCATTGCCAGGATGATCCGAATTTGAGAGGAAGAGTGGATCGGCATAGTTACCTGTTGTTTGTGAGCCGTTCTTCGTCAAAGCGCCACTTGCAGTTGTATTCTCAAGATCTTTGGCCATTCTTCTCTGTCTTTGCCTTTGATCTCCCATTCCAGTTGAAAACTCGAAATCTTCTGCTCTTAATATCTTCAGGTTGATCGAATTTCAGAATTGAAGCAAATTCGACCACAAATCTCTCAAAATCAGAAATTCTCGGGCGAAAATAGATCCAACAGATCTCAGACAGAATTGCAACAAAAATCAAGGAAAATCACGAGGAACGAGTGAATTGGTCAATTCACAGCTCTGATACCATATCAAGAAGTGAGAATTGAACTATTGGATGAAGAAAACAGAAATTTCCATGTGAGACTTGTGGAAGAAGAAAGGAGAAAATTCTGGAAGTTGTGTTTCATTCATTCAGCTCAACTAATTAAAATGACTAAATAGAGTTTTTATACTACTCCTTAACAGGTAGCTAATAACCCGAGAGTGTTCCACACTTTCTAAGCTAAAACGCAACAAATACAAATTGTAACAAACTCATATGTTCTACATTATTATTCCTAAAATTTAGTTAATAAATGAATTAGTTTGACGATCTCAATTCTTGTATTCTTAAAAGTTTTATGCATGCATAAAACTCAACATTTGGATTGATTAAACTCTTACTCTTACAGAGTATCTGCTAAATTGCGGGTCAGAAGAAGACGTGCAAACCGAAACCCTAAAATACGTGTCGGACAAGCAGTACATAAACACCGGAAACACGAGCAGCGTGAAAACCCCGAACGTGGTCCCTCTGCTGTCGAGCCTCCGGTACTTCCCGGAGCAGTCGGCTCGGCGTTTCTGCTACTCCTTCCCGGCGGTGAAGGGGTCGAAGCACCTGATCAGGACCACCTACTTCTACGGGGGGTTTGACGGGGGCAAGACCCCGCCCGTCTTCGAGCAGTTCGTGGACGGGGCCCTGTGGAGCCTGGTCAACACCACCGACGACTACATAGCCGGCAGGAGCTCCTACTACGAGCTCCTGGCGGCTGCCCGCGGGGAGACCTTCTCGGTGTGCTTCGGGAGAACGGGGCTCCACCATTCGACCCCGTTCATATCCGCGCTCGAGGTCATGCTCATGGATCCCATTGTGTATAAGCCCGTCAATTTTGGGAGGTTTAGGCTCAACACCGTCGCTAGGAATACCTTTGGCGATAAGTCTCAAGGCCTGGTCGGGTACTACGTGGAATTATTTATTTATATCATTAAACATGATATGCATGGATCACGTAGACGTACCATAGGATTATATAATGATTAAAGAAATTAAAGGATGTATAGTTTTCCAGATGACAACTACAACCGAGTGTGGCAGCCCTACAACGTGAGCGAGCCGGTGGTGTACTGCCAGTCGAACGTGACCCCGTCGAGCTTCTGGAACATTCCGCCGGCAAAGGTGTTCGGGTCGGGCATCACCACCAGCCGGGGCAAGACCCTGGAGCTGAACTGGCCGGCGGGGGGGCTCCCGACCGGCAAGTACTACATGGCGCTCTACTTCCAGGACAACCGCAGCCCCAGCCCCTACAGCTGGCGGGTCTTCAACGTCACCCTCAACGGGGATCCCTTCTACTCGAACCTCAACGTGTCGGCCAGGGGGGTGGCCGTGTACGCCGACCAGTGGCCGCTCTCGGGCCCCACCCGCATCCAGCTGACCCCCCTGGAGGGCGCTCCGGTGGGCCCCGTCATCAACGCCGCCGAGATGCTCCAGATCCTGCACGCCGGCTCTAAGACCATCCTTCGAGACGTGATGGCGCTCGAAGACATGAAGAAAAACATAAGCAATTTGCCATCGGACTGGGTCGGGGATCCATGCCTCCCCAAGCGCTACACCTGGACCGGCATTGCTTGCTCTCATAACCAGCTCCTCGGCACCCGTGTTACCACCCTGTAAGTGATCCATATCCCATGCAAGATCTCATCCATCTCACTAGCTTAGTTTGTCCTCGCCATTGTCGACGTTGCATCCGTTGGAATTAATATAACTACTGTATGCATAACTACGTACGTACACTAGCAAATTGACACACACATGCATGTACGTGTGCAGGAACATGACAGGCATGGGCTTAACCGGAACTCTCCCATCGAGCATCACTAATCTAACCGATCTTACTACCTTGTACGTAATTAACCAACCTAGCTCTTCCTCTATAAATCCCACGTACTATATATATGATAATGATATAATCATGGTTGGAAACATTTTGTAATTAATGTACGTGCAGTCTGCTTGGAAATAATAAACTCGAGGGGATGATTCCAGATTTGGGCTTGATGCAGTCTTTGCAGTCCCTGTAAGAAACATTCATAAGCAGAATGTCATTTTTCACTTGTTAACTCGTTTAATTAACTACTAGAGATATATGCGGATTGTGAAACAGGAATCTAGAGAACAATCAGCTTGAAGGAGCAATTCCAGAGTCGCTTGGCACGCTCCCTAACATAACAGACATGTATGTTTCTATGTATTCATTATTATATGCGTACATGCTGTATATTAGTATTGTTCTGATTTAATTGGTATTTCTCAATCATCTATATATCAAGAACTAACTAGATGTTATCTGCAATTAACTGGATACATTGTGTTGTGCAAAAACATGCAGTAATCTACAAAATAACAAGTTAAATCCAGGTTTGCCTCAAACTCTACAGGACCGGCAAGGCATCAACATTAAGTAAGATGACAGATTTGAAAGGATTAAACGTACTCTTTTACTTGTGTTGACATTGCAAAATAAATCAATGGGTCCTGACCATTTCATAATCCTTGCAGGATATAGCTGACATAATGACATTTCACTTAGATGTCTTCCCCCTCAGGTATCTTTGGTATTGATCGACCACTAGAATCATGAATCATCGTTACAAGGTTAACCGTTTGATTAGATGTACAAAGGTATATATGAAAGAGGCATGTACTTGAAAATTGACTGATTGAGATAATGTATAGGAATTTAGGTTCATTAATTAGTTAGCTAGCTGCACATTAATTTACACAAAGTTAACACTAAGCATTTTAAATCTTATTAATTTACAGATTTGTTACGCATGAGTTATTCACTTTACATCATCTTGCTGCTGCCTAGTTGAGGTGGTGCACAATTTGATCTTGCTCTTGTATTTAAGTCTTAACCAATAACCAATTAAATACAAGTTTCGGAATTAGAAGTTTACTTTCCCCTTACTTATGACCTTATCAGGGGGGATTGATTCGACCCAAAAAAAAATATCAGGGGGGATTGATGGCCATGATTAGAAGAGACAAAAGACACAGGGACATATGTACCATGGCATAACCTTATAAGTTTATTTTTTTCATTATATAAAAGTAAGATATTTAGAACAATTTTGCTTTAATCTTATTCATAAAAGCAGTATATTACCAATTGATTGGGCATTTGTGGGTAAATTATGAACATACTATTAAAAGTTCTTAATAGGTGATTTTAAACATACTTTGTTAAGAAATTTTATAGTTTTCTTTAGGTCTTCCTTAGATACCCTCTCTTTTTCTAAGTCAAGGAAAGGGTGGGTACACGTACATCAGCTTGAAATTCATTTTATCTTTTCCAACTCAACTCTTCGCAAAGGACATACCAACGTAAAAGCAAAAGAAAAAAGTCACAAACACCCGTACATTATTAGGGATGAAGGGGCAGGATTATTTTCTTCACACATGACAACTCAAAAACCATACTTTAGATAACAGATACGCGTGACCAAATATTCAAGCCTTAGAAACAAAGGAAATGATGGTGCTGCGAATGGTGGTGGCGGCGATCACGGCCAGTATCCACCGCTTGATGGTGCAGGGACGTTCCGTGGTGCTCCCTTTCGATCAAGCCTTGAACGGCTTTAAACTGCTCGACGTCGCAAGGAATGATGATGGGCCCCATGTGGTCGAACCAATACTCCTCCTCGGCCTCCTCGAGAAGCCGCATGAACAGAGGGTGGTTCAGGTAAAGAACCGGGATCACAAACCTCTGAAGCGGCTCCTCTGCTTCGTGCCCCACCATTACTACCATGCACCCCTCTGGTGTGCCCTGAACATCATTTTTCTGATCACCATCCCCATCAAATTCTCGGCGGTTGTTGTTTTTGTCTACACTGATCCCCATAGATGAAGACGAGGAATGAAAATCCATTGTTTTTTTGCGTAGAAGGTGGGTTTAAGCTATATAGATGAATGGGAAGTTGCTTTGTGTGAAACATGTTAGTTAGCTGGACAGGTTGAATTTGCCTTGAACACGGAACAGATTTTGATTCCGGGAAATCATTTTTGTAAATGTTCATATGTTTTTCCTTCTAAGTTTGCCCATATTAGTGGTCGAAGGGGAGGCTCTGGCTCGCAACTGACAAGTCTGTTAGTTGAAATGGTGGTTCTCAGATTAGGTTGGAGAGTCAAGTACAAGTCAAGAAAAGTGGGTTTTCACAATTTAAAGCCGAATCTTTCCACATCCTATGGAACTTAAAGTTGCGCTACCTAAGGAATTTTGCAGTTTGAGGGTCACCCTACACAATTTCGTGTTCTGTGTAAGCATAACGTCATAGTGCCTAAAGAATCTGAACACTGAAGTTGCCGGGTTATGAGTTCAGATAGAAATCAACAACATTTTATACTTTGACAACATTACAATCTTGTTCAATACTCTGCAGTATGGCTGCTCCGAAACTAGACACCAGCCCACCACCGAGCATTATAAGTCTATAAGTTAACGCAGCTTACACTAGTTGTATATATCCTGCATAGTTCACCACATAGCTAATAGATACTGGTCTAATACAGACCATCAATGACCGAAAAACAAGAACAAAGACCAAATAGAGGTCCAAATTCATCCCAAGAAACAAACAAAGATAAGACAAGCTAATAAGAAGCAGTTAATTTAAACAACTCACTGCTCATTCATCATTCATTGCTTAATCTTTTTTGGTGTAGTGCCTCACAGCGAATGCCAAAGCAAGGATGAGGAGGGGTACCAGAAACTGTAGGATCTTGATCACAAAGTCCGGTGTCTTGTCTGGATTGTAATGAGCTTGCTGAGGAGGCACGTAAGCGCGCTTAAGTGGGACGGTTGAGACATCAACGTCTCCAATGTAGTACTTATCCATCATCTCCCTTGCGGACTCACTGTGACCTACATCTTCAAAATCATTTGAGGCATCTTTTCCTGCAAATGTAGTACTTATCCATCATTTGAGTGTTGGTGAAGTGGAAAGGACAATAGGAAACAGAAAGTTACCTGTGGCCGATATTAGAACCTCATCACCCCCTGGGTGGTCATCCATGAACGGGGTCACATCATACACCTGAAGCCACCCCACCAAGGATTTTCAATGAGAACGTTCATTGCACAGGAGAACACAAATGTTCGTATCTCTAACTTCTGTTAGATAAGTGGTTCATATCATATTGTTCAAAATTTAGGTTCTTCAAGAACAAAAGTGGGCACTGATTCATGGGTTCCAAGAATTAAGTTCCTCTTAGCAGTGGCACAATCATATCAACAAAACCAGCAAGTGCACATACAGCTTATACAATTCAAACATTCAAGTTCAAACAAATCCCATGTGGACAGTACTTTCTACTCTTAGATTGACAGAATTTCCCCTTTCTGAAAACTCCCTTTAAGCAGCAGAACAGGATTTCCCTTTCATAGTCTATTTTCTTCCATACCAAGTTCCACAAACATTTTTCCATCATTTTATAGCAAACACCTAAACTCACACAATTCTTTAATCAATCAAATGTACACCACTCTCGCAGAGCTTCATGTTTCAATATCATATAAATGGCAGAAAGTAACGTCAGATTTAAAGAAGCAAACAACCACTAGTTCCAACAAAGACCTAGAGAAACAAATTCATTCATCGTAAAAGCCTAGCGGTCATGAATTCCCAAGAGTGGCTTGCGCACACAAATTAGAAAACGAACAGTTAAGAGAGAAGCTGAAAGAGCAGGTCTGACCTTTCCATCGATAATAAGCCAGCAATCCTTAGATGAATTGTGCTTCGACACTTCCTCGAATACGAACAGTTTGCGATCGGAAGCCATCTGCTGTCGGTCAAAAGGGCAAACAAAGAACGGGTGCAAATCAGAGTAATTCAAAGCTTGCAAACGAGAATAAAAGAGTCAAAACACCTGGTGAAAAAGGATCAGAGATCATGGAGAGGTCATTTCGATACTTACGAGAGAGAATAGGGCTTTCTAGAAATTCGGAACGCCACCAAACACCGTTTCATGGACCCAGATTTTAAAGCTTGCACGGATCAATTACAGCATAGATGTTCGTTTTGTTCATATTTTCCTAAGTTTAGGTTCATAACAGTCCTTACGGGTCATGTCTTTTTCTCTTCTAGATTGCGTTGGATTCGAACTCAGATTATATACAACAAATACATTGCTCTCTCTTTGAGCTAATAAGCTTCAAAAGTTATAAATCAAATTTTCCCAAATGTAACATGTAGAGGAACTTAACAATAAAAATTGTAAAAAGTACTATTATTGGAAACTTATGAATAAGGTTAGTGGAATGGGACCACTTCTTGGTTTTGTACTACTGTGATTTTCCGTGTTACGCATGAAATATCTTTTATTTTTTCCTATTTTTATTATCATTTAAATAATTTATAGACAATAATTTCTAAACTTTCTTAATGTTTTAATCAAATAGTTTGCTACTCTCTCCGTTTCAATAAACATGTCATTTTAGCTCTAAAATTTTGTTTCAAAATACATGTCGTTTTACATTTTTGGGCATTTACTTTACAGATTTACCCTTATAATCATTATCAGTTTATTAGTGGTGGTTTTCAATAAAGTAAAAAAGTGAGGTAATAATTAGGGGTATAATAGTCCATTTTATAGCTTCCTTAATATATGTGCAAATGGCTAAAATGACATGTTTATTGAAACGGAGGGAGTATGTTTTTTCGAACGAATATTGTACTTTATAATGTTATAAGTTTACTTTTTTTTCTATCATTTCAACTAATACTATTATATCTTACAAATCTACAACAACATTTGAATAAATATAATGCTCTTATAGATTTTTACCATAGATTTTGGCAACAGCGTGCTAAATTTACGCACCTTCAAAATGTTGATAAGAATACTAAATATTTCCAGACTATTTCCAAAATCAAAAGATTTAAACAGAATATTTTCTCGTCCAAACGAGCGATGGCTTAACTATTACAGACCATGACTCCATTTCACAGAAAATTACAGAGGAACTTTCAAAGCGTTTTCAAGTTAACACTGCCTGTGTTCAACGAACAGGAGACCTTGATATCATTCCTACTTTGGTATCATCTCTGGATAACATTCAACTTGCTAAATCACCTACGCCCTCAGAAATTAAACACTCAGTTTTTGACCTTGCCCTTAATAAAACCCCAGGACTTGACGGCTTTACTGCTGAGTTCTTTCAGTAGTTCTGGCCCACAGTGGGTTCCTCACTAATTTTGGCAGTAAAGCTTTTTTTAACTTGGGGATTATGCTCCGTGCTTTGAACAAAACATTTATTGCCTTAATTCCGAAAACTGACACGCCACAGACAATCAATCACTACCGACCAATTAGTTTATGTAAAGTTATTACAAAACTACTCTCTAACCGAATCTCGCATATTTTGCCACTTTTGGTTCACCCGCTTCAGAGTGCCTTTGTGAAAGGGAGACTTATCCAAGATAACATTCTTATAGCACATGAAATCTTCCACTCTTTTCACAAAAAGAAAAAAGGCCGTATAGGCTGGATGGCGATAAAACTAGATCTTGAAAAAGCATATGACAAACTTAATTGGAATTTCATTCACTCTATGCTTACTAAATTTGGCTTTGATGCTAAATGGATCCAATTAGTTATGACGTGTATCACCACATCCTCGTCATCAGTTTTGGTTAACAATGAACCAGGCACTGAATTTTCGCCCCAATGCGGTATCCGTCAAGGGGACCCAATAGCTCCATTTATATGTGTTCTAGCAATGGAATATCTTTCAAGAACCCTTCAAACTGAGGCAATTTCTAACTCAAAACATGTGGGTATCCAGCTTGTGAAAAACGGCACATTAATCCCCTTTCTCAGTTTTGCTGATGACACTATTATATTTGCACATGCTTCGGAAGAAAACGTGCACTATATCACACATTTTTTGGACCATTTCACTCTTTTATCTGGCCTCTCCATTAACTATCATAAAAGCTCCTTCCAAACCTCGGCAAATGTCTCACGAGAAACTACCATATCTCTAGCTAGTATTTTAAACATACAAGTAACAACTACCATGGAAAATATTTGGGCATCCCGATTTTAAAAGGGAGAGTTCAGAATAGTATGTTTAACAACACAATAACTAATCTACAAAAACAACTTTCTCAATGGAAGGCTAATTCTATTTCCCAAGCAGGACGGGTTGTCCTAAGCCAATCTTGCTTATTAAGTAAAGTAAACTATCTTATGCAAAGTTTTCTACTTCCTCAAGGAACACTAAATCAGATTGATAAGGTTGCAAGATCTTTTTTCTGGAACAAGTTCAATAGTAATCATCATCCCCTCCTTAGCTAGGATAAAATTTGTACTCCTAAAGATGAGGATGGACTGGGCCTGAGGTCTGCTCTCAATATTAACCTTGCTCTACAAATGAAACTTTTGTGGAAACTTGTCTCTCAACCAGATAACATTTGGGTTCGGATAGTTTCCGAAAAATATCTGAAAAATCAATCTTTTCCATTATCAAAAAAACAATTGCTCTTGGCAGTTTGGTAGACTATTTAAATATCCGGGACCAGTTCTCCAAAGGAATTCGATGGATGATTGGAAACGGAAATGACATTAAATTTTGGTCTGATCCCTGGGTCCCAAATATCGAGTTAATATCCCTTTTTAACAATGGTGACATGGAGTTACGTGTCTCCAACTTTATTCTCCCTAATCATACCTGGAATTTGGCTGCTTTAAGTCAAATTCTCCCACCTCAAATTGTTAATACTATCTCTCATCTAAGAATTCCAATCACCAATGTAGTGGATCGCCTTTTTTGGCTCCCTGCTTCTGACGGTAATTTCTCGGTTCAGTCTGCTTCTACTCTAATTTCCTCCCCAAATTCAACACTGAATGTCAACGTTTCTTGGATTTGGAAAACAAAATTACCACCGAAAGTTCAGAATTTTCTGTGGAAATCATGTGCAGATTGCCTCCCAACTACGGATAGGCTTAACTGGTTTGTTAATTGTGTTCCTAACCGCTGCTCATTGTGTGACCAGTTTGATGAAAATTTAAATCATCTTTTCTTTGAATGCTCTTTCAGTCGGCTCATGATTACCCGTCTTGAGAAATTATTAAACTGCTCTTTCTAGCTTACTACTACAGATTCGTTCATATCTAACATCCAGATTACACTCAAGCAAAATCAAAATAGCAACCCACTTTGCTTTCTTTGGTGGTTTATTTGGGCCCACAGAAACGCGAAATTATTTGACCCTTCTAGAATTAACCCATCTAAACTCCCCTCTGAATTGGCTTTTTCGCAATCTCTTGAGTGGGATAGCGTCAAAATTAAGACCCAACCTTAAAGTAACCAATACACCGCGTCGCAAAATAAATGGAATATGGAAAAAACCACCTGCTCAATTTGTTAAACTAAACTTTGACGCATCTAAACATGGAAATGGACCCTCCTTTGATGGTTTCATCCATCGTAATGAACTTGGCCACATTTTAAATTGTGGAAGATCTGAACTTTTACACTTATCAGTTGTTCAATCAGAAGTGTCAGCCTTGCTTTTCGCTCTTCAAAGCATAAACTTGCAACCTGGTACTAAACTAATTATTGAAGGTGATAACTTAACAGTTATCAGTTCTTTGAAACGCCTTTGGAAAATTCCCTAGGAAATTCTATCAATTATAAACGACATCAGATACCTTCTTTCGCATCTTCCTCATGTGATTTTTTTACATTGTTTCAGGGAGTGCAATCAAGCGGCTGATTTTCTTGCAAAGAGACAAGTCAATCTTAGTAGTCTTAACTCAGTTATCTCTAGTTCCTCTACATCTTCTATAGATCTCTTCCCTTCTTTATCTGTAATCTAGCTTAAAGGGTTGTTGAGTCAACAGCCCGGGCTGTTTCATTTTTTTAAGATCATCCGTTGTGATGATTTAGGTTGGCCATGTAATACTCTGGTAACCTAATGTTTTCCTGTATGAGCTAGTAGCTCTTCTATAAAAAAAAAAATAATACTATTATATAATAAATATAGTATATCTTATAAATTACGAAAAATATGAAGTTTTTTAATTTTTTCGGTCATCAATGAAGAATTCGAACTTTTTTTATACATCATCTTTTTAGTTTTCAATTACTCTGTATTAACTAACAAATTTAGTATCAAAACTGTCATCCTACATGGATGCATATGTATATAAATGAAATTTCTCAAATTTGTTTTTATACTTGCATTATAATTAGCTCAAAATTTGTCATCTAATTTATAATTTTGATCACTGACAATAATATCATGATTAGAGATTAATAATATCTAACATACTTGTATAACATACTTTAGGTATGATCGGTCCGGGTATGGGGGTCAAAATTTAAATTTATAAACCGAACCTCAATTGTAGTAAAGAGGTAGGGTGTCGAACACACGGGAGTTCGTGTGTTGAGAGTACCCGAAAGACTAAAAAGGTGTAAAAGAAAGGCAAAATAAAGGAAAACGGAAGAAATCACCTCGGACCGACACTAGTCACTTCGGTCCGAGGGTGGATCGAGGTTGATTTGCACGGGACCGACTTACACTACGTCGGGCCTGACTTACTGGGAACTTCGATTAGGGAAGATAGTAGATCGGTCTTTGGTTTTTGGGTTTCTTCCCTAACTAGACTTGGGTAATTCCACCCCAATTCAACCAATAAGTGTTGATCCTTGTGAGATCGAGGTTGCTAGCCTTCAATCCCTCCACTCTACACTTCGACCTTAGGGAGTTTTGACTCTCCTTCGATGTTAGGTCTAGTGATTGGGTTCGAGATTGCTCTCGCTTACTCTTACCAATCACAAGCCCTAAGCCCCTTGGTTTCACAAGAGAATTGAAGCTTAGTGTAGAGAGGATTCATAGATCAAGCACTCAAAGGCTATGGAATGTGGGGTTCATACCCAATCCTAGCTAGGGGATTCCCCCATAGCCCAAGACTATGGAATCTACTCCATCAAGTAAGAGAACAAAGCAATCAAATGGAAAATCAAGCAAATCTCAATCATCAAACTCAAATTGCATTCAAATCTCAAAGGGTTCACAAGATCCAAGTCTTAATTCTACTAAAACCAAAGGGAAACAAGTACAAACGCACTATCCTTCCTCCTAGCTCCACCGATTTTCCTCCTCTTCTCCTCCTCCCTTCTTCTCCTTGCTCTCCAAGTCTTCCTTGAGCCTTTGAGAATGATTTTGTGTGGGATTGTTGTTGGCCTCCCCTAATGCTCCCTAATCACCTCTAATTATCCTACTCTATTGATTGGGGACCAAGGAATTCCCATTTAGAAGAAGGGCAAAATTGGAAGATCACCATAATTGTGCCTTGGGGCCTAATCTTCACAACCGCCGACTAGGACCGACATGCTGGGGACCTCGGGCCCGACGTTGTGAACGTCGGTCTTGTGGTCTGGTGCTCGAACTCGGGCCCGATGTCGTGGTAACTCGATCCAGGGCCTCGATCCTTGTCTCTTCTTGGCTTTCCTTTGGTTCCACTTCATTCTTAGCATGGCTCATCCACTCCTTGGCTTCCTTGCTTAGATCCTACTTGAAATGCTCCTCCAAAACGTCCTCATTTGTGCCATTTTACCTACAAAACATAACAAACTCGCATAGTTTCCGACTCTTGAAGAAAACCGGGAACTAAGCTAAAAAGGAATAAAACACACAAGGAAAAGAATGAAAAACACTTATTTACAAGGGAAATCATCTACTAAAACGCCACCAAAATGAGAGACATCAAGGTACCTATAATAAAAATAAACAACTTATTATAATATTATATAATAAGAATATAATGATAGATACTAAAGGGTCCGAATCCGGTAGGAATGGGAGCTAGGGTAGGAAATAGAAATAAACAAGAGCCGTTGGATTAGAAGCGATCAAGCGCTCAAGAAAAAAAGGAAAAACAAAGGCACGACCAATTTTTTCGCGTATATTTCGGAAAACACAAATACAACGCGTGTCCAAAATTTGTTCAACTCTATTGCCGATTTGTTCAACTTTATGGTCAATTTGTTCATCCATATTTGTTCAACTTTATTGCTCATTTGCTCAACTCTATGGTCAATTTGTTCATCCATGTCATATTTTATAGCAATCAAAGTTCGTATAATTTGTTTCGCTTTGGCAATTTGTTCACCTTTATGGTTAATTTGTTTATCAATTTTTGTTCAACTCCATTGTCGATTTTTTCAACTCTATGGTCAATTTGTTCATCCTCATTTGTTCAACTCTATTGCCAATTTTTTCAACTCTATTGTCAATTTGTTCATCCATGTCATATGTTGGGACAATGTTAAGGACGTCTTTAGTACTTAACAGTGTGCCTGGCATCCTTTAGTTTTGATACGACAAACTCGCCTTGATCTAATAAGTTGTCCAAGTGTTTCAGGGACGCATGTTGAAAAGGACAACAAGTTGTTGTATATGTAGCCGTCCTTAAGGTGCAAGGACGCTACATCTCTGAGTGAACGGCTTGGCATGATCTCAATAAGGACACCATCCTTCATCGTTACACTGGAGTCCTTCAAAGCTGGCCGACAAAGTGACATCACCAGACAAGCTTTGATCATGGTCTCCACGTGGAAGAAGATCCCACAGTCAAGCTTAACGGAATTGCCAGGGAGCTTATTGATCATCACATGAGACACGTGGAAGCCGATCCCTGTAGCAACGTCCCCAAGGGCATGATCGTCAGAGATTGACGCCCTTCCCCATGTCACTATAAATACTCTTCCAGAGCATTTATTGTGACTTGACGCTTCAGAGAATTTGTCAGTCGCTCAAGAACAACAAAGAACACCAAGAACAAGCTCAAGAACAAGTGAGACTTAGGTGTTAGATCGAGCGAGAAGCGTACAACAAAACCACAAACAGTTTGTAATAGATAAGAACAAAAATAGAGAGATTCCGTACGAAGAACTGTAAGGACGAGGTGATACCATCCTTTGGAGAGATTAAGTTAGGTTACATTACAGGCTTAAGGGAGTTGTTACTAGTGGACTTAGGGACGCCTTTCTAAGTGCCAGAGAAGTGTAACTACTCGCCAGTGTATTGTAAGGAAACTTAATAAGAAAGGAAAGAAGCTATTACAAAATCCACCAACGAGGTAGAGGTTTACACTCAATGACTAGTTGGTACTTGAGTGGTTCCTCTTTAAATCAAAAGCGTTCCTTACTTATTGTCTTTATTTGTTTAGTCTTTTGATTTCCGCTGCAAACCAAAGACGTCCTTAATCTTTATTAAGGACGCCTCGGTAAAGGACGCCCTTAACTTTGTTAAGGATGCCCTCGTAATTGTGACTAACGATCCAACAATTGGTATCAGAGTAGGCGCTCTAGATTTTTGTTGAGTTGCAGGTAAAGATGGAAATGGAACCTATTGGAATCTCTAGTGTGAAGCCTCTGCGTCTGACGGACGGCAACTTCAACCGCTGGAAGATAAGATTTGAGAACTTTGTAAGGAGTCAGAACTATTAATGTTGGAGAGTGATCAAGTTTGGTGATTTGAAAGTTCTTGCTAACAAGGCCGATCTTCACCGAACTCAATTAAGCAATCGTCATATTGAGCTCGTTCAAGTGATTTGCCACCGGTGTGTTCTCTCCCATCCGCAAATTGAACAACTTTCTCATCACATGCACCTTGTTCACTGCTGACGGCTTCTCGTACAGATCAGACAAGGTCTTGAGCATCTCCTTCGTCATCGTCGACTTGAGCGTGTGGCAGGCGACATTCCTGGACAGTGACAGGCGCACCACGCTCATCGCCTTCCTGTCCAACAGCTTCCACTCGTCGTCCTTCATGTATTTCGGTTTCTCCTCCATCGGTTGATGCAGCCCGGACCTATAGAGATAGCCCTCAATCTGCATCTTCCAGTACCTGAAGTCTACGCCACTAAACTTCTCAATGGGGATCTTACTGACATCCATATTTCAACTTCAGGAACCCTAAAGCTCTGATACCAGTTGTTGGGGAAAAACCTGTAGAAGCCCCTGATCGTTCCTGCAAATCAATGGATAGTAAGTGAACCAAGACAAAGACACGAGCAATTGTTGACCCAGTTCGTCACAAGGACTACGTCTGGGGGCACTACCAAGCCAGGGATTCTCCACTAGATCAATCAGAGGACTCAAGGATTACAAGGATTCTTCCTAACCTAACCTCTTGAATCTCACTTTCAGGATCTCTCAATGGTGAAGCGCACCAATTACAATATCAAAGCTGAGTATAAATAGAGGACTAGAGCCATACAATATCTTTTTCCCCAAAGAAACAATAATATCCCAAAAGATATGGAAAAATCTCGTCAAAAATATGCAGACGTCTGAAAACTCGGGCCCATCACGCGAAAACTCGGGCGCGTTCCCGAGCCCCTGCCCGAGTTTTGCCGCCAGAAGCCGCCAGTCACGAAACGCGGGCAACTGCCCAAGAGACGCGGCCGCGTTCCATGCGTGCCAGCCCGCGTCTCGTGTTGCCGCGCGAACTCGACCACTTCTGCCAAAGCTCGCCCGCGTTCTCGAGCCAACCCGCGTTTGCCTTATCCTCCGCCTCGTTCTTCGACTTCTCTTCCCGTCCTTCGGTTCTTGGCTCACACCGTCTTCTCCCGCCCAATCGAATCAGGCTCCATACTCAACACTCAAATCATGCAAGAAAGTTATGGAATATATGAAACAAAGGCTTGATGAACTTGAGGCTGAAAGCATTGTAGTTGAATGTGAGAATTGTAGTACTATGACCTATCAACTAGAGTCCTCAGTTGAAGAAACAAAGTCCCTAAAAACTGAAGTCATGTGTCTCAAACTTGAGAACGCCAAGCTTAGGGATGAAGTTAAAGTTTTCGGAAAGAGTCCTATTACTGAAGAAGTCAAACCCGTAGTTTTTGTCCCTGCCAAAAGAGGACTAGGATATGAGTCGGACTCAAGGAACTCTCTTCCTAGTGATTTTGAAGCTAGCAAAACTTCTGAGTTAGAGCTTGAAAGGGAGAAAACTAAGAACCTTCTTGAACGTATTAGAGTCCTAGAAAGTGGAGAAAAAGGACAAAAGGACTACTATACTAACTCTACAAGCCACAAGATCTATAAGAAAATTGCTAAGGTGGAAGGTTCAAAGGTTTGCAATCCACAAAAGATGAAAGAAAATAGAATTCAACGTCCTAACAAGAAATATTACCTTGGTGATTACTACATGACGTGTTGGTATTGTGGACAAGGTGGTCATTACAAGTATGATTGCTTTAAGTTGAAGGAAGACATTGAAAAAGGAAAAGATGCTATGGCTAACAATAAAAATGATGAGTGCATTCCTAAGGAAAATGCTAGGCGTCCTAGACGTTCTAGGACTTCATTTAGGAAGCATGCTAGATCAAATGATGTGAATATAAATGAGCACATGCCAGAACCAGAGTTCTTTTATTGTAACGAACCAGGTAAGGAACACCTTGCTTGGGTCGCCAAAAACTAACTCTTTTTAACTGGTGGAAGTGAGGGGACGCCCGTGGATCATTGATAGTGGCGCCTCAAATCACATGACAAGAAGCCAGATCCATCTCACTTCTATCCAGAACTGTGCCACGAGAGGAACTGTCTCGTTGGGCAACAAGGGCAAAGGAAAGATCAAAGGGACGGACACTGCAAATCTGAATTCGTTCATTAAAGCATCAAATGTCAGTCTTGTTGAAGGATTTGGCTTTAATCTCCTTAGTGTCTCTCAAATTTGTGATCAAGATGAAAACATATTTACATTTGACTCAAAGGAATGCCTTGTTATAAACAAGACAACAAACAAAGTTGTTCTCAAAGGAGTTCGCCAAACCAATGTCTACATCTTCAATCAAGAGTTTAAGCCTGCTTCTGAGTTGTGTCTATCTGTTTCAAGTGAGGACGCTGATCTCTAGCATCGTCGTCTTGGCCATGCTGGACTAAGCACAATCCTCAAGCTACATCAAAGAAATCTTGTGAAGGGACTTCCCCGAATCAATCCTGAGAAAGTTGAACAATGTCAAGCTTGTATCAAAGGGAAGCAAACAAGAATGTCCTTCAAGTCCAAAAAGGAAGTAAATACGAAGAAGCCCTTGGAACTTCTACACATGAATCTTTGCGGACCAATGAAGACGATGAGCTATGGTGGAAAGAGGTACATTTATGTTCCTGTAGATGATTTTTCTCGTTTCACTTGGGTTCTTTTCTTGGTGTCAAAAGCAGATTGTTTCAACGCCTTCAAAATCTTCATCAAACAAGTGGAAGTTGCTCTAGGGACGCACTTGAAAGCTATACGATCAGACCATGGGATGGAGTTCCAAAACTCAGAGTTCCTGACCTTTTGTGATCAACATGGCGTCCCCCACAACTTCTCAGCTCCAAGGACTCCTCAACAAAATGGTGTTGTGGAACGAAAAAACAGGACGCTGGAGGATATGGCAAGAGCTATGCTACTAGCACATAGCGTCCCCAAGTATTTTTGGGCTGAAGCTGTTGCTATGCATGCTACATCATCAATCGGACCATGATTAGGCCTTTGCTAAAGAAGACGTCCTATGAGTTGTTGAATGGAAGGAAGCCTCGCATTGATTATCACAGGGTGTTTGGATGCAAGTGCTTCGTTCACAACAACGACAGAGAAAAACTTGGAAAGTTTGACGTAAGAAGTGATGAAGCCATATTCCTTGGGTACTCCCTCACAAGCAAAGCCTATAGAGTGTTCAACAAAAGAACTCTTAAGCTTGAGGAAAGTATTCATGCTGTGTTCAAAGAGAGTTCCTCTCACAAAGAAAAATCAAGTAAGCAGTGTTCTAAAAAACGCTAGGCGGAAGCTGGGCGGTGGGATAGGGCCTAGCGCCTAGGCGGCTAGGCGGGGGCCTAGGCGGAGCCTAGGCGGATTTGTAAGTTATTGGAAATATAAGATTATTATTCTTATTTGGTAAGAATATAGAAAAAAGAGTAATCTCATCTTAATATTTATGTATAAATTGGCACCTAGAGCCCTATCTAGGCTCAACATAGACCCGGCCAGCCCGCCTAGGAGGTCGCCTAGGCTGCCTAGACCGCCTAACCAACTAGCCCAACCCCCTAGGGGCCCATCTAGACCGCCTAATCAACTATCCCAACTGCCTAGGCGCCTGACTAGACTGTCTAGGCGTCCGCCTAGACTGCCTAGGTGCTCGCTTAGCCTACTTAGCCGCCAGCCGACCGCCTAGGACCTAGTCAGGACGGTGGGGCACCGCCTAGCGCCTAGGCGGGCGCCTAAACCGATTTTTAGAACACTGCAAGTAAGAAAGAACGCTCTTCTTCACAACAGTAGGACGACTTTGAAGACGAAGTTGATGGTTGGTCCTCTGGAAAGTAGTATGTTCCTAAGGACGCCAACGCAAATCCAGAAGAAGTCTCAGTGGACGTTCCTAGTGTTGATCAAGGAGTTTCCTCTCGCAGTGAATCTCCAGTCCAACAAGATGTGGCTGAATCAAGTCAACAAGGTGAACAACACCATGGTGTGGATGCTCTCTCTAAGGGGGAACACACTGAGGACGATGCTCAAGGTGAAAGTGATGATTCTGATGGTGAAATTGATCCAAGGTTTGCTCAATTATTTCAAAGAGAGTCCCGCTTCTCTAGGGATCACCCAACAACTCAGATTGTCTCAGGCATCTCTCAAGGAGTTCAAACCAGGTCAGTTGCAAGCAAGTCCCAGAGTGCAAATTTGGCTTTTTGTGCTTTCAACGCCTTTGTGTCTATGGTGGAACCCAAAAACATAAAGGAAGCACTCCAGGACGCTGACTGGATTCAGGCAATGTAAGAAGAACTCAATCAGTTTGAAAGAAACAAAGTTTGGAACCTCGTCCCTCATCCTAAAGGCAAAAACATCATAGGGACGCGCTGGGTGTTTCGAAATAAGCTTGATGAAAGTGGACGCGTGTCAAGGAACAAGGCAAGACTGGTAGCTTAACGATTCAAGCAAGAGGAAGGTGATACAGGCTATTTTGTATGGGTTAACTCTTGGATTTTGAGTTGTTATTGAGAGTGTTTAGGTTAGTTTTGAGCGTTATTGTAATACGAAGACCGAAGACACAAGTTATTAAGAATTAAGAGTTGAAGAGCTTAAAGACGAAGATTCGTCACTGCATGGATACCGCGGTCGCGTTGTCTATGACGCGGGTGTGGTGGCGTGAAGAGACGAACCCTTGAATACCATGAAGGCCGCAGTCGCGCTGTCGCGGTAGAAACCGACTCAGCAAATTGTCAAACGGAGACCGCCGCGGGCGCGGTGGTGATGCCGCGGTCGCGGTGCCGGCCGACTTCGAGACAGACGAAATTCTGTCGTTTCTATCTTGTTTCCTTTCTTATCTTTTGGTTTCCTTTCTTATCTATCTCGAAGAGGGTGTTCTTTGGGCTATTTAAGGGGAACCTTTCTAGGATTTTAGGACATTCATTATTCCAATTCATTCAATTGTTATTTCAATAAAGATTGGAGCTTTCATTGTAATAGAGAACTAACTCTCCCTTGGAGTTTATTCAATCAAGGAAGCTTTATTATGAAGTTGTGAAATTCTAGTAACTTCTTTATCCCTAGGTCTTTATTGATACTCTTGTGCTTAATCCCATGATCTATGTTTGATTTTATAAGCCTGATCAACTTATTTGATTGACTAAGATCTATTGTTTGATTTAGGATTGGTTGCTGTTTATGCATCTTTCCTATTTCTCGAAACAACTCTATTTTAGGACCGTGGACTAGTTTAGGGAAGAGTATTCAATTGTTTAATTGTGCATGAGACTCGTAGCTTGATTGCATGATTTGATTTCCTAATATCCCTGTTCTCTATGCTAATTCTAGGTTAAGCGTCCTTGCCTAGGGTTATAGAATTGTTTGGACCGTGGACTTGCGATTGCTTAAGATCGGGATTGGAATTGACCTAGGCATATAAAGAAGTGGATGAATTCATGATCAACTGATTAATAAAGTGGAATTGATTGGATGAACTCTACTTGATAACTTTGATCGAAAACAACCTTCAAAACCCCCCCTTTGATTACTTGCATGAAAACCCTAAAATCTAACTAGAAACTGATTCTCTTGGGTTCGACCCCTTGCTTTCTCACTATACTGATTGTTTGCATGTTCGGGATTTATCTTTGATTTGGGAACAACGACTTTGCCCGCCGAGTCAAATTTTGGCGCCGTTGCCGGGGATTCCTTTTCTTGTTTGATTTCGTGTGTTTTTGCGTTCTGTGCCAGGATCGCGACCGCGGCCACCTCGGCGCGCCCGCGGTTCGAGCCCAGAACTCTTCTTTGGGTTCGGACCTATCACATGGTCCGTACCCGGTCTACTAATACTTCTCCTGTTCGCTTTGATCCAGAAATTGACAGGACTCTTCGGAAGATAAGGAGTGCTCCTAGAGCTTCTGCATCCTACAATCTTCTTGAATCTCTTTCTCTCTCTCTTACTCTGAATCAGAAGACATCATGGCGGATCGCACTATTCGCCAACTCACAACGCCCGATCTCCAGCAACAACAGCTCGCTGTTCAATTCCCTGATCTCGGGGAGGGCGTAAAGTTCGAACTCAAGTCCGGGCTTATCCACCACTTGCCCAAATTCCACGGGTTGAGTGGTGAAGACCCGAACAAGCATCTCGCGGAGTTCCACGCGGTGTGCGTGAGTATGAAGCCTACAGAAGCTCCGGGCTTTTCCCTTCTCTTTGGAGGACTCCGCCAAGGAATGGCTCCTTTATTTGGTGCCGGGCTATATTACTACATGGGCGGCCATGAAGAGGGCGTTTCTTGAGAAGTACTTCCCCGCTTCCAAACAAACATCTATTAAGAAGCAACTCAGCAGTTTGGAGCAAGCGGAGGACAAGAACCTCTATGATTATTATGAGCGCTACAAGAGGCTCATCGCTAGTTGTCCCTACCATGGTTATCTTGCGAAGGATCTTATTTGCTACATCAGAGGGACTCTGCGACAATGACAAGAGGCTTGTGAACACATCTTGTGGGGGTAGTTACGAGAACTTAACTCCCGCAGCAGCCTTTGAGAAAGTTGAGACTTTGGCGGAACAAGCCCGCAATCAGAGGTCCAGGACCAATGTGAGGTCCGTTAGTGTGGTGAACGAGTCCCTGAATGCTGAAGTAAGGGAGCTCAAGGATCTTATGAAGCAGCTGCTCACGAAGAAGACAGCTCAACAAGTCAACGCTTGCGGTCTATGCTATGATGCAAGCCACCACAAGGATCAATGCCCTACTATTCAAGAGACCGAGGAATCGGTCAATGCTATTGGCAACTATGGTGCGCTCCGGCCCCGGAATGATCCTTTCTCTAATACCTGCAATCCGGGGTGGGCGATTGTTGGATCGTTAGTACTGAGGGACGTCCTTTACTTTGGTAAAGGCGTCCTTTGGTCAGGCGTCCCTACGAGGAGTAGGGGCGTCTTTGAGTAATGCAGCGGAATAAAATACTAAACAAGTAAAGATGAACACAGTGAATTATAGAGGAACCACTCAAGACAAAGTAGTCCTTGAGTGTAAACCTCTACTTCCTTGGAGGATTTTTGAATAGCTTTTTCCTTTATATTGAACGTCCTTACAGTTGTACTGGCGAGTCTTTACAGTTCTCTGTCACTTAGCTTTTCCCTAAGTCCACTAGTAAAGGACTCCTCTAAGCCTACAACTTAAGCGAGTTCAATCTCCTAAAGGACTCTATTCCTACGTCCTACAGTACTTCGTAGGACTCTCTTTCTCTTTTTGGGTTTTTCTGAATACAAACTGTTTTGTGGTTTTGGTTACAAATCTCACTCGATCTAGCACAAGTCTTAGCACTGTTCTTGAGTTCTTGAGCTAGTTCTTCGTGTTCTTGAGTGAGCCGCTTTCCTCTGATTCTCTCTGAATATTCTCTGAAAGCGTTAACGTCACAATAAATGCCTTGGGGTATTTATAGGACTTGGGAAGGGCGTCATTCTCCTGGGACGATCATGCCCTTGGTGGACGTGGCTACAGGATCTTCCTCCACGTATGATGGCGGTGATGAGGAAGCTTCCTGTATCCAGCTGTGTGTGATGAACTCCGCTACAGGATCGGCCGCCACGTGTTGATGAACTCTGCAACAGGATCGTCCTCCACGTAGTGTTGGACTCCGCTACAGGATCGGTCTCCACGTGTCCTTGGATGATCAAATGTTGTCGAGTGATGTCATCTTGTCGGCTATAGAGTAAGGACGCTTGGCTTTGCGTTCCTACTTGCTTTAGGACTCCGTCCTTGCTCAAGTAGTCTCTTGTTGGTCCTTACTTCCCGTTAGCTAGCGTCCCTAAGCCTAGGAAACGCTTCACACACTTGTTGTCCTTTTGTCACTGGCGTTCCTGAACACTTGGACAAATTTATTAGAATCAAAGTGAGTTTGTCATATCAAAACTAAGGGACGGTTGTGGGCATACTACCAAGTACGCAAGCGTCCCTGATAGCGTCCCAACAATTTCCCCCTTTTTGATGATGACAAACTCTTTAGCAAAATAGTTTTGGCATTGGAACTTAGCATGCATGAAAACTTCGAAGCGTCCTCTAATACTTAGAGAAATTTTAATAAGCACAAGTTTTCAATCTTTGATTCTCTAACATTTGGATTTTAAGGAGAGAAAAGCGGCCTAGAAATTTTCTAGACGTCCTCTAGTTTATTCTAGCATGGCGTTCCTTAGACCTTTCACTTAATAGTTCTCCCTTAACACGTGCTTATTCTAGATAACTATTTTATAGCGCATCTCTGCAAAACTACACTTCCCCCTTTTGGCATCATCGAAAAGCATAACAAGTGATAAGGACGTTAGCATAAAAACATAACTATAAGCAGTGGAACGCTTAAACAAACACATGCACACAAACATTGAATTGCCATTCAAACAAACAGATAATCATTGTCATTACAGACCAAGTGTTTGAAAATTAAAAGAAGCAAAAGCAAAGTGATTGTGGGATAAAGGGTTGGAGGACGGCGATCACTGAGAGCGGCTTTGGTCTTTATAGAACTTCAGGAAGCTGTTCATGAAGTTCTGCCGACTTGGTGAAGGCCGTGGACAAGTCGTTGAGAGCTGAGAAGATAAGACACTGGTTGTCCATAATAGCACCCATAAGTTCTGCAGGAGGATGCTGGGCAGGATTAGCTGGGGCAGAACGAGGCACTAGACCAGAACTTGAAGAGGGAGCGTCCATGTGAGGTAAAGAAGCAGGAGGAGAAGACGCCCTCATGAACTGATCAAGAGCTTCAAGATTAACTGCGGGCTCTTCCTCGTAGACAAGTTCTTGATGCATAGAGGCTAAGCGTTCCTGTTCAGCTTCAGCGGCGAGCCGTTCTTGCTCAGCTTTCTGTCTGGCTTCCTCGGCTTCAGCTTCTAACTGCTTGATAATAGATGGCAGTTCCTCATGATGCCTTATTTTCACCAGTCCCGTCTTTGCATTCCATTTTAGTCCTAGCTCTTCTGTGGGAGCACTTTCATCATAAGCGTTCTGGGACTGAAGGATCAGCTTGACTAGCCCAGGGTATGGCAAAGCATGTCGCTTCCTCCCACACTTAGCCATATGTTGCATTGCAATTCTGGCAAGATTGATAGGACGGCGTTCGAGAAAGGCGTCTATTAAAATGATATCATGGTTTTGAACTATAGAACGCTTCTCTTGCCTGGGAAGGACGGCACGGCAGATGAAGTAGTGTGCAATGGCGCCGACTTTGCTCAACACGTGAGCTACCCTGTCAAGTCCATAAGGCCTTTTGCCTTGAAACACTCTCTCAATCATAGCATTTTCTTCGTCGTCTGTCATCTCAAAGCCGTTCTCTGGAAGTGAACTTAGAGCATTGGACGGCGGCTTTTGAGTGCTAAGTCCCATGAATTGACGGACTTGGCGTTCTGTGACAGTTGCCTTCTCATCATCTATTTTGAAGGAGAGAGAGCAATCTTTGGACTTGTACCGCAGGCTTTGGTAGAACGCCCAGACCTGTTCTTTGTCGACCTCTGTAGGAGCAGGTCCAACGTTCAACCATCCTTGGAATCTTAGAAGATCAAGGAATTCCAGGACTTCCTTTTCTTGTTGGAAGGACGCGAGCCACTCCTCAGAATAAACCAGAGGGCCTAGAACGTTAACAGGGGCTCCGTCGTCCTTTCACTTCTTTTTGCCCTTAGGAGACTCAGAGTCCTCGTCATCAGAGCTCTCTTCCTCATCATCAGCGTTCTCGGACTCATGTTCTGCATCGTCCTGGCCAGCAGCGTCCTCGGTGCCTTGTGCATTTTCATTATTACCACCAGCTGTGGCCTGATCAGCATCAAAGGGAGCGATGCCTTGGGATGTGCCCTCAGCGTCCTGAGCGTCTGTTTGTGTTTCAGTTTGGGGCTCAGCGTCCGCAGGGACTTAGGATTCTGCTTGGATTGAGGGGGAGGGGTTTTCTTGTGGAGGTGGGAGGGGATTGAGGATTGGAAGGGTTTGGTCATAGGGTGGGATCTCATTGGCATCACGCGCGAGCTCGTCAGAAAGAGTAGGCTCGGCGTCCTTTTGAGAGACCTGGTGCTCACCAGTGTCCTCAGCAACTTCAATAATTTCTGCTTCTTTCGGAGCAGGAGCAGCCTCAACAGTTTCAGCCTGAGCAGTCTCAGCCTCATCTTGGGATCCCCAGTGACATCAATAAATGGGGAGGACTCACCAGCAAGAGTTCCATGTTGACTCTTCTCTGAAGAGCTTGAACTTGAGGAACTAGAGGAAGAGACGGGCTCTGGTTGCGGAGCGTCCTTGACTAGCAACACCTTAGGCTGTTCACCAGTTTTGCGACGGCGAAAGGTGTGTGCAAATGTGGTACGCTGCTCGACATCCTCCGGGCCGCTTTCTGAGGAAGGACGACGGGACCTTGGAGTCTCGGGGTCCTTTGGAGGAGATATATGGGCCGGGGCGGAGGGGAAGTTTGCTAGGTTTAGAGGGGAGGGGCAGAATGGAATTAAGGCATTTTTTGTTGAAGGCTTGGGGGACGGTGGAGGGGTTGGGAGTTGTGTGATTTGGATAGCCTTTTGAGGAGAAGGAGTGGAATGCTTGGAAAGGTTAGAGGGCCTTTTTGTGGTGCTAGGCGTTTTTGTGGAGCTTTTAGTAGGGGGGACGCTTGAAGACTTGGCCTTTTTGAGGGGGCTTGGGTCATGGACCTTTTTAGAACGTCCCTCTTTTATGTGAGGTGGAAACTTGTCCAGAATCTCAGTAGGTTTGGAAGAGGAGAAGGGTTTAGATGATTTGGAGAGGGGGGACGATGGGGCAGGACGCTTTAACAACTTCTTTGTTGTTACGGTTGGAATTTGAGGAGGAGGGGGAGAGGGACTCGGCAAACGGTTTTTGAGCATTTTGTAAGCCGGAGAGTCCCTTGGGTACATAGGGAAGTCTGGGAGAACTTGGTTGTGGAGGTCTGGGATAAGATCAAGTAAGGGACCAAGATTCTCACCTCCAAACTGTTGGAAGAATAGAACGTCCTCCATCCGGCCAGGCAGATCATGATAGTCGTTCTTGTGTAGGCTGTGAATGACAAAGCGTTCTATAAACTTCTCGTAATTCCTTGTCTTCATAGCGTCCTGCTTGATGTGAGGAAGATCCATGCGTTTTCTTATCAACATGTACAGGGTTTTGGGCTTCTTGTTGATGAAGTCCACAAGTGATTCGTTGAGAGCGATGGGCTTTGACTTCTCAATGGTGTGGGACTTCACCAACTTTCTTCTCTTCCCGACGGCAGAAGATCCGGCAGCGTTCCCTAGTAATTGAGACATGATTCTGATGACTTGTAGAGAGAGAAACTCGTCGGAATTCTAGAGAGAGGTGAGAGCTGTTTGAGAGCAGGGAAGTTGTTGAGAAATAATAAATGAATCAGAGCGACTGTTTCTGCCTTATATAGAGGAAGCGGTGGCACAACTATAATTAACACTGATTTCCTGTTCAACACGTGTCAAAACTTCCCCCTTAAGATTTGAGCAATTACAACGGTCACTGTTCAAACTTTCAAAAGTTCAAATTTCTGCCTCTTCAACTTCTTCTCAAAACTGAACTGGCGTCCTCTCTTATAAACACTGAGCGTCCTCTCAAACTTAGCAAAAATTACCTCTTCAAGCAAACCAATAACCTTGATAACCGTCCCCGTGATCACCTTGAGAACCATTTGAGAACAAAGCAAGTACGTCCCGTAAAAGAAAATATGAAGCTCATAGGACGCTTTTGCAAAGTTCTCGGCTAGGGTAAGCATAGAGTTCCCATCATTTCGGCTTATTATGTGGGTTGGGTGATCAGGGATACTCTTTTCAAGACAAATAGAGAAAATTTGAATGGCGTTCCAAAGTAGCAAACACATGAAGTTTTAGACTAGCGTCCTTGCAAATATGAATTCAATGCATAACAGTCCTTAAACACTTAGAATCTACTAAACATAGCCAATCATTGAGGAAATAGTAGAACGGGACTTGCTACTTAAAAGTTATCATCCCCAAGAGCAACCTCAGATGCTCATAGGGACGTCTATCAAGTGCCTTAATGAAAATATCAGCTACTTGGTCTTCAGTCCTTACATGCTCCATACTAATAAGTCCTAGTTCAACATTATCACGCAAGAAATGATGCCTTATATGAATATGCTTTGTGCGTGAATGAAAAACAGGATTCTTAGAAATTTCAATAGCACTTGTGTTATCACAACGAATGGGAATAGTTTCAAGATTGATACCGTAGTCCTCAAATTGATATTTGATCCAGATGACTTGTGAACAGCACGATGCAGCAGCAACGTACTCAGCTTCCGCAGTTGAAAGCGCCACAGAGTTCTGTTTCTTGGATCCCCAAGAGACTAAGCATGAACCAAGGAACTGTGCCATTCCTGAAGTGCTTTTTCTATCAATCACATTACCATAATAATCAGCGTCCGAGTAGCCAACAAGCTTGATGGACGTCTTCCTAGGGTACCAAAGACAAAGATCGTCACGTCCTTTGAGGTAGCGAAAGATCCTCTTGACTTCTTGCATGTGGGACTCCTTTGGATTTGCCTGGAAGCGGGCACACAAGCAAACGGAAAACATGATGTCGGGACGGCTTGCGGTCAAGTAGAGCAAAGAGCCAATCATTCTTCTGTAAAGCTTTTGATCAACGTCCTTTCCCTTTTCATCAGCGTTAAGACGCGAGTTGGTAGAACAAGGGGTTGCAACAGGCTTGGACGTGTTCATCCCGTACTTCTCAAGCATCTCACGGACATATTTTTGTTGGTGAATGCGCGTCCCTTCCTTGAGTTTATTGATTTGAAGTCCCAAGAAGAAATTGAGTTCTCCAATGAGGGACATCTTAAACTCACTACTCATTAAGGACTTGAACTCATCTACAAGTTTCATGTTAGTACTGCCAAAGACTATATCATCAACATAGACTTGGGCAATTAAAATGTCCTTGTGAACTTTCTTAATGAACAAAGTTTTATCAATTGAACCTCTTGTGTACCCATGAGACAAAAGAAAGGACACAAACCTGTCGTACCATGCACGAGGGGCCTGCTTGAGTCCATAGAGAGCTTTGTCCAAGTAGTACACATGATTTGGGTGAGAGGCGTCCTCGAAGCCAGGCGGCTGAGCAACATCAACTTCCTCCTTCAGTTTTCCATTGAGAAAGGCAGTCTTGACGTCCATCTGAAATAACTTGAATCCTTTGTGAGCGGCAAAGGCAATAAGAAGACGAACGGCCTCAATTCTAGCAACAGGGGCAAAGGTTTCATCATAGTCTATGCCTTCCTCTTGCTTGAATCCTTGAGCCACCAGTCTTGCTTTGTTCCTTGACACACGTCCACTCTCATCAAGCTTATTTCTGAACACCCATCACGTCCCAATGATGTTTTTGTCTTTGGGACGAGGGACGAGGGTCCAAACTTTGTTCCTTTCAAACTGGTTAAGTTCTTCTTGCATTGTGTTGGATCGTTAGTACTGAGGGACATCCTTTACTTAGGTAAAGGCGTCCTTTGGTTAGGCGTCCCTACGAGGAGTAGGGGCGTCCTTGAGTAATGCAGCGGAATAAAGTACTAAACAAGTAATAGATGAACGTAGTGAATTATAGAGGAACCACTCAAGACCAAGTAGTCCTTGAGTGTAAACCTCTACCTCCTTGGAGGATTTTTGAATAGTTCTTTCCTATATATTGAACGTCCTTACAGTTGTACTGGCGAGTCTTTACAGTTCTCTGGCACTTAGCTTTTCCCTAAGTCCACTAGTAAAGGACTCCTCTAAGCCTACAACTTAAGCGAGTTCAATCTATTAAAAGACTCTATCCCTACGTCCTACAGTACTTTGTAGGACTCTTTTTCTCTTTTTGGTTTTTCTGAATACAAACTGTTTTGTGGTTTTGGTTACAAGTCTCACTCGATCTAGCACAAGTCTTAGCACTGTTCTTGAGTTCTTGAGCTAGTTCTTCGTGTTCTTGAGTGAGCCGCTTTCCTCTGATTCTCTCTGAATATTCGCTGAAAGCGTTAACGTCACAATAGATGCCTTGGGGCTATTTATAGGACTTGGGAAGGGCGTCATTTCTCTGGGACGATCATGCCCTTGGTGGACGTGGCTACAGGATCTTCCTCCACGAATTAGGGCGGTGATGAGGAAGCTTCCTGTATCCAGCTGTGTATGATGAACTCCGCTACAGGATCAGCCGCCACGTGTTGATGAACTCTGCAACAGGATCGTCCGCCACGTAGTGTTGGACTCCGCTACAGGATCGGTCTCCACGTGTCCTTGGATGATCAAATGTTGTCGAGTGATGTCATCCTCTCGGCTAGTGAGTAAGGACTCCTTTCTTGCGTTCCTACTTGCTTGGGACTCCGTCCTTACTCAAGTAGTATCTAGTTGGTCCTTACTTCCTGTTAGCTAGCGTCCCTAAACCTAGGGGACGCCTATACACACTTGTTGTCCTTTTGTCACTGGCGTTCCTGAACACTTGGACAAATTTATTAGAATCAAAGTGAGTTTGTCATATCAAAACTAAGGGACGATTGTGTGGTACACTAACAAGTACGCAAGCGTCCTTGATAGGGTCCCAACAATTTCCCCCTTTTTGATGATGACAAACTCTTCAGCAAAATAGTTTTGGCTTTTGAACTTAGCATGCATGAAAACTTAAGAGCGTCCTCTAACACTTAGAGAAATTTCAGTGAGCACAAGTTTTCTTTCTTTGATTCTCTAACTTTTGGATTTTAAGGAGAGAAAAGCGTCCTAGAATTTTCTAGATGTCCTCTAGTTTATTCTAGCATGGCGTTCCTTAGACTTTTCACTTAATAGTTTCCCCTTAACACTTGCTTATTCTAGATAACTAATTTGTAGCGCATCTCTGCAAAACTACACTTCCCCCTTTTGGCATCATCGAAAAGGATAACAAGTGATAAGGACGTTAGCACAAAAACATAACTATAGGCAGTGGAACGCTTAAACACACATAATGCAAGCAAAACGATGTAATAGCCATTCAAACAGAAGTGGAATAGAGTTATTACAAAGCAACGATCCTAAAGGATCAAGTGTTTTTCAACAAAAAGAAGCAAAGGCAAATTAATTGAGGGATTAAAGGGTTGGAGGACGGCAATCACTGAGGACGGCTTCGGTCTTGATAGAACTTGAGAAGTTGTTCTTGAAGTTCAGCCGACTTAGAGAATGCCGTGGAAAGGTCCTTGAGGGCGGAGAAGATGAGACACTGGTTGTCCATGATAGCACCCAAGAGTTCTGCCGGAGGATGCTGTTCAGGATGAGTAGGAGCAGAACGAAGCACTGGACCGGAACTTGAGGAGGGTGCGTCCATAGGAGGTACTGAAGGAGGAGAAGGAGCCATTAGCAACTGATCAAGAGCGGAGAAGTTTACTGCTGGCACGTCTTCGTGAATGGGCTCGTGCTGCAAAGAAGCAAGGCGTTCTTCTTCAGCTTCAGCTGCTAGGCGTTCTTGCTCGGCCTTTTTCTTAGCTTCCTCAGCTTCGGCTTCCAACTGCTTCCTGATGGAGGGCAGTTCCTCGTTGTGTCTGATTTCGACAAGTCCTTTCTTGGAGTTCCAGTTCAGACCAAGTTCCTCAGAGGGAGTGCTGTCATCATAAGCGTTCTGAGCCTTGAGGATGAGCTTGACAAGTCCGGGGTATGGCAAAGCATGTCGCTTCCTCCCACACTTAGCCATATATTGCATAGCAATTCTGGCAAGGTTTATGGGACGGTGTTTGAGAAGAGCGTCAATCAGAGTGAGATCATGAGTTTGAACGATCGAACGCTTCTCTTTCCTGGGAAGGACGGCGCGACAAATGAAGTAATGTGCGATGGCGCCAACTTTGCTCAATACATGAGCCACTCTGTCAAGTCCATACGGAGTTTTGCCCTGGAACACTCTTTGAAGCACAGGCAGTTCCTCATCAGTTGTCTTAAAACCACTTTCAGGGAGGGAGCTTATTGCATTGGACGGAGGCTTTTGTGTGCTCAGTCCCATGAATGCTCGGACTTGGCGTTCAGTGACAGATTCTTTCTCATCATCTATCTTGAAATGCAGAGAGCCGTCCTTAGCCTTGTAGCGCAGATTCTTGTAAAACGCCTTGATCTGTTCTTTGTCAACTACAGTAGGCGCAGGCCCGACGTTCAACCAGCCTTGAAACCTTAGAAGCTCAAGGAACTCCTGAACTTTTTCATCGTCGAAGGATGAGAGCCATTCTTCGGAGTAGATTAAGGGGCTGAGAACTTTGACGGGCGCACCATCAGGCTTGCGCTTTCTTTTTCCTTTTGGAGACTCGGAGTCCTCATCATCATCATCAGACTCATCATCGGCGTCCTCGGACTCACTTTCAGCAGCGTCCTTGGAGGGAGCGTCCTCTGTGCCTTGTTCGTTTGCTTCATTGCCACTAGTTGTGGCGTGTTCTGATTCAGAGGGAGCTCTTCCTTGGGACGTCTCCTCTGCGTCCTGAACCTTTGATTGATTGGCATTTGAGGGCTCAGCGTCCGCAGGGACTTGGTTTTCTATTTGGATTTGAGGGGAGGGGTTTTCTTGTGTAGTTGGGAGGGATTGGAGGATGGGAAGGGATTGATTGTAGGGTGGGACTTCCTGAGCATCACGCTCGAGCTCTTCGGACAAAGTGGGCTCGGCGTCCTTTTGAGCGACCTGGTGCTCGCCGGCGTCCTCAGGTACTTGTTCTTTTTCGCCCTCTTTAGCCGCAGGAGCATTCTCGACTCCTTCTGCCTCGTCACTAGAGTCCCCAACAACGTCAATGAATGGGGAGGACTCTCCGACAGGCGTTCCTCTTTGGCTCTCAGATGAGCTAGAGGAGGAAGAGGAGATGTGCTCGGGCTCTAGAGCGTCCTTGGGTAGCAACACCTTAGGCTTTTCGCCAGCTTTGCGACGGCGAAAGGTGTGCTCAAGAGTTGAACGCTGCTCCGCTTCTTCCGGACCGCTTTCAGAAGAAGGACGACGGGACCTTGGAGTCTCGGGGTCCTTTGGCGGTGAGATATGGGCTGGGGCGGATGTGAAGTTGGTAAAATTGAGTGGGGAGTGGGGTTGGGCTGGAATGGTATTAGGGCATTGGCTTTTGTAGGTTTGGGGGACGGAGGAGGGGTTGGGAGTTGAGTGATTTTAAGCGGAGGGGGAGCAAGGTTGGATTTCTTTTTAATTGGGCCTTTTGTGGAGCTTTTGGAGAGGGGGACGCTTGAGGACTTGGCCTTTTTGAGGGGCCTTGGGTCATGGGTCTTTTTGGAGCGTCCCTCCTTGAAATGAGGTGGAAACTTGTCCACAATTTCAGTAGGTTTGGAGGAGGAGAAAGGTTGGGATGATTTTGAGAGAGGAGAAGATGGGGCTGGACGCTTTAGCAAATTTTTTGTTGTGACTGTGGGGACGGCAGGAGGAGGGGGAGAGGGACTCGGCAAACGGGTTTGAAGCATTTTGTAAGCCAAGGAGTCTTTTGGGTACATGGGACAGTCAGGCAGGACGGCGTTATGCAAATCTGGTATGAGATCAAGTAAGGGACCAAGGTTCTCACCACCAAACTGCGAGAAGAAGAGAACGTCGTCCATCCTCCCGGGTAGGTCTTTGTAATTTGTGTTGTGGAGGCCTTGGATGACGAACCGTTCGATGAACTTCTCATAGTTCCTTGTCTTAACTGCGTCCTCCTTCACGTCAGGTCTGTCCATGCGTTCCCTTATCAGATTGTACAAAGTTTTGGGCTTCCTGTTGATGAAGTCCACAAGAGATTCGTTCAGAACGATAGGTTTGGGTTTCTCTATGTGGTGGGACTTCACCAATCTTCTTCTCTTGCCGCCGGTAGAAGATCTGGCCACGTTCACTAGTCTTTGAGACATTTTCAGATGAACTTTTAGAGAGAGAAAGTTGCCGGAAAACTAGAGAGAGGGCAGAGCAAATTTGAGAGCAGGGAAGTGGTTGAGAGCAATAGATTCTGAGAGCGACTGTTCTGGCCTTATATAGAGGAAGCGGTGGCACAAACTGTAATTAACACTGATTTACTGTGCAACACGTGGCAAAACTTCCCCCTTAAGATTTGAGCAAAAGCAACGGTCACTGTTCAAACTTTCAAATGTTCAAATTTCTGACTCTTCAACTTCTTCTCAAAACTGAACTGGCGTCCTCTCTTACAAACACTGAGCGTCCTCTTATACTTAGCAAAAATTTACCTCTTCAAGCAAACCAATAACCAATTCAACCGTCCTTGTGAACACCTTGCGAACCATTTGAGAACAAAGAAAGTACATCCCGTAAAAGAAAAATATGAAGCTCATAGGACGCTTTTGCAGAGTTCTCGGCTAGGGTAAGTTTAGAGTTCCCATCATTTCGGCTTATAATGAGGGTTGGGTGATTAGGGAAACTCTTTTCAAGACAAATAGAGAAAATTTGAATGGCGTTCCAAAGTAGCAAACACATGAAGTTTTAGACTAGCGTCCTTGCAAATATGAAAATAATGCATAACAGTCCTTAAACACTTAGAATCTACAAAACATAGCCAATCATTGAGGGAATAGGAGAACGGGACTTGCTACTTAAAAGTTATCATCCCCAAGAGCAGCCTTAGATGCTCATAGGGACGTCTATCAAGCGCCTTAGTGAAAATATTAGCTATTTGGTCTTCAGTCCTTACATGCTCTATACTAATAAGTCCTAGTTTAACATTATCACGCAAGAAATGATGTCTTATATGAATATACTTTGTGCGTGAATGAAAAACAGGATTCTTAGAAATATCAATAACACTTGTGTTATCACAGCGAATAGGAATAGTTTCAAGATTAATACCATAGTCCTCAAGTTGATATTTGATCCAGATGACTTGTGAACAGCACGAGGCAACAGCAACGTACTCGGCTTCCGCAGTTGAAAACGCCACAGAGTTCTGTTTCTTAGATCCCCAAGAGACTAAGCATGAACCAAGGAATTGTGCCATTCCTGAAGTGTTTTTTCTATCAATCACATGACCAGCATAATCAGCGTCCGAGTAGCCAACAAGCTTGAAGGACGTCTTCCAAGGGTACCAAAGACAAAGATCATCGCGTCCTTTGAGGTAGCGGAAGATCCTCTTGACTTCTTGCATGTGGGACTCCTTTGGATTCGCCTGGAGCGTGCACACAAGCAAACAGCAAACATGATATCGGGACGGCTTGCGGTTAAGTAAAGCAAAGAGCCAATCATTCCTCTGTAATGCTTTTGATCAACGTCCTTTCCCTTTTCATCAGCGTTAAGACGCGAGTTGGTAAAACAAGGGGTTGCGACAGGCTTGGACGTGTTCATCCCGTACTTCTCAAGCATTTCACGGACATATTTTTGTTGATGAATGCACGTTCCTTCCTTGAGTTGGTTGATTTGAAGTCCCAGGAAGAAATTGAGTTCTCCAATGAGGGACATCTCAAACTCACTACTCATTAAGGACTTGAACTCATCTACAAGTTTCATGTTAGTACTACCAAAGACTATATCATCAACATAGACTTGGGCAATTAAAATGTCCTTGTGAACTTTCTTAATGAACAAGTTTTGTCAATTAAACCTCTTGTGTACCCATGAGACAAAAGAAAGGATGCAAACCTGTCGTACCATGCACGAGGAGCTTGCTTGAGTCCATAGAGAGCTTTGTCTAAGTAGTACACATGATCTGGGTGAGAAGCGTCCTCGAAGCCAGGCGGCTGAGCAACATACACTTCCTCCTTGAGCTTTCCATTGAGAAAGGCAGTCTTGACGTCCATCTGAAATAACTTGAATCCTTTGTGGGCGGCAAAAGCAATAAGAAGATGAACGACCTCAATTCTAGCAACAGGAGCAAAAGTTTCATCATAGTCTATGCCTTCCTCTTGCTTGAATCCTTGAGCCACCAGTCTTGCCTTGTTCCGTGACACACGTCCACTTTCATCAAGCTTATTTCTGAACACCCATCGCGTCCTTATGATATTTTTGCCTTTGGGACGAGGGACGAGAGACCAAACTTTGTTCCTCTCAAACTGGTTAAGTTCTTCTTGCATCGCTTGAATCCAATCAGCGTCCTGGAGTGCTTCCTTGATGTTCTTTGGTTCCACCATAGAGACAAAAGCATTGAAAGCACAGAAAGCTAAATTTGCACTTTGGGATTTGCTTGCAGCTGACCTTGTTTGAACTCCTTGAGAAGGATCTGAGACAATTTGTGATGTTGGGTGGTCCCTAGAGAAGCGGGACTCTCTTTGAAACAATTGAGCAAACCTTGGATCAATGTCTCCATCAGAATCATCACTATCACTTTGAGCATCGTCTTGAGCGTGTTCCCCTTCAGAGAGAGCGTCCACACCTTGGCGATGCTCGCCTTGTTGACTTGATTCAGCTACATCTTGTTGAACTGGGGATTCACTACGAGAAGGAACTCCCTGGACAACACTAGGAGCGTCCACTGAGACATCTTCAGGATTTGGGGTAGTGTCCTTAGGAACATAGTATTTTCCAGAGGACTAGTCTTCACCTTCGTCTTCAGAGTCGTCCTGTTGTTGTGAAGAGGAGCGTTCTTTCTTACTTGGTTTTTCTTTGTGAGAAGAACTCTCTTTGAACACAACATGAATACTCTCCTCAAGCTTTAGAGTCCTTTTGTTGAAAACTCTATATGCTTTACTGGTGAGAGAGTACCCAAGGAATATGGCTTCATCACTCCTTGCATCAAACTTTCCAAGACTTTTTTTGTTGTGGTTGTGGACGAAACACTTGCACCCAAAAACTCTGAGATAATCAATGCGAGGCTTCTTTCCATTGAACAACTCATAGGACGTCTTCTTCAGCAGAGGACGGATCATGGCACGATTGATGATGTAGCATGCTGTAGCAATAGCTTCCGCCCAGAAGTACTTGGGGACGCTATTTGCCAAGAGCATAGTTCTTGCCATATCCTCTAACGTCCTGTTCTTTCTTTCCACAACTCCATTTTGTTGAGGAGTCCTTGGAGCGGAAAAGTTGTGCGAGACACCATGTTGATCACAGTAGGCCAGGAACTCTGAGTTCTGGAACTCCGTCCCATGGTTTGATCTTATGGCTTTGAGAGGGGTCTCAAGGGCAATTTCCACTTGTTTGATGAATACTTTGAACGCATTGAAACAATCTGCTTTTGACACCAAGAAAAGAACCCAAGTGAATCGAGAAAAATCATCTACAAGAACGTATATGTACCTCTTTCCACCGTGGCTCAGCGTACTCATTGGTCCACAAAGATCCATATGGAGAAGTTCCAAAGGCTTCTTTGTACTGACTTCGTTCTTTGATTTGAAGGACGTTCTTGTTTGCTTCCCTTTGATACAGGCTTCGCACTGTTGAACTTTCTCAGGATCAATTCGAGGAAGTCCTTTCACAAGATTTCTTTGGTGTAGCTTGAGGATTGTGCTCGGTCCAAAATGGCCAAGGCGGCGATGCCAGAGATCGGCGTCCTCCTTTGAAGCAGATAGGCACAATTCTGATTTAGGCTTGAACTCCTAGTTGAAGATATAGACATTGTTTTGGCGTACTCCTTTGAGAACAACTTTGTTGGACTTCTTGTTGATGACGAGACACTCCTTTGAGTCAAATGTGACTAAATTTTCACGTTGGTCACACATTTGGGAAACGCTAAGGAGATTGAAGCCAAGTCCTTCAACAAGACTGACATTTGTTGTTTTGATGGACGGATTGAGAATGGCAGTTCCCGTCCCCTTGATCTTCCCTTGCCCTTGTTGCCAAACGAGATAGTTCCTCCCGTGGCACTACTTTGGATAGAAGTGAGATGGATCTGGCTTCATGTCATATGGTTTGAGGCGCCACTATCAATGATCCATGGGCGTCCCCTCACTTCCACCTGCCATAACAAAGTTAGTGTTTGGCGACCCAGGCAAGGTGTTCCTTACCTGGTTCGTTGCAGAAATAGAACTCTGGTTCTGGCATGTAGTCATTTATATTCATATCATTTGAAATAGCATGCTTGCGGAAGGAGTTCCTAGAGCGTCTAGAACGCCTAGAATTAGCCTTAGGGACGGACTTATCATTTTCAATGTTAGTCCTAGTAGCTTTTCCACTCTCAATGTCTTCCTTGAGTTTTAAGCAATCATATTTGAAGTGATCTCCTTGTCCACAGTACCAACACGTCCTATAGTAAGTACCAAGGTAGTACTTCTTGTTGGGACGTTGGATTTTGTTTTCTTTCATCTTTTAGAACCTTCCCCTTTAGCAATTTTCTTGTAGATCCTATGACTAGTGGAGTTAGTGTAGTAGTCCTCTTTTCCTATCTCTCCACTCTCTAGGACTCTAATTCTTTCAAGAAGGTTTTTGGTTTTCTCCCTTTCAAGTTCAAGTTCTGAAGTTTTGCTTGCCTCAAAGTTGCTAGGTAGAGAGTTCTTAGTGTCAGATTCATAACCTAAACCTCTCTTCGCTGGGACAAAGACCATTGGTCTAACTTCTTCAACTATGGGACTCTTACCCAACACTTTCACTTCTTCCCTCAGCTTAGCGTTCTCAAGTTGGAGACACATAATTTCAGTTTTTAGGGACTTAGTTTCTTCACATGAGGACTCTAGTTGAATGGTCATGGAACTACAGTTTTTACATTCAACCACAATATTTTCATTTTCAAGTTCAAGTTCATCCATTCTATGTTGCATGACAACACTTTTTTCCATGATTTTTCCAATAAGTTTATTGAGCTTGGATTTTGAACAATTTTCTAAAGAACTCATCATAGACTCACGGGTTACCTCATTTTCAGATCTTGGAACGTTCTCCTCAACAACTGTGGCGTCCTCCATAGCCATGTACGCCACTTGTTCCTCAGGTTCTTCATCATTATCAGAAGAACTGCCATTATCCCATGCAGATGCGAACACTCCAATGAGAGCCTTTGTCTTCATTTCCTTTGAAGACATTCCCGTTGTACACTTTTTAGCAAAGTGTCCTTTCCTGTTACACTTGTAACAAGTAAGTTCTTTCATCTCTGCCTCAGTGTACTTGTGACTTTCTTTCTTGGATGGCATCTTATGTTTGTTAAAGTATTTGTTTCTTTTGCCATAAGAATGGAGAGCTTTGTGAATAAGAGCAAGTTCTTCTTCTTCATCTAGTTGTTCTTTGGTCTTGCTTTCTTTCTCCTTTAAGGCTAGAACGCGCATTTTCTCGCGGTTCTCATTTTTGTTGGCTTCCACCATTAAAGCAAGTTCTTGTTGACGACGAAGATACTCAGTGTACTCTGGTGTTGATGTCATCAAAGCTAGATCTGTCTGTGGATTCCGTGCTAGCTCAACTAAATCGGAGTCCCTCCTTGCTTCATATCCTCTCAGCTTCCCGTAGATCTCTTCCATGTCTAGAGTCTTGTTAGCTGTATTTTCCTTGAACGTGGTTCTATCAAAGTTCCACTTTCCTGTTAGTCCATCAATGACCACTTGAACTCTGTTCATCATTGAGATTTCAGCTTTTGGAATACCCAAGTTTCTCATCTTGGTGACAAGAGCCTCAAAGCATTATGAGTAGTCCTTAACTGTTTCATTGGGCAACATTCTGAAAGCATAGAACTCTCTCTTGATTTCGAGCTGAACATCCTCCTTCATCTCAGTAGTTCCTACGTGGAATTTTTCAAGGGCTTCCCACTGTAGTTTGGCAGTTGATGTCCGCATTTTAGGTAGATATTTAGGGTCTAGATAGGTTAGATTTAGTTGTGTTTCGTAGTTGAGTCTGGTGTTTTTGAGTCTTTTTGCATAAGTTTTCGTATTTCCTTGAGATTCGGAAACTACGCATATTTGTGTCGTTTTGTAGGTGTTTTGGAGGTTTAAGACGAGTATGGAGCAAGGCTAGGAGGAAGATCTCAAGTAGACAAGCTAAGGAGAGGAGCCAAGAGAAGCAAAAGCAAGAGGAAAAGTGAAGGAACCAATCCCAAGATCGAGCCATGGAAGGGTCGAGCTCGAGCCAAGTGAAGAAGTTAGAAGAAGCTGAAAAAATAGCTCTCAGGATCGACCCTGAGGGGGGTCGAGATCGACCCCTAGGGGGTCGATCCTAGGCACCGACTTCACCTATTCCGGATATATTGTAGAGTTTCCTATTTTGTATTTAAGGAAGGTTGTTTCTTTGTGTTTCCTAGTTAGATTAGGACTCCTTTTCTTCTATAAAAGGAGGTTGAATGTTGAAGGGTTTCTTGAACAAATAAATTTGTATTCAAGACCCCGCTGAGTATAGCGAAGTCAGGATCGTCCACGGGAGTGAGAGTAGTGCTAAGTTTAATCGATAACTACGAGCAAAAAGAAACGCAAACAAACAGAGTCAGGATCGACCAGAGGATGGTCGATCTCGACCCTTAGAAGGTCGAACCTGAGATCAATCACACACGAACACACGAGAAAACACAAACAACAACTCGAACACGACGGAGGGAGTCGGGATCAAGGCAAAAGATACGAATTTCAATCAATAAAAAGGGCAAATCCTAGGGCTAGGGCTACCACAACAACAAACATACATGCTTTCAACAAGAATTCACAACTATCATGCAATCTAGATCATAGAAAAGTTAACTTTCGCAAACAATTCAAGTTATTCAATCAACTTTCGCAAATTAAACAACTTTCTACCTATCCTTCAACCTAGGAAAATCAACTTTCGCAAATAATCCTATTAGATGTAATCAAGCAACTAACTTTTCACTTTCGCTAGGGTTAATTACAAGACATGCCTCAACTTTCATAACGGATTAAGCACAAGATAGGTTAGATATGATCATCAAGCATTCAAGTCATGAATTCAAGTTTTAGACATGCATGATTGTGTTGGGTTTTTGCCCAACCCTAGAACTTAAGAAGACTACTCACACATAGCAAAGAGAGACAAGGAAGAAGAAGAAGAAGACATGATCAAAAACCAAACTAAAATTCAAATTAAGCAAAAGATCAATCTTACACAAAGGTTCAAACTTGTTCTCCAAGTCTTCTTCCTAACTCTCCAAGTCTTGGATGATTAATTGATTGAATGTCTAAAAACTATAGGTTCAACCTCCTTTTATAGACAAAAAGGAGTCCTAATCTAACTAGGAAACACAAACAAAACACCTTCCTAAAATACAGATTAGGAAACTTCAACACGTCATCCGAATAGAAGAAGTCGGTCACGCGCGTTCGACCCCCCATAGGGTCGATATCGACCCCCTCAGGGTCGATCCTGAGACGTTTGTTCCTTGGCTTCCAAGTTTGGTCAAATGGCTCGAGCACGACCTCCTTGGGCTTGATCTTGGGGTCTTTTTGCTTGACTTCTCTTCTTGCTTTAGCTCCTCTTTAGCTCTTCTTCTTGACTCTTCAACTTGAAATCTTCCTCCTAGCTCATCCATCCTCTCCTAGCCTCGCTCCAAACTCGTCTCCAAGCTCCAAAACACCTACAAAACGACACAAAAGCGCGTAGTTTCCGAATCTCAAGGAAATACGAAAACTCATGCAAAAAGACTCAAAAACACAAGACTCAACTACGAAACACAACTCAAACTAACCTATCTAGACCCTAAAAATCTACCTAAAAACGCGAACATCATTGAACCTATAGTTTTTATTCATTCAATCAATTAATCAATCAAGACTTGTAGAGCTAGGGAGAAGACTTGGAGAACAAGTTTGAGAATTTGTAAGATTGATCCTTTGTTTAATTTGCATTTTAGTTTGGTTTTGATCATGTCTTCCTCTTCTCATCTTGCTATGTGTGAGTAGTCTTCTTAAGTTCTAGGGTTGGGTGAAAACCCAACACAATCATGCATGTTTAAAACTTGAATTCATGACTTGAATGCTTAAGGATCATATCTAACCTATCTTGTGCTTAATCCTTGGTGAAAATTGAGGCATGTCTTGTAATTGACTATAGCGAAAGTGAAAAGTTAGTTGCTTGATTAGATCTAATAGGATTATTTGCGAAAGTTGATATTCCTAGATTGAACGATAGGTAGAAAGTTGTTTGATTTGCGAAAGTTGATTGAATAGCTTGAATTGTTTGGGAAAGTTAACTTTTCTATGATCTAGATGGCATGATAGTTGTGAATTCTTGTTGAGAGCATGTATGGTTGTTGTTGTGGTAGCCCTAGCCCTAGGATTTGCCTTTTATATTGATTGAAATTCGTGTCTTTTGCCTTGATCCCAACTCCCTCCGTCGTGTTCGAGCTCTTGTTTGTGATTGTGTGCGTTTAGTGTGCGTTCGTGCCTGTTTGCTCTCAGGATCGACCCACCTAGGGTCAAGATCGACCCTCTTCAGGTCGAGCCTGAGTAGATTTGTTCTTGTTTCTTTAGCTCTTTTCGTAGTTTATCGACTAAACTTAACACTGTCCTCACTCCCGTGGACGATCCTGACTTCGCTATACTCAGCGGGGTCTTGACTATAAATTTATTTGTTCAAGAAACCCTTCAACAAATTGGCGCCGTTGCCGGGGAGTGTGCAATAGTGCCGAGTTTAGTTGATATTTGGGTTTGGGAATAGCCCATACCCCTTGTGTGTTACTGATTCGTTTTCCCGTGTTTGTGATTGCAGGTGTATGCCCTCTAGTTCACGAAGGAAAATCGACTATTTTCCCTTTGATCCTGAAATAGAGAGAACCCTTCATTGCAGGCTCCGAGAACGAAAAGCAATGGCCGACGCTGAGGCTCTTGCTCAACAAATGGAACAACTCCGCGCTCAGATGGAGCGCATGCAAATGGAACGTGCTGCTCAAGAGGCTGCTTTGCACCGAGAGAGAGAGAGGCTGTTGCCCGTCTCCAACAACAACTAGATGCTATTCCAAGGAACGCTAAGCAATACATGCATCCGGAGCTTAGAGTTCCCGAGTCCGCTATTGTGCTCCCGGCAATTGAGCGTGCCTTTGAGATCAAGTCCCACTTCATCACTCTCATCAAGAGGTCTCAATATGAAGGAAAGACATCCGAATGCCCTATGGAGCACAACAAAAACTTCACCGATCTTTGTGACACCATCGCCGCCGATGGCGTGTCACTTGAATATGTGCTCCTCAAGGCGTTCAAGTGGTCTCTAACCGGGAAGGCACTTCATTGGCTCGAAAGTTTACCCGCTAGGTCCATCACTACATGGAAGGCTTTGCACGACTTGTTCATGACGAAGTTCTTTCCACCGGCCAAGACTACCGAGCTAAGGAAGCGCATCACTTCTTATCATCAACTTCCTAATGAGACTTTTGTTGAGACTTGGGAGAGATTCAAGGAGTTTCTTCGGCAATGTCCTACTCATGGACAACCTCCTTATGTTCTTCAAGAGATATTCTTCCAAGGGATCAATGCCGCCACAAAGGACCGCATCAATCTTCACACCGATTGCGGTTTCATTGAGATGGATCCCAATGAGGCATGGGCTCTATTGGACAAACTCACCAACTATGATGCCATGTATGGGACCCAACAACCCATCCGGATTCAAACAAAGAAGCTTTATGATCCGAATAGCGAGCCAATTGATCAAGATGTGAAGTTCCAATTCATGCAAGATAAGATCAACCGGCTCGAGAAGCAAGTGAGTTACTACAAGTCCGTTGCCCCCACTTGTGAAGAATGTGGTTCTCAATCTCATACCACCGCTTCTTGTACAAATGTGGAGCAAGTTCGGGTTGCCGAGGCATATGCGGAGGCCAACTATATGAGAGGACCCTACCGAGGCCAAAACAATGCTTATGCGGGGAGGAACAACAACAACTATTCTCAATGGAATAACAATGGGCAAGGCCAAGGTTATCCACCTCCTCCACAAGAGCAAAGGGCCCCTCATTATAGACCTCCCGGGTATCAAGCGGAGCCATCATGGATGCAAGAGTTGCAAGAAGGACTCATGCGGGGGATGCGGACCGAGCTGGACACAAGGTTGGGAGACCTCGACTCATGGAAAAAGAATATTGATTCCCAACTTGGTCATCTAGCGGCTCAAATCCCACGACCTCAAGGACAACTCCCGGGCCGACCCGAGGAGAATCCTAGAGGCCGAGCAAGCAATGGTGAAATCCGAGCCATGAACCTTCGGAGTGGCAAAGCATTACCCGATCCACCGAAGCAAACGGCGAAAGAAGCTGTCTCAGGCTCGACCCCACTTGGGTCGATCTCGACCCCCACTAGGGTCGATCCTGAGACGATTAATGATGAGGACGAAGGGGCGATCGACCCCGCTGAGGTCGAGCTCGACCACTCTGCACCCGGAACGTCTTCTAACCCTTCTCCTCCACTCATTCCCGATCCCACTCCTTCCTCTCCCCATTCCAAGATACTTCCTTACCCTTCGAAGAAGCCCAAGGACGCGACGGAAGGAAATTTTAAGCGCTTTGTTAAGTTGCTTCAAGGCTTGAATCTCTCTATTCCTTTCGCCGAGGCCTTGAATGAAATGCCCGCTTACACCAAGTTCTTGAAGGAGATTTTGTCTAGGAAGCGATCTATGTCGGAACTCACGGATGAGGTGAGGTCGTTGGACATTCCCGAGAAGCTCGGTGATCCCGGGAAGTTTGCTATTACTATCGGTATTGGAGCCTATCGTTTCAAGGCATTGTGTGATCTTGGTGCTAGTGCTAGCTTGCTTCCACTCTCAATTTGGTCCAAGACCAACATGGGGCCATTAGTACCGGTGAACATGAGGCTATACATGGCGGATGGGTCATGCGTTCAGCCCACGGGTGTAGTTGATGATTTCCCCGTTCAAGTGGGGAAGTTCTTTGTGCCTAATGATTTCATAGTCACGGAGATGCCCGAGGATCCGGTTGTTCCCATCATACCCGGACGACCCTTCTTAGCCACCGCGGGCGCGGTCATTGATGTCAAGAGTGGACTTCTTACTTTCAAGATTGGTGAAGAAGTAGTCGAGTTCCGGTTCAATCCAACATTGAAGGAATTAAGTCATGAGGAGGTCAAGATGCTCTACACACACTCCGACTACATCGAGTGCAACAACCCGACGGGACGATTTTTGACATGGGAACCTCTACCGCAAAGTTCGAGGGTCTCAGGATCGACCCCCATTGGGTCGAGCACGACCCCCCTGGATGGTGGCGAGGAGTCCTTCCTAGTCTTGGATGCACTCAAGGCGGAGCACGAGGATGAAGTTAGCTTGCCCGAGCCTACTCCCGAGCTCAAGGAGCTTCCCGATTCTTTGAGGTACGCTTTTCTTGGTCCAAATTCTTCTCTCCCCGTCATTATTAATGCTAATTTGACTGAGGACGAGGAGAACAAATTCCTTGATGTGCTTAGGACCCATAGGAAAGCCATAGGATATTCTCTAGAGGAACTTAGTGATATTTCACCATCATTGTGCATGCATATGATATATATGGAGGATGACTATAAACCCACTATTGAGCACCAACGTAGGCTAAACCCTAACATGAAAGAGGTAGTGAAGAAAGAAATCCTTAGAATGCTAGATGCCGGTATCATATTTCCTATCTCCGATACTAAGTGGGTTAGCCCCGTACATGTGGTTCCTAAGAAAGGAGGGATGACCGTTGTAGAGAATGAGAAGGGAGAGTTGATTCCTACTAGGACTACCACCAAGTGGAGGATGTGCATAGACTATAGGAAACTTAATAGTGCCACTAGGAAGGACCACTTCCCACTCCCATTCATTGACCAAGTCTTGGAACGTTTAGCTCAACATGATTACTTTTGCTATTTGGATGGCTATAGTGGTTTTTGGCAGATTCCCATTCACCCCGATGATCAAGAGAAGACCACATTCACTTGTCCTTATGGGACGTTCGCTTACAAGAGAATGCCGTTTGGGCTTTGCAATGCCCCGGCCACATTTCAAAGGTGTATGATGGCCATCTTCTCCGACATGATTGAGGAGATAGTGGAGGTGTTCATGGATGATTTCTCGGTTTATGGTTCCTCTTTTGATTCATGTCTTGTTAACCTCTCTAGGGTCCTTAAAAGATGTGAGGAAACGAACCTTGTGCTTAATTGGGAAAAATGTCACTTCATGGTTAGAGAAGGAATTGTCTTAGGTCATCTAGTGTCTAAGCGAGGGATTGAGGTGGACAAGGCAAAAATTGAGCTTATTGAAAAATTGCCCCCTCCATCTTCCGTGAAAGACGTTAGGAGTTTCTTGGGGCATGCGGGGTTCTATAGGCGCTTCATTCAAGACTTTTCTAAAATTGCTAAACCTTTGACTCACTTACTAGTGAAAGATGTAGAGTTTAGCATGTCTTCGGATTGCCTTGAAGCATTTTACAGGTTGAGGAGAGCTCTTGTGACGGCCCCCATCATGCAATCACCGGATTGGACACTTCCCTTTGAAATTATGTGTGATGCTAGTGACTATGCCATTGGTGCGGTTCTTGGGCAGCGGAAAGACAAGAAGCTTCATGCCATTTACTATGCAAGTAAGACTCTTGATGAAGCTCAAAGTAAGTACACTACCACCGAGAAGGAGTTTCTTGCCGTAGTATTTGCATTTGAAAAATTCCGCTCTTATCTAGTAGGCTCTAAGGTGATTGTTTATACCGACCATGCCGCGATAAGATTCTTAATGGCAAAGAAAGACACCAAGCCTAGGTTGCTTCGTTGGATGCTTTTGTTGTAGGAATTCGATCATGAAATCCGAGACAAGAAGGGAGCGGAGAACCTAGTGGCGGATCACCTTTATAGACTACCCCTTGAGCACATCATGGAGTCTGGCGGATCGATCCCCATCGATGATACACTCCCGGATGAGACCCTCATGCTTGGCAACAAAGCTCACCATGAAGCCATTGGAGGAGAAGATGCCGAGCTCTCAGGTTCGACCCCCCCAAGGTCGAGATCGACCCCCACCGGAGAAGATGAGTCCTCAGGCTCGACCCCTTTGGGGTCGATCACCACCCTTCCCTCGGGTCGACCGTGTACGTCCTCTTCTCCCTCTTCGGTTCTTTAAAGTTCTAATGTTCTTCCATCTCCATCTTCTTCTCCTTCCCCTTCTATTCTTGCTATACGTGGGTCGAAGACCCCTTGGTTTGCGGATTTTGCTAACTATGTTGTAGGAGGCATTATCCCGGAAGGATTGACGTCCCAAGCTAAGAAGAAGTTCCTCCACGACGTCAAGCGCTACTATTGGGATGATCCTTACTTATTCAAGCAAGGGAGTGATCACATCTTTCGACGTTGTGTGCCGGACGATGAGATAGAGGGAGTCATCCGTCATTGTCATACTCTACCCACGGGCGGCCATGCTAAGGGCTTCAAAACAACCGCTAAGATCCTTCAAAGCGGACTTTATTGGCCCACTCTCTTCAAAGATGTGCAAGCATATGTGACAACTTGTGATGAGTGTCAACGGTCGGGGAACATTACATGGAGGAACGAGAACCCACTCACCGGAATCTTGGAGGTTGAGCTCTTTGATGTTTGGGGTATTGACTTCATGGGACCTTTCCCCTCTTCGGGTCCCTACAAGTACATACTCGTGGCAGTTGACTATGTTTCCAAATGGGTTAAGGCCATAGCCACAAGGACAAATGATGCTCGAGTAGTGGCCAAGTTCATGAAGACCAACATCTTTCCACGTTTTGGTGTCCCTCGTGTCCTCATTAGTGATGGAGGCTCTCATTTTATTGAGCGGAGCTTTGAAGCGCTTTTGACCAAGTATGGGGTATCTCACAAGGTGGCCACACCCTATCATCCTCAAACTAGCGGTCAAGTAGAAGTTTCGAACCGGCAAATCAAGAGCATTCTAGAGAAGACGGTGTCCCGCTCAAGAAAAGATTGGTCTTCCAAGCTTGATGATGCTCTATGGGCTTACCGCACCGCCTACAAAACACCACTCCGCACCACTCCTTTCAATCTAGTATATGGCAAGTCTTGTCATTTGCCCGTCGAGCTCGAACACAAGGCTTTGTGGGCTCTCAAGAAGCTCAACATGGATCTCGATGTGGCCGGAGAGAAGCGTTTCATGGAATTGCAAGAACATGAAGAGTTGAGGCTCAAGGCATACGAGAACTCCAAAATTTACAAAGAGAGGACCAAGAAGTGGCATGATAGCAAGCTTGTGCCAAAAACCATCAAGGCCGGTGACCAAGTGCTCTTATTCAACTCAAGGCTCCGACTCTTCCCCGGAAAGTTACGGACCCGATGGAGCGGACCATTCACGGTTCACCATATTTACTTGCACGGGGCGGCCGATCTTATAGATAAGAATGGTGGGATTTTCAAAGTCAATGGGCATCGTTTGAAGAAGTACTATGCTAGAAAGGAACCCGACAAAGAAATCCGAGCCACTTGGCTCTCACCACCTCGGACTAAGCTAAAGCATCCATCGTCAAGCTCATGACGTTAAAAAAAGCGCTTACGGGAGGCAACCCGGTTTCTAGATTAGATTTTTCTTTTTATTTTTTCCATTTTTTTTTTGATTTTCTAATTTCTAGATTAGATTTTTGTTTTTATTTCTAACCTTCCTTAGATTAGATTAGGATATATTTTGCTTGGAATAGGATTTTTGTGATGTTTTTGCAGGGCTCTAAATTGCAAAACACGAGCTCAGAAGACGGGACAAGACGATCTTGCACAAGGACCGAAATGGCGGCAAACTCAACCCAGATGGGTCGAGATCGACCCCCTGGGGGTCGAGATCGACCCTAGCGCAAAATCCCGAAATTGCCCCCCTTGGTGTAAGGTATGTCTTTTTACCCAATATTTAAAACAAACTACTCCTCCCAACCCCATAGCAGCCCGACCCCCCTTCTTGCCTCTCCTTTGTGCTCGACCCCCCCTCTCCCACCTCTCCTACCCACGAGCCCGCCGGAAACCACCACCCCACCGCATCTCCGACCGCCACCACTCCATAGCTGCCCCACCGCCCACCCCTCCCTGAGTTTCCTGCACCAAACCGCCCCCCCCCATAGCCCCAAAAATCAGCCCATCGCCCCTTCCTAGATCTAGCTCGAGATCGACCCGATTTTCTACTTCTTTCACTTCTCACAAGGCAATTTCGGTATGATTTCTAACCCTCTACTCTCAATTTTGCTTAAACTTGAGTGAAATTGGATTTTTGGGTTGAATCTGCATATTTGGGGGTTTTTGACCTAGGTTGGTGAATTTGAAAATTGCTTGCTTAAATGTGTTGTTGTTGAAGTTTGCATGATTAGGTATATCTAGATTTCATCTTCATGAGCTAATTTTGATAGAAACTTGTGGATTGGTGCCAATGGGTTCCATACCCGATTTTTGGTTGAGCTAGAGGTAGAAGACGAGTTGATTGTGTTCAGGATCGACCCCCCAGGGTCGATCTCGACCCCCCCTAGGGGTCGAGCCTGAATCGTTTGTTCTTGCTGATTTTGTTGCTTGCTCAGGATCGACCCCTATGGGGCCGAGGGCGACCCTCCCTAGGTCGTGCCTGGGTACATTTTTGCTCTTGATGGGTGTGTTTCTTTGGGCATAGGTTGCATGATAGGGTGAGATATGGATTTGTGCTTCATGTTCCATTATTATAGATCCTCTCCTATCCATGTTATGAAGTGCTTGGTTGAGATTTTTTGCTTTTGTTTAAGTGTGGGGTGGATTGTGTGTATTATTTGGTTTTGGTGCTTGAATTGATGTAGGTACTATGTCGGCTTCAAGTTCCAAACCCTCAAAGAGAGCAAAGAGGAGCGACAAGTCCGCGCTAGATGATTACCACATTTCTTCTAAGTATGTTGAGGCATTCAATACCAACCTTGAGTTGAAACACAAGACAAGGTGGTATGATGAGGCGGATGGGCAACGGTTGCACATTCATGAGGACGTCAAGGAAGCTTTCTCTTACATCGGAGCCGCACACATGTTGGAGTGGGACAATCATCATTACCCCATTCTCACTTGTGAGTTCATGGCTACCTCCTCCACCAACATAGAGAGCCCGGATTCCAATAAGAAGATGGAGTTTCAGTTGGGTAACAAGTGGTTCAAGCTCACTTTGAAACAGCTCAATGATGCCTTTGGCTTCCCCAATCCGACGGAGGACGACCCGAGCCCAATACCGATCCTCACCACTTGGAGTTATCTTTCCGGAAAAGAAGAGCCATCTTGCCATAACTTGCAAGTCTCGAATCTCGCCAATCCTCTCGTCCGGATTATCTTGCGTATTATTGGCGGCGCCCTCTTCCCGAGAACCGAGCTATCTCGTACTACTAGAAGGGAAGTCATTGTGCTAAGAACCATGCTCTTTACCTCTCCGGCTCCTCTAAATCTTGGCTATGAGTGGATGAAAAGTATAGAGGATTTCAAGGGTGGTTCGGGTGCTATCTACTTTAGGGGAATGATTGTCCGACTTGCAATGAGCCTTGGAGTGAATATGAGTGCGTACATTGCAGAGAAGCCTATCTTTATGGATACTCCATTCATCATCAATGCAAGGTTAATTGACAAGCCTTCCCGCAACGATTCCACATACTATTCCACTTTCAAAGGGAAGAAGGTCGCTATTACTCGGGAGCGGGTCGACTTGCTTCATCTCCCTAATTGGTACGAGGTATGGTCTCCAATCAAATTTCCTTTAAGAGCTCGGCCTGCACGTGATGAGTCTTTGAGAGTCAGGCCACGTCGGTACCCGAGTCCCGAACCACAAGCCACCGAATTCCTTGCCTTACCCCCACCTCCATCGAGCCCCAGGATCGACCCTATGGGGGTCGACCTCGACCCATCTGGGTCGATCCCGCCACCCTTTCCTCCTTCTTCCAGGGCATATTTCGAGTTCGGGGCTTCCTCGGGAGCTCATTCCGGTCCTTCCTATGCTGAGCCAGCGCCTCAAGAGGCCCCGCCAACGTATGATATGGCTTACTTAGCCAATGAGATGGCCTCCATGAGAGTCTCGCAAAAGGCGCATTATGATGAGATTATGAGGGGTCAAGCGGCCCTCTTAGAGTACCAAACTCAGACCCGGGAAATGATGACTCAGCAACACCAACAATTCCAACAATTCCAAGGGTACTACTATGCTCAACAAGAGGTGGATGACTACCGATGGGCTCAAATGGAGGACTACATGCGGTGGAACCAAGGCAACTTCCCCGATAGAGATGCATGGGCTCCCCCGGAGCAACCTCCTTTCCGCCAACGTCGACCACCTCCACCTCCATGAGGACCTCCACTTCCAATTCAAGCTTCTAAGAGTTTTTGTGAGTTTTCTTCTTCTTTTCTCTTTACTTTTTCATATGTTTTCATGAATGGGGACATTGCATGATTTAAGTATGGGGTGGGGAAGAAGAAATCTCACATGTTGTATATAATTGAGTCTTTCCTTGGTTTGCTTGTTTGTTTGATAGTTTGCTTTGTAAAGAGAAAAATCTTGAAAAAATCCAAAAAACTTGAGAAAATGTCAAAAATTCAAAAAAATTGAAAAATGTCGAAAAACCAAAAAACCAAAAATATTTGTGTGTTTTGTTTTAGGATAGAAGAGCATTCCATCTTAGATGTCCTATGATGAAAACTATTTCATGTTTGTCATGTAATTCCTTTGGCATAATTGGATAGTGTAGCCCAAGTTTTTCAGAAATTGCTTTTGATTGTGAAAATGACTTGTGATGAAATTGAGCATATGTGTCTTGAGTGAAAGTAGTTGCAATCCTACAAAATTTTTACCTAGTGAGGAATTTTGGCCTTATAGGGAGAACATCATTAATTCCCTCTTCTTTGTTTGTGTGATTTTGCTCTCTTTATGTATATGTCTCTTGTTATTGATATGGTTATCTATTTCTTGAAACCGTTATGAGATTGTTCATGCATGTTGATTGTGATAGAACTTATATTTTTAGCCCATATTCTTCCATTCCTACCTTGAATTGTCTTTGCTTGAAACCCCGTTCTAGCCTTGACCTTTTGTTTGAAGCTCCACAAAAATTATCCCTAGCCTATTAGCTTGACCCTATTCCGGGAATTGAATTTAGATGATGAGTGTTGGGAATAATTTTTGTTGAGTAGCATTTTGGTTGGGGTTGGAAGAGGTGACATTGTTAAAGGGTAGAAAACAACTTGTTGAAGTGTAATGTAAAAGGATTCTTGGCTTGGAATGCACATTGTTGAAAAATTGATGAAAAAAGTCATGAAAAGAAAAATAAGTAAAGAAGCTCGAGCAAATAGCCTCAGGATCGACCCCCTAATGGGTCGACCTCGACCCCCAGTAGGCTTGAGCGGAGAAGAAAAAAGATAGAAGAAAGAAAAAAAACAAGAATGCTTAAGTGCAAAGCCAAGAATTCCTAGTATTTTTAAGTTGTAGTATGGAAGTTTGGCTTAGAAATTGAAGGGTGTGAGTGTCATTGATAAAGTGTTTGGTTATGAGTTGAAAAGAGAAGAAGTGAGTTGTTTTGGTTTGAAAGTGTTGCATTTAGGAGTTTGATTCCCGGATTTAGCACCACCTGGCCAAAGAACTCTTTACCTATTGTTATTACCAAGCCCCATTACAACCCGGCCGAATGGAGTCTTCTATGAAGATTTCATTGAGCCTAAGTTCTTATGAATATGGATGTGTTTTGACTTCTCTAGGTAGAGAGATTGGTGATATAAGTCTCAATGATAAAGTAGATGTTGCATAAGGATTGAGATGAGAGTTGATTTGATAGCCTAAACACATGAGAGTTGAGTGAAACACATTTATATCCCTTGTGAGGTTGGATTGTGATTGCCTAGCTTGAGATTTATACATATGTGATGACGTTAAAATTACTTGTCTACTTCTTCGCTTGTGTTTAAAATGTTTTGACAAGGGCTATGCTTGAAGATTGTGTTATTGGTCTTGATTTGCATGATTATTGCTTGAGGACAAGCAAGTCTAAGTATGGGGTGTTTTGATGTCCGCATTTTAGGTAGATTTTTAGGGTCTAGATAGGTTAGATTTAGTTGTGTTTCGTAGTTGAGTCTTGTGTTTTTGAGTCTTTCTGCAAGAGTTTTCGTATTTCCTTGAGATTCGGAAACTGCGCATATTTGTGTCATTTTGTAGGTGTTTTGGAGCTTGAAGACGAGTTTGGAGCAAGGCTAGGAAGAAGATCTCAAGTAGACAAGCTAAGGAGAGGAGCCAAGAGAAGCAAAATCAAGAGGAAAAGTGAAGGAACCAATCCCAGGATCGAGCCATGGAAGGGTCGAGCTCGAGCCAAGTGAAGAAGTTAGAAGAAGCTGAAAAAATAGCTCTCAGGATCGACCTTGAGGGGGGTCGAGATCAACCCCTAGGGGGTCGATCCTAGGCACCGACTTCACCTATTCCGGATATATTGTAGAGTTTCCTATTTTGTATTTAAGGAAGGTTGTTTCTTTGTGTTTCCTAGTTAGATTAGGACTCCTTTTCTTCTATAAAAGGAGGTTGAACCTATAGTTTTTATTCATTCAATCAATTAATCAATCAAGACTTGGAGAGCTAGGGAGAAGACTTGGAGAACAAGTTTGAGAATTTGTAAGATTGATCCTTTGTTTAATTTGAATTTTAGTTTGGTTTTGATCATGTCTTCCTCTTCTTCTTCCTCTTCTCTTCTTGCTATGTGTGAGTAGTCTTCTTAAGTTCTAGGGTTGGGTGAAAACCCAACACAATCATGCATGTTTAAAACTTGAATTCATGACTTGAATGCTTAAGGATCATATCTAACCTATCTTGTGCTTAATCCTTGGTGAAAATTGAGGCATGTCTTGTAATTGACTATAGCGAAAGTGAAAGGTTAGTTGCTTGATTAGATCTAATAGGATTATTTGCGAAAGTTGATATTCCTAGATTGAACGATAGGTAGAAAGTTGTTTGATTTGCGAAAGTTGATTGAATAGCTTGAATTGTTTGCGAAAGTTAACTTTTCTATGATCTAGATGGCATGATAGTTGTGAATTCTTGTTGAGAGCATGTATGGTTGTTGTTGTGGTAGCCCTAGCCCTAGGATTTGCCTTTTATATTGATTGAAATTCGTGTCTTTTGCCTTGATCCCGACTCCCTCCGTCGTGTTCGAGCTCTTGTTTGTGATTGTGTGCATTTAGTGTGCGTTCGTGCCTGTTTGCTCTCAGGATCGACCCACCTAGGGTCGAGATCGACCCTCTTCAGGTCGAGCCTGAGTCGATTTGTTCTTGTTTCTTTAGCTCTTTTCGTAGTTTATCGACTAAACTTAACACTGTCCTCACTCCCGTGGACGATCCTGACTTCGCTATACTCAGCGGGGTCTTGACTATAAATTTATTTGTTCAATAAACCCTTCAACAGCAGTTGCCAAATTGCTGACTCTGGTAGCGTCCCTTTCACAAAGAGACGCTTGAAGGAAGCATATTGCCTTAGCATTTGTTTCCATGAGCTTGAATTCATCAGGACCCCACTCATCCTCTTTATCTTTCTTGTCAACAGGAACGGTAAGGTCACCTTTCATGATCACTCTCCAACATTGATAGTTCTGACTTCTAACGAAGTTCTCGAACCTGATCTTCCAGCGGTTGAAGTTGCCGTCCGTCAGGCGCGGAGGCTTCACAAAAGAGATTCCAATAGGTTCCATGTCCATCTTTTACCTGCAACTCAGTAAGAATCTAGAGCGCCCGCTCTGATACCAATTGTTGGATCGTTAGTATTGAGGGATGTCCTTTACTTTGGTAAAGGCATCCTTTGGTCAGGTGTCCCTACAAGGAGTAGGGGCGTCCTTGAGTAATGCAGCGGAATAAAGTACCAAACAAGTAATAGATGAACGCAGTGAACTATAGAGGAACCACTCAAGACCAAGTAGTCCTTGAGTGTAAACCTCTACCTCCTTGGAGGATTTTTGAATAGTTCTTTCCTTTATATTGAACGTCCTTACAGTTGTACTAGCGAGTCTTTACAATTCTCTGGCACTTAGCTTTTCCCTAAGTCCACTAGTAAAGGACTCCTCTAAGCCTACAACTTAAGCGAGTTCAATCTATTAAAGGACTCTATCCCTACGTCCTACAGTACTTCGTAGGACTCTCTTTCTCTTTTTGGTTTTTCTGAATACAAACTGTTTTGTGGTTTTAGTTACAAGTCTCACTCGATCTAGCACAAGTCTTAGCACTGTTCTTGAGTTCTTGAGCTAGTTCTTCGTGTTCTTAAGCGAGCCGCTTTCCTCTGATTCTCTCTGAATATTGTCTGAAAGCGTTAACGTCACAATAAATGCCTTGGGGCTATTTATAGGACTTGAGAAGGGCGTCATTTCTCTGGGACGATCATGCCCTTGGTGGACGTGGCTACAGGATCTTCCTCCACGTAGTAGGGCGGTGATAAGGAAGCTTCCTGTATCCAGCTGTGTATGATGAACTCCGCTACAGGATCAACCGCCACGTGTTGATGAACTCTGCAACAGGATCGTCCGCCACGTAGTGTTGGACTCCGCTACAGGATCGGTCTCCACGTGTCCTTGGATGATCAAATGTTGTCGAGCGATGTCATCTTGTCGGCTAGTAAGGACTCCTTTCTTGCCTTTCTACTTGCTTGGGACTTTGTCCTTGCTCAAGTAGTCTCTAGTTGGTCCTTACTTCCTGTTAGCTAGCGTCCCTAAACCTAGGGGACGCCCATACACACTTGTTGTCCTTTTGTCACTGGCGTTCCTGAACACTTGGACAAATTTATTAGAATCAAAGTGAGTTTGTCATATTAAAACTAAGGGACGATTGTGTGGTACACTAACAAGTACGCAAGCGTCCTTGATAGTGTCCCAACACATTGCTTGAATCCAGTCAGCGTCCTGGAGTGCTTCCTTGATGTTCTTAGGTTCCACCATAGAGACAAAGGCATTGAAGGCACAAAAAGCTAAATTTGCACTCTGGGACTTGCTTGCTGCTGACCTTGTTTGAACTCCTTGAGAAGGATCTGAGACAATTTGCGAAGTTGGGTGGTCCCTAGAGAAGCGAGACTCCCTTTGAAACAATTGAGCAAACCTTGGATCAATTTCTCCATCAGAATGATCACTATTGCTTTGAGCATCGTCCTCAGTGTGTTCCCCCTCAAAGAGAGCGTCCACACGTTGGCGTTGCTCGCCTTGTTGACTTGATTCAGCCACATCTTGTTGAACTGGTGATTCACTACTAGAGGGAACTCCCTGGACAACACTAGGAGCGTCCACTGAGACTTCTTCAGGATTTGGAGTAGCGTCCTTGGGAACATAGTATTTTCCGGAGGACCAATCTTCAGCTTCGTCTTCAGAGTCGTCCTGTTGTTGTGAGGAAGAGCGTTCTTTCTTACTTGGTTTTTCTTTGTGAGAAGAGCTCTCCTTGAACACAACATGAATACTCTCCTCAAGCTTTAGAGTCCTTTTGTTGAAAACTCTATATGCTTTGTTGGTGAGAGAGTACCCAAGAAATATGGCTTCATCGCTTCTTGCATCGAACTTTCCAAGTTTTTCTTTATCATTGTTGTGGACGAAACACTTGCACCCAAAAACTCTGAGATAATCAATGCGAGGCTTCTTTCCATTCAACAACTCATAGGACGTCTTCTTCAGCAGAGGATGGATCATGGCACGATTGATGATGTAGCATGCTGTAGCAATAGCTCCGCCTAGAAGTACTTGAAACGCTATTTGCCAAGAGCATAGTCCTTGCCATATCCTCCAACGTCCTGTTCTTTCTTTCCATAACTCCATTTTGTTGAGGAGTCCTTGGAGCTGAGAAGTTGTGCGTGACACCATATTGATCACAGTAGGCCAGGAACTCTGAGTTCTGGAACTCCGTCCCATGGTCTGATCTTATGGCTTTGAGAGGCGTCTCAAGAGCAACTTCCACTTGTTTGATGAAGACTTTGAATGCATTGAAACAATCTGCTTTTGACACCAAGAAAAGAACCCAAGTGAATCGAGAAAAATCATCTACAAGAACGTAAATGTAGCTCTTTCCACCGTAGCTCAGCGTCCTCATTGGTCCACAAAAATCCATATGTAGAAGTTCCAAAGGCTTCTTTGTACTGACTTCGTTCTTGGACTTGAAAGACGTTCTTGTTTGCTTCCCTTTGATACAGGCTTCGCACTATTCAACTTTCTCAGGATCAATTCGGGGAAGTCCTTTCACAAGATTTCCTTGGTGTAGCTTGAGGTCAGTGTCCTCCTTTGAAACAGATAGACACAATTCTGATTTAGGCTTGAACTCCTGATTGAAGATGTAGACATTGTTTTGGCGTACTCCTTTGAGAACAACTTTGTTGGACTTCTTGTTGATGACTAAGTACTCCTTTGAGTCAAATGTGACTAGGTTTTCACCTTGATCACACATTTGGGAGACGCTAAGAAGATTGAAGCCAAGTCCTTCAACAAGGCTCACATTTGTTGCTTTGTTGGACGGATTGAGAATGGCAGTTCCCGTCCCTTTGATCTTTCCCTTGCCCTTGTTGCCAAACGAGACAGTTCCTCCCGTGGCACTACTTTGAATAGAAGTGAGATGGATCTGGCTTCCTGTCATATGATTTGAGGCGCCACTATCAATGATCCACGCGCGTCCCCTCACTTCTACCTGCCAAGACAAAGTTAGTGTTTGGCGACCCAGGCAAGGTGTTCCTTACCTGGTTCGTTACAGTAATAGAACTCTGGCTCTGGCAAATAATCATTCAAATTAACATCATTTGAAATAGCATGCTTTTGAAAAGAACTTCTAGAACGTCTAGGACGCCTAGAGTTTGTCTTAGGGACGGACTTCTCATTCTCAAAGTTAGTCCTAGCAGCTTTTCCACTTTCAATATCTTCCTTGCGTTTCACACAATCATATTTGAAGTGGTCTCCTTGTCCACAGTACCAACACGTCCTATATTAAGTACCAAGGTAGTACTTCTTGTTGGGACGTTGAATTTTGTTCACTTTCATCTTTTGAGGATTACAAACTTTAGAACCTTCCCCTTTAGCAATTTTCTTGTAGATCCTATGACTTGTGGAGTTAGTGTAGTAGTCCTCTTTACCTATCTCTCCACTCTCTAGGACTCTAATTCTTTCAAGAAGATTCTTGGTTTTCTCTCTTTCAAGTTCAAGTTCTAAAGTCTTGCTTGCCTCAAAGTCGGTAGGTAGGGAGTTCCTAGTGTCAGACTCATAGCCTAGACCTCTCTTGGCTGGGACAAAAACCATTGGTCTAACTTCCTCAATGATAGGATTCTTTCCTAACACCTTTACTTCTTCCCTAAGCTTAGCGTTCTCAAGTTTGAGACACATAACTTCAGTTTTTAGGGACTTAGATTCTTCACATGAGGACTCTAGTTGAATAGTCATGGAACTACAATTTTCACATTCAACCACAATATTTTCATTTTCAAGTTTAAGTTCATCCATTCTATGTTGCATGACCACACTTTCTTCCATGATTTTACCAATGAGTTTAATAAGCTTGGACTTAGAACAATTTTCTAAAGAACTCATCATAGACTCACGGGTTACCTCATTTTCAGATTTCTGAACATTCTCCTCAACAGCTGTGACGTCCTCCATAGCCATGTACGCCACTTGTTCATCAGGTTCTTCATCATCATCATCAGAAGAACTACCATTATCCCATGCAGATGCGAACGCTCCAATGAGAGCCTTTGTCTTCATTTCCTTTGAAGACATTCCCATTGTACATTTTTTAGCAAAGTGTCCTTTCTTGTTACACTTGTAACATGTAAGTTCTTTCATCTCTGCCTCAGTGTACTTGTGACTTTCTTTCTTGGATGGCATCTTGTGTTTGTTGAAGTATTCATTCCTTTTGCCATAAGAACGGAGAGCTTTGTGAATAAGAGCAAGTTCTTCTTCTTCATCTAGTTGTTCTTTAGTCTTGCTTTCTTTCTCCTTTAAAGCATGAACGCGCATCTTCTCACGGTTCTCATTTTTGTTGGCTTCCACCATTAAAGCAAGTTCTCGTTGACGACGAAGATACTCAGCGTACTCTGGTGTTGATGTCATCAAGGCTAGATCTGTCTGTGGATTCCGTGCTAGCTCAGCCAAATCGGAGTCCCTCCTTGCTTCATATCCTCTCAGCTTCCCGTAGATCTCTTCCATATCTAGAGTCTTGTTAGCTGTATTTTCCTTGAACGTGGTTCTATCAAAGTTCCACTTTCCTGTTAGTCCATCAATGACCACTTGAACTCTGTTCCTCATTGAAATTTCAGTTTCTGGGATACCTAAGTTCCTCATTTTAGTGACAAGAGCTTCAAAACGGTATGAGTAGTCCTTAACTACTTCATTTTGCAACATTTTGAAAGCATAGAACTCTCTCTTAATTTCAAGCTGAACATCTTCCTTCATCTCAGCCGTACCCACGTGGTACTTCTCGAGAGCTTCCCATTGTAGTTTGGCTGTTGCCAAATTGCTGACTCGGGTGGCGTCCCTCTCGCAAAGAGACGCTTGAAGGAAGCATATTGCCTTAGCATTTGTTTCCATGAGCTTGAATTCATCAGGACCCCACTCATCCTCTTTATCTTTCTTGTCAGCAGGAACGGTAAGGTCACCTTTCATGATCACTCTCCAACATTGATAGTTCTGACTTCTAACGAAGTTCTCGAACCTGATCTTCCAGCGGTTGAAGTTGCCGTCCGTCAGGCGCGGAGGCTTCACAAAAGAGATTCCAATAGGTTCCATGTCCATCTTTTACCTACAACTCAGTAAGAATCTAGAGCGCCTGCTCTGATACCAATTGTTGGATCGTTAGTACTGAGGGATGTCCTTTACTTTGGTAAAGGCGTCCTTTGGTCAGGTGTCCCTACAAGGAGTAGGGGCGTCCTTGAGTAATGCAGCGGAATAAAATACTAAATAAGTAAAGATGAACGCAGTGAATTATAGAGGAACCACTCAAGACCAAGTAGTCCTTGAGTGTAAACCTCTACCTCCTTGGAGGATTTTTGAATAGCTTTTTCCTTTATATTGAACGTCCTTACAGTTGTACTAGCGAGTCTTTACAGTACTCTGGCACTTAGCTTTTCCCTAAGTCCACTAGTAAAGGACTCCTCTAAGCCTACAACTTAAGCGAGTTCAATCTCTTAAAGGACTCTATTTCTATGTCCTACAGTGCTTCGTAGGACTCTCTTTCTCTTGTTGGGTTTTTCTGAATACAAACTGTTTTGTGGTTTTGGTTACAAATCTCACTCGATCTAGCACAAGTCTTAGCACTGTTCTTGAGTTCTTGAGCTAGTTCTTCGTGTTCTTGAGTGAGCCGCTTTCCTCTGATTCTCTCTGAATATTCTTTGAAAGCGTTAACGTCACAATAAATGCCTTGGGGTATTTATAGGACTTGGGAAGGGCGTCATTCTCTTGGGACGATCATGCCCTTGGTGGACGTGGCTACAGGATCTTCATCTACGTATGATGGCGGTGATGAGGAAGCTTCCTGTATCCAGCTGTGTGTGATGAACTCTTCTACAGGATCGGCCGCCACGTGTTGATGAACTCTGCAACAGGATCGTCCGCCACGTAGTGTTGGACTCTGCTACAGGATCGGTCTCCACGTGTCCTTGGATGATCAAATGTTGTCCAGTGATGTCATCCTATCGGCTATAGAGTAAGGACGCTTGGCTTTGCGTTCCTACTTGCTTTAGGACTCCGTCCTTGCTCAAGTAGTCTCTTGCTGGTCCTTACTTCCTGTTAGCTAGCGTCCCTAAGCCTAGGAAACGCTTCACACACTTGTTGTCCTTTTGTCACTGGCGTTCTTGAACACTTGGACAAATTTATTAGAATCAAAGTGAGTTTGTCATATCAAAACTAAGGGACGGTTGTGGGCACACTACCAAGTACGCAAGCGTCCCTGATAGCGTCCCAACAGCGAACCATCCTAACTTCAGGTGGAGCAACCAACAGCAGCAAGAACCACCACAACAGCAGCAGCAGTACGCTCCTCAGGGCCAGCAACAATTTCGTTCCAACAATTATGCCCCGAGAGTGCCTCCTCCGTCTCAGAACGACGCTATTACTGCCCTCTTGAAGGAGAACCAAGAGACGAGAGCTGCTGTGAAGAATCTTGAGACTCAGCTAAGCCAACTTGCTACCATGATCAATAGGCTCGAGTCCAAGGATTCCGGGAAACTTCCCTCTCAACCGCTCAACCACAAGGAGAATGTGAGTGCCATGAACTTGAGGAGTGGTAGAGCTTTGGCGAGTCGAGAATCACCTACTGGTGATATGCCGCGACCTCGTTCCCCTGGCCACGACCGCGTCGGGGCAGCAGGAGACGAAGAGCAAGTCTCTATTGGATTACCGCGAACGCGCTCACCCCACCGCGCCCGCGGAAATCCAACAGCGGACTCAAGCCTTGTGACAGATGAGGCGCCGCGACCGCGGAGCCCATGCCGCGCCCGCGGTAAGGAGGCAGAGCGAAATTTCGGGGCTTTGCTCGACTATGCATTCAAGGACTATTCTCCCCCGCGCCCGCGCTCCCCTAGACACGACCGCGCCCCAGCACCCGAGGAGGATGACGGGTATGTTGCACCACCTCTTCCACCATTGAGCTCTCTCAAGCCATCCCCTCCATTCCCCGAAGCACTCAAGGACACGAGGAAGCCGGCACATGACAAGGAACTCTTCGAGACCTTCGCCAATTGCCATGTAAATGTTCCTCTCATCAATCTTATTCAAGGAATTCCTCGTTTTGCTAAGTTTATGAAAGAGCTTTGTACAATTAAAAGGGAAAATACGACTAGTCCTAAAATTGAGAAAGTGGCTCTAGTGGAGAAAACTCATAATAGCAAAACCGAGGCATGTAATTCTCTTCTCCAAAAACAATTGCCTAAAAAATGCTCAGACCCAGGAAGATTCACTGTCCATGTCATTATTGGAGAAACTAAAATTGAGCATGCTATGCTAGATATAGGTGCCTCCATTAATGTTCTTCCAGCTTGCATGTATGATAGGTTAGGCCTTGGTCCCATAAAGGATTCAGATATTGTTATTGAGTTGGCTGACCATTCTAAGGTGCGCCCGAAAGGGTTAGTTGAGGATGTTCTAGTGCAGGTGAACGGTCTAGTATTTCCTGCGGATTTCTATGTAATGGAGATAGGTGAAGGGCGTTACGACCCGGTTCTCTTACTTGGTCGCCCGTTCATGAAAACCGCAAGGACGGTTATTGATGTTGCCAATGGATCTCTTTCCATATCTCATGGTGGCAACGAGGTCTAAATTCATGTTGATGAGGACCCATATTGATCATATCCACGTCGAGCCAACGACGTTAAACAAAAGCGCTGCCTGGGAGGCAACCCAAGGATTAGATAGATTGTTTTTCGATTCTTAGCTTAGGACTTGTTTTGTTTTTGAAGCTAACATGCATGTACTAGGTCCGAAAGGACACGCCTGACGTGATACCGCGCCCGCGCAGCCTTGCCGCTCCCGTGGTGGATCACCAGTGCGCCCCGACGAACAGGTACTAGCCCGTACTCGCGGCAACCATACTGCGTCTCGGTTTTAGCTCGTTTTTATTTTTGAAAAAAAAAGAAAAAAAGAAAAAAAGAGGACTTTTTGGTCCCATTCTACCTCTATATTTTCCATCTATCTATATCATTCTATCCATCTTCTATCTTTCCACCCTCTATTTCTTCTTCTTATTCATATTTGTAATTCCATTCTTTGGCTATGTGTAAAGCCTAAGTATGGGGGAGCTTTGTTCCCGCGGGATTTCTTCTCCACGGCTTGAGTTCATGTGTTGATCCATCTTTCAAAAGACGAGCCAAGATTCAAAGGTTGTTTGCACATCAAGCTATTCAAGACGAAGTCGATACATTATCCCTGCACGAGTGCCGCTCCCGCGCTCCATCAGCCGCGACCGCGGTGATCACTCGATGATGACTTCGCTTTCTGTTCTGTTACCGCGCCCCTTGTGCCGCGCCCGCGGTTACCCAGCCGAGTTGGAATTACGACGTTTTGCATTCTACCACCCTTGAAGAGATCTTCCATTCCACCTCTCTTCTTCGTTGGTGAGTCTTCTGATTTCCTTTCTCCTTGCTTCTATTTCTCTTTGCTTCTTTGAGGACAATGAAGGATTTAAGTATGAGGGAGGGAGTACTCGCATTCGCTTATCCTAGTTAGCTTAGTTAGATATTTGCTTCAGATTTTTGATTTTCTTCTTTTCATGGAGCACTTGCACCATATTTTTTGCATAATAAAGAAAGAAAGAAAAAGAAAAAGATAGAAAGAGCCATAAAAATTGAAAAAAAGGCATATTAAATCCTGGGATGAGTCGAAAACCCGAAAGGGCGGCTCAAGTAATAAGCAGGTAACCCGGACCAGCGTTAGGCTGGGGTAATATGAGGTTCATGAGGGTTGTGAGTATTTGTAAGCACACCCTTGAGAAAAATGAAAAGAGCGGTTAGGTGAAAACCCGAAAGGGCGCCTAAGCAGAATTGAGCGGTAAAATTCGAGTGTTTTAGGATCATTCTCGCTTGGGGACTTTGTGGCTTCATTATAGATTTGGGTAGATCCTAGGTTGCTCTCTTTCATGTTTTTAGAGCTTGAGTGTTATATCTTGTGGTGAGGTGTGTGTGCTACCTTGTTATATTTGTTTTGAGCTTACTCGAGTACGAGCAAGATCTAAGTATGGGGGAATTTGATACAGGCTATTTTGTATGGGTTAACTCTTGGATTTTGAGTTGTTATTGAGAGTGTTTAGGTTAGTTTTGAGCGTTATTGTAATACGAAGACCGAAGACACAAGTTATGAAGAATCAAGAGTTGAAGAGCTTAAAGGCGAAGATTCGCCACTACATGGATACCGCGGTCGCGTTGTCTATGACGCGGGCGCGGTGGCGTGAAGAGACGAACCCTTGAATACCATGAAGGCCGCGGTCGCGCTGTCGGTGGCGCGGTCGCGGTAGAAGCCGACTCAGCAAATTGTCAAACGGAGACCGCCGTGGGCGCGGTGGTGATGCCGCGGTCGCGGTGCCGGCCGACTTCGAGACGGACGAAATTCTGTCATTTCTATCTTGTTTCCTTTCTTATCTTTCGGTTTCCTTTCTTATCTATCTCGAAGAGGGTGTTCTTTGGGCTATTTAAGGGGAACCCTTCTAGGATTTTAGGACATTCATTATTCCAATTCATTCAATTGTTATTTCAATAAAGATTGGAGCTTTCATTGTAATGAAGAACTAACTCTCCCTTGGAGTTTATTCAATCAAGGAAGCTTTATTATGAAGTTGTGAAATTCTGGTAACTTCTTTATCCCTAGGTCTTTATTGATACTCTTGTGCTTAATCTCATGATCTATGTTTGATTTTATAAGCCTGATCAACTTGTTTGATTGACTTAGATCTATTGTTTGATTTAGGATTGGTTGTTGTCTATGCATCTTTCCTATTTCTCGAAACAACTCTATTCTAGGACCGTGGACTAGTTTAGGGAAGATTATTCAATGGTTTAATTGTGCATGAGACTCGTAGGTTGATTGCTTGATTTGATTTCCTAATATCCCTGTTCTCTATGCTAATTCTAGGTTAAGCGTCCTTGCCTAGGGTTATAGAATTGCTTGGACCGTGGACTTGCGATTGCTTATGATCGGGATTGGAATTGACCTAGGCATATAAAGAAGTGGATGAATTCATGATCAACTGATTAATAAAGTGAAATGGATTGGATGAACTCTACTTGATAACTTTGATTGAAAACAACCTTCAAAACACCCCCTTTGATTACTTGTATGAAAACCCTAAAATCTAACTAAAAACTGATTCTCTTGGGTTCGACCCCTTGCTTACTCACTATACTGATTGTTTGCATGTTCAAGATTTATCTTTGATTTGGGAACAACGACTTTGCCCGAGTCAGAAGGCATTGACTATGATGAAACTTTTTCTTTTGTTACTAGAATTGAGGCCGTCCGTCTCCTTATTGCTTTTGTCGTGCACAAAGGATTCAAGTTATTTCAAATGGACGTCAAGATAGCCTTTCTTAATGGGAAACTGAAGGAGGAAGTATATGTCGCTCAGTCCCCTGGCTTCGAGGACGCCGATCACCCAGATCATGTGCATTACCTTGACAAAGCTCTTTATGGACTCAAGCAAGCTCCTCGTGCATGGTACGACAGGTTTGCGTCTTTTCTTTTGTCAAATGGTTACACAAGAGGTTCAATTGATAAAACTTTGTTTATAAAGAAAGTTCACAAGGATATTCTAATTGCCCAAGTTTATGTTGATGATATCGTCTTTGGTAGCACTAACATGAATCGTGTAGATGAGTTCAAAGCTTTGATGAGTAGCGGTTTGAGATGTCGCTCATAGGAGAACTTAACTTCTTCCTGGGGCTTGAAATCAACCAACTCAAGGATGGGACGCGCATTCACCAACAGAAGTACGTTCGAGAGATGCTCGAAAAGTACTGCATGAATACGTCCAAGCCTGTTGCTACTCCATGTTCTCCAAACTCGCGTCTTTACGCAGATGAACAAGGGAAGGACATTGATCAAAAGTTTTACAGAGGAATGATTGGCTCTTTACTCTATCTAACCGTAAGCCGTCCAGACATCACGTTTGCCGTGTGCTTATGTGCACACTTCCAAGCAAATCCAAAGGAGTCCCACATGAAAGAAGTCAAGAGGATCTTCAGATATCTCAAGGGATGCGACGATCTCCGTCTTCGGTACCCAAGGAAGTCGTCCCTCAAGCTTGTTGGCTACTCGGACGCTGATTATGCTGGTCATGTGATCGATAGGAAAAGCACTTCGAGAATGGCTTAGTTTCTTGGTTCATGCTTAGTCTCTTGGGGATCTAAGAAACAAAACTCTGTGGCGCTCTCCACTGCGGAAGTTGAGTATGTTGCTGCTGCTTCGTGCTGCTCACAAGTCATTTGGATGAAATATCAACTTGAGGACTATGGTATAACTCTTGAAACTATTCCCATTTTCTGTGATAATACCAGTGCTATTGAAATTGCTAGGAATCCTGTTTTTCATTCACGCACAAAGCATATTCACATAAGGCATCATTTCTTGCGTGATAATGTTGAACTAGGACTTATTAGTATGGGGCATGTAAGGACTGAGGACCAAGTAGTTGATATTTTCACTAAAGCACTTGATAGACGTCCCTTTGAGCATCTCAGGTTGCTCTTGGGATGATAACTTGTAAGTAGCAAGTCCCGTTCTACTATTCCCTCCATGCTTGGCTATTTTTAGTTGATTTCATACTTGCTAAGGACTTTATGCATTAAGATCACATTTGCAAGGACGCTAGTCTAAAACTACTTTTTGCATATCTTGTGAATGCGATTGAAATTCTCTATTGTCTTGAAAAAGAGTATTCCTGATCACCCAACCCTCATATAAGCCGAAATGATGGGTACTCTAAGCTTACCCTAGCCGAGAACCTTGCATAAGCGTCCTATGAGCTTCATATTTTCTTTTACGGGACGTACTTGTTTGGTTTTCAAAATGGTTCTAAAGGCGATTCTAGGACTTGTGTGTTGGTTATGATTGGAGACAAGGACGTCCGTTATTTTCTCAGTACAAGACGCCATTTCAGTACAGGTTCATCCGGAACGCGCCTTTATTTGAAATATGAAGAGTTGTCAGTTTGAATTTTGAAATGTGGAAGATACCAACGTGTCCCTCACCAACCTCTTATATATACATTGATTGCAACGGCTGTCAGATCTTTCGCTCTCTAAAATCTCAAAACTGCATTTGCTCTGACTTCTCTCTAGAACTCCGGCAGTCTTTCTTGTTGGATCGTTAGTATAAACTGAGACGTCCTTTACTTAGGTAAAGGCGTCCTTGAGTGAGGCGTTCTTATGAGGTGTAAGGGCGTCCTTTAGTTGTGCAGCGGAAATGTAAACTAAACAGGTGAACTTAGCAAATATGGAACATAATGATTTATAGAGGAACCACTCAAGACCAAGTAGTCCTTGAGTGTAAACCTCTACCTCTGATGGGTTCCGGATCGGAGGGTCAAAACTTAAATTTATAAACCGAACCCCTATTGTAGTACAAGGGTAGGGTGTCGAACACACGGGAGTTCGTGCGTTGAGTGTACCAAGAAGACTAAAAAGGGAAAAAGAAAGGCAAAAACAAGGAAAATCAAAAAGAACAACCCGGACCGACTTTGGTCACCTCGGTCCGAGATTGGATCGATGAGAGTTGGCACGGGACCGACACAGAGAACGTCGGGCCCGAGGTCTGGGTAACTCGAACTAGGCAAAATTAGTAGATCGGTCTTGGGTTTTTGGGTTCACTCCCTAACTAGACTTGGGTAATTCCACCCCAATTCAGCCAATAAGTGTTGATCCTTATGAGGTCGAGGTTGTTTGCCTTCGATCCCTCCACTCTACACGTCGACCATAGGGGGTTTTCACCTACCCTTCGATGCAAGGTCAAGTGATGGGCTCGAGATCGCTTTCGCTTACTCTTACCAACCACAAGCCCTTGATCCCTTGTTCTCACAAGAGAATTGAAGCTCAGTGTAGAGAGGATTCATAGATCAAGCACTCAAAGCTATGGAATTGGGGGTTCACACCCAATCCTAGCTAGGGGTTTCCCCCATAGCCCAAGACTATGGAATCTACTCCATGAAGTAAGAGTAAAAAGCAATCAATAGACAAAGCAAGCAAATCTCAATCATCCAACTCAAATCAAAGCTAAATTGCATTCAAATCAAAGGGGTTCACAAGATCCAAATCTCAAATCCACTAAACAAAAGCAAAACAAGTTCAAAACTCACTAATCCTCCCTAAGCTCCATCGATTTCTCTCTTCTTCTCCTCTTCCTTCCTCCTCCTTGCTCTCCAAGTCATCCTTGAGCCTTTGAGAGTGATTAGATGTGGATTCCTCCCTCTAGCCGAGGGTTTCTCTCCTCTCCAAGGAAAGGAATTCACCCAAATCCTCCTCTAGATCTTGGGTTCCTTCCCTCCCTTGGAGCAGAGTCCACCCCCTAAAGTTGTCTTGCTCTCTCATGATGATAGATCACAAGAGTTTAAATAGAGATTTCCCTTCTAAACTCCTTGGGCTCCAAGGCTTGTCCTTGACTTCCAAGGCTTCTAGAACTCCTTGATCCCCAAGGTTTCTAGACTCCTTGACCTCCAAGGAAGCAAATATAATTATGGGAATTAACAAGAAAATCCCAAAAAGAAAGAAATCCGGAGCCACGACCGACATGGATCGACACAGAGAACCTCGGGCCCGACTTGCTTCAACCTCGGTCCAATGGCATACGTTCCAGGTACCTCGGGCCCGACTTGCCACACCTCGGGTACCTCGGGCCCGACATGCTGGGTACATCGGTCCTAAGGCATTTTTCAGCTTGTTTCGCTCCGTTCTCTCTCGTTTTAGCTCCGATTGACTCGATTCTTTCGCCATTCTCTTCGTCTTCACTTGAGGCTTCTTTCCATGCATTGTTAGCTCCATTTTGACTCATTTTTCATCCTTGAATTCCTCCATGATTCCATGCTCCAATCTCCATGATTCTTGCTCCGAAATGCCTAAAAACACACAAACGCGCATAGTCTCCGAATCTCATAGAAAATCGGAATCTAAGCTAAAAAGGGACGAAACACACAAGAAAAGGGACTAAAGACACATATTTACAAAGGCAAATCACCTAAAAAACACTACCAAAATGAGAGACATCAACCTCCTTGGAGGATTTTTGAACAGATTTTTCCTTTCTTATTAAACGTCCTTATGTTGTACTGGCGAGTTCTTTACACTTCTCTAGCACTTAGTATGCATCCTAAGTCCACTAGTAAAGTACTCCTTTAAGCCTACAATCCAAGCGAGTTTAATCTTCTAAAGGACTCTATCCCTACGTCCTAAGTCCACTTGTTCTTCGTGTTCTTGATCGAGGTCTCTTTCACGCTGATTCTCTGAATATTCTTTGAAAGCGTTGATGTCACAATAAATGCCTTGGTCTATTTATAGGACTTAGGGAAGGGTGTCTTTCCTCTCAGACGATCATGCCCTTCGTGGGCGTGGCAACAGGATCTTCCTCCACGTAGTATGGCAGTGATGAGGGAAACTTCCTGTATCCAGCTGTGAGTGATGGACTCCGCTACAGGATCTGCCTCCACGTGGTGATGAACTCTGCTACAAGATCGGTCTTCACGTGTCCCGGATGATCAAATGTTGTCGAGTGATGTCATCTTGTCGGCTGATGAGTAAGGACGCTTCTGAGTTGAAGCTCGCGTTCCTACTTGCTTTGGAACTGCGTCCTTGCTCAAGTAGTCTCTTGCTGGTCCTTACTTCCTGCTAGCTAGCGTCCCTTAGCCTAAGAGACGTCCACACACTTATTGTCACTGGCGTTCCTGTACACTTGGACAAATTTATTAGAATCAAAGTGAGTTTGTCATATCAAAACTAAGGGACGGTTGTGGGCACACTACCAAGTACGCAAGCGTCCTTGATAGCATCCCAACATCTCTCTAAGTTTCCGGCCAGTCTCCGATCACTCTTTCTCTCAAAATGATAAGTGCTCAGAACATGTCCGGTATTTCTGCTGGAAGCAAATGCAAACGTCTTAGAAAAAAAGCGTTCTATGTGGAAGGACCGCCAGAGATTCGAATTGATGAGATCTTACAGGAGTTTATTGAAACAAAGCCACAGACGCTCTTTGACGCTGTGGTTCAGTACATGAAGCACTACAAAGATCAAGAACGCTTCCGAAATCTGAGGACGTTCTTACAACGCTTCGTCATGCCAGTTCTGCTCAAGACAAAAGGAAAGAACGCTCCTTTCTGTGGCAGCACCAACATCTTTCTAGAAGCATTCCATGGGCAAGATTGGAGGCTTTCCTTGATAGAATCCATTCATTATTTGTCCAATGCCCGCTTCGTTGATCTTCCACCCATTCCTAAGGGTGTAAAAAGGTTAGTGATGCCGTCCCCTCCACCTCCTTCTCCTCCCCGTGTTGTAACCACAAGACCACCTCCGTCCACTTCCCGTCTTGTAAAGAACTCCCTCCCCTCTCAAAAACCCTCATCCAAGCCCACAACAATTTTTGGCCGCTTCCCTACACACATGGTAGAGGAGCGAACCAAATACAAACATGACCCCGCCAAAAAGCCCCTCAAAAGGCGAAAGTTTGCCAAGCCCAAGCCCAGACCCATTCCTCTTGACACTCCCACTCCAACTCCTTCCTCTTCTCCCTCTCCACTGGAAATTCTTGATCCAACAATCCTTGATCCAGACATTCTATTAATTGCCCAAGCCTTCCCCGATGCCAACCTACACCACTCCCCATCTCTTCAAAAATCCCAACCCTCGGCTCCCCCCACTCCTACATCAAGGGAGCACTCCACCGAAAGAGATGTGCCTCCATCTCCTGTAGTCGTCCCCGACGACTCAATTGAAGCAGAGTTCGGCTCTGCGACCTTCGAAGAAATAAACTCCACAACCGTCCTTGATTACACGACAGCAAATTGCTGAGGACGAGGAGCTTAGTTGCCGACTTGCTAATCAAAGCGACAATGTTATTCCGAAGGACGCTCACTCTCACGAGCTCTCTCTGGATGAACATTGGGCCGTTGATGCTCAAGAGATCCCTCCTTGGGAGGCCGTCTCCATGGATGCGGGAGGCAAGTCAGCTCCCAAAGGCAAAGGTGGACCTCCCTCTAAAAAGAGGAAAACAAAGGCGTCCAAGGACACCTCTATAGGTCCGGCTGAGGAGGATCTCCAGGAAGGAGACAATGATGAGGATGATGACGATGAGGAAGAGGACGACAATGAGGATGGCATTGCTGGCCCATCCAAGAAGAAGAAAAACAACAAAAAGGAGCACATTCTGGCTCCTTTGGTATTTGATGAAGCCTTCCTGAGCCAGTTTTCTGAGGCAAAGGAATTGGTTGAGCTTCTAAAAGCTCAAGGCTGGATGGCAATCTCAGAAGAGCATGTCAAGGTGGACCCAAAGCTTGTCCAAGACTTCTACGACTCCCTCTCTATCAACGTTGAAAATGGAACAGGGACATTTATGGCAAATGGTGAGAGTGCTACCTTCTCTGAAAAGACCGTTTGCCAGTTGCTGGGTCTTGATAAACAACGTCCAGGGAATGAAGCTTTGCACCAAGTCCCTCCCTCTGGTTTTGGTATAGAAGGCGAAGAGCTGAACGCCTTATTCAGGACGATTTTCAATGGGAAGACTCTGGATTTCAATGATCGCGCTGCTTCAGTCCTGACTCAAACTGGTGCCATGGCACACTATGTGATCTGTAGGACTGTTGTGCCCAGGCAAGAGAAGAAATCAATAGTCCAGACCATTGACTGCTTACTACTGGACGCCTTCCTACAGGGTCGCAAGATCAACTTGGCCAGAATAATGATTGAGCACATGGCCAAGTGCACCCAAAAAAGCCATGCCCTTCCCTACCCAGGCTTGGTGAAAGCTGTTCTTATTGAGAATGATGCATATAACCCAGGAGAGGAAATCACTCTAGGCATGCCATGGGATCAGAAGTATGGCATCCTTGAGATCAAGCACAGTAAAGAGCTTCCCTTGATTAGGAAGCAGCTCGAGAAAGAAAGGAAAGCGGCTGAAAGAAAGAAGAAAGAGGAGGAAGCAGCTAAGAAAGCAGAAGAGAAACGTCAAAGGCAAGCGGCTGCAAAGAAAGCTGTAGAGGGCGAGCGTGCTAGGCAAGAAGCAGCTAAGAAAGGAAAGTCTATTGCTCTTGAAGCTGAGATATTCGAAACTGAGGAAGCCCATACTGCATGGTATGCCGAAGTCGATTAACTATCGTCCTTCCTTAATAATCCTCCCATGGACTTCCACTACTCTCCTTCACACTTGGCTCCGCAACAACAGCCGTCCATCTACCATACCTCCCCTGCTCCCTCCAACCCTGAAGCTCACTCTGAAAAGCAGTTGTACTCTCTTATTCTTCACAACCAGAATGTCTTAGCACAACAAGGAAATGCTATCATTCAACAAACATATGAATACTTCCACACTGTCAAGACTCAGAATGACTTGATGAAGATGCTGATTCAGTCAATTCACAAAGAGAGGACAGAAGGAGATACTCTAGAGGAAGAAGAACGAAATGTAGTGGACGCCAATGTCAATGATCAAAGCCGTCCTGCTGGATCACCTCCTCCCTAATACTTTAATCCATCATCTCTTTTGCCCTTGCTTCTTTTGTTTCACAAACACTTGTCTAAATGTCTGTAATATGACTTTATTTTCATTCAATGGCAGTTCTCTTGATTGTGTGCATTTGTGTGTTTAAACGTCTTTTTGTCTCTAGTTGTGATTTTGTGTTTTCGTCCTTATGCTAACTTGTTATCCTATTCGATGATGCCAAAAGGGGGAAGTGTAGTTTTGCATAGATGCGCTTCATATTAGTTATCTAGAATAAGCAAGTGTTAAGGGGGAATTTTAGTGAAAGGACCTTAGGACGCCACATTGCCTCTAAATTAAGAATAAAGGACGCTAGTTAGAAAAGAAAATGAAGTTTGATTAGTTCAGTCGTCCCCTCTCTAAAAATCCAAAAGGAAGAATAGATCAAGTGTTGAAAACTTGTGCTTATAGAAATTTGCTAAGTGTTAAAGGGACACCCTTTAAGTTTTCAAGCATGCTAAAGCTTTAATGTTCAAAACTATTTTTGCCTAGAGTTTGTCATCATCAAAAAGGGGGAAATTGTTGGGACAATGTTAAGGACGCCTTTAGTACTTAACAGTGTGCCTGACGTCCCTCAGTTTTAATATGACAAACTCGCCTTGATCTAATAAGTTGTCCAAGTGTTTCAGGGACGCATGTTGAAAAGGACAACAAGTTGTTGTATATGTAGCCGTCCTTAAGGTGCAAGGACGCTACATCTCTGAGTGAACAGCTTAGCATGATCTCAATAAGGACACCGTCCTTCATCATTACACTGGAGTCCTTCAAAGCTGGCCGACAAAGTGACATCACCAGACAAGCTTTGATCATGGTCTCCACATGGAAGAAGATCCCACAGCAAAGCTTAACGGAATTGCCAGGGAGCTTATTGATCATCACAAGAGACACGTGGAAGCCGATCCCTGTAGCAACGTCCCCAACGGCATGATCGTCAGAGATTGACGCCCTTCCCCATATCACTATAAATACTCTTTCAGAGCATTTATTATGACTTGACGCTTCAGAGAATATTTAGAGAAATTGTCAGTTGCTCTAGAACAACAAAGAACACCAAGAACAAGCTGAAGAACAAGTGAGACTTAGGTGTTAGATCGAGCGAGAAGCATACAACAAAACCACAAACAGTTTGTAATAGAAAAGAACAAAAATAGAGAGAGTCCTTACGAAGAACTGTAAGGACGAGGTTATAGCATCCTTTGGAGAGATTAAGTTAGGTTACATTACAGGCTTTAGGGAGTTGTTACTACTGGACTTAGGGATGCCTTTCTAAGTGCCAGAGAAGTGTAACTACTCGCCAGTGTATTGTAAGGAAACTTAATAAGAAAGGAAAGAAGCTATTACAAAATCCTCCAAGGAGGTAGAGGTTTACACTCAAGGACTAGTTGGTACTTGAGTGGTTCCACTATAAATCAAAAGCGTTCCTTACTTATTGTCTTTATTTGTTTAGTCTTTTGATTTCCGCAGTAAACTAAAGACGTCCTTAATCTTTATTAAGGACGCTGATTGGTCCGGATCGCGAGGGTCTCAGAATACAATTTATAACCGAACCCCGTAGTAGCACAAGGTAGGGTGTCGAACACTCGGGAGTTCTGTCGTCGAGAGTACCTAAAAGACTTGAAAAAGGGAAAGAAGCTAAAACAAAGGAAAACAAGAGAAACCACTTGGGACCGACACTGGTCACTTCGGGCCCAAGGTGGATCGACGTGGAAAAGGCCGGGACCCACACTAGCTAAGTCGGGCCCGAGGTACTGGGGAAGTCGAACTTGCAAAATGGAAAGATAGATCTTGGGTTTTTTTGGTTCCTTCTCTAGTAGATGTGGGTAATTCCACCCCAATTCAAGCAATAAGTGTTGATCCTCGTAGGATCAAGGTTGTTCGCCTCGGTCCCTCCACTTCTACACATCGACCCATAAGGAATTTGACCTCCCTTTCGATGCAAGTTCAAGTGATGGGCAATTGATCACTTCCGTTCACTCTTGCCAATCACAAGCCCTTGATCCCTTGCTTCCACAAGGAATTGTAGCTCTATGTAGAGTGGGTTCCTAGATCAAGCACTCAAGGCTATGGAATTAGGGGTTCAAATCCAATCTAGCTAGAGGTTTCCCCCATAGCCCAAGATCAATGGAATCTACTCCATATGGCTAGAGTAAAAAGCAATCAAAATGCAAAGCAAACCAATCTCAATCATCAAACTCAAAGCTAAACCAAATTTCATTCACCAACAAAGGAAATCCACAAATTCCAATCCAAATCCACAAAGTGCAAGGCAAAACAAAGACAAACTCACAATTTCTCCCTAGATCTATCCTTCCCCTCCACCGAAATCTCTTCCTTCTCCTCTCTTCTCCTTCTCCTTGCTCTCCAAGTCTTCCTAGAGCCTTTGAGAGGTGATTAGTATTGTGTGTCTCCCTAATTGTCTTCCTCCCTCTAATTAGAAGCTAAGAATACCCAAACTAGAAGAGGGGTAAAAGTGGTAGATCACATTTGTGTGCCTTGGAGCCCAATCCTTGTCCGACCGACATGGACCGACACAGAGGTAAGTCGGGCCCGATGTGCTGGCACCTCGGTCCGACGTCCATAACTCGATCTCGGGCCCGACGTTCATGGAACTCGGTCCTGGTCTCTGGCCACCTTTTCTTCTTGGCTCTTCTTGTGCTTCTCTTCATGGGTCGCTCCGCTCTTCCGCTTCTTGACTCGTGCCTTGATCCTTCTTCGGGTCTCCTTCAAAGTATCCTCAAATCATGCCAAAAACACCTACAAAATGCACAAAATCGCATAGTCTCCGAATCTCATAGAAAATCGGAATCCAAGCTAAAAAGAAACAAAACACACAAGAAAAGGAACAAAAGACACATATTCACAAGGGAAAATAGCCTATAAAACACTACCAATTTGAGAGACATCAGAATACCCCATACTTAAACTTGCTTGTCCTCAAGCAATAACAATGTAAGCAAGACCGAAACATAATCTTCAAGTAAATCCTCGTATGAAAAATCAATCAAGCACAAGTGATAGATATTCAAGCAAGATTACATTATCACAAGTCATCACACATGAGTGATTATTGCTATACCTAAACACATGATGAGTGATACACATTTTCATATCCCAAAAGTGAGGCTTGGGTGCATTAGACTTTATTCCTTTGAACACTTGATCATGTGTTTTCATACGAGGCTTTACCTGAAGATTATGTTTCGGTCTTGCTTACATTGTTATTTCTTGAGGACAAGCAAGTTTAAGTATGGGGTATTCTGATGTCACTCAAATTGGTGGTGTTTTAGAGGTTGTTTTCCTATGTAAATATGTCTTTTGTTCCTTTTCTTGTGAGTTTTGTTCCTTTTTAGCTTAGATTCCGATTTTCTATGAGATTCGGAGACTATGCGAATTTGGTGCATTTTGTAGGTGATTTGGCATGATTTGACGAGGTTTGGGAAGGAGTCCCCAAAGAGGAGCAAGGCACGAGCACAAAGGAGCGGAAGAGCCGAGCGATCAATGAAGAGAAGCACAAGAAAAGCCAAGAAGAAGAGTGGACCGAGGCTAGGATCGAGGTGCCCAGCAACTCGGGCCTGAGATCGACTCATGGAGATCCGGACCGAGGTGTGGCAAGTCGGGCCCGAGGTGCTCCCGTGTCGGTCCAAGTCGGCGAAGTGTGGATTGGGCATCAAGGCACACAAATGTGATCTACCACTTTTGCCCCTCTTCCATTTTGGTCATTCTTAACTTCTAATTAAAAAGATGAGAAGATTAGACAAGAATTATCCATCAACAAACACAACTAATCACTCTCAAAGGCTCAAGGCCAGGGAAGGGGAGCGAGTGGCGTCCGCCTGTGCACTTAACCATGTGCTCCAAGATAACCCGCGGCAAGTTGATGGACTTGCGTTGTAAGAAGGCGTCCAATATAATACTGTCGGTGATCTGGACGATGGACTTCTTCTCCTGGCGGGGGACGACCATGCGCACTATGAAGTGATGCGCAAGGACGCCGGTCTTGGTGAGGCAATGAGCGACCCTGTCCCTAGCAACTGGCTGCCTCCCACTGAATATATGGTTGAAGATCTCTTTTTGGGAGAAGCGGCCAAAGTTTTTGCAGGGCAGGTCATGCAGAGCGTCCGGAGGAGAAGGGCGCAAGCCGAGCATGTTACGGACGGTACCCTCAGCAATTGAGTACTCGTCCCCATCAATCTTGAACGTCGCTTGAGGCTTCCCTTTTACTTCAGATATCTCAAATTTTGATTAAAAGCGGAGAACCTGTTCGGGGTCGACTTCAGCAGCCTCAGCGCCAAGATGCGTCCAACCCTGGAACTCGAGCAGTTCCAAGAACTCTGTGCGTCCATTCTCCTCCAGAAATTGAGCAGAGAAGAGGAGCGGCGACAGAATCTTTTTGAGCCTTTTCTGCTTGGAGCCGTTGCTGATAATAACCTCATCACCAACATCTTCTTCTTCAACATCTCCCTCTTCGTCCTCATGATCCTCATCTTGGGGAGGAGCATCATCTTCATCTTAGGCCTCGTCCTCTTGTTCATGGGACTCGGCCATCTTTGTGTCCTCAGCAGTGGACGCCTGTGTTGGAGGAGGCGCGTCCACAGCTGGAGTCCCTGCCAAGGACTCGATGGGGACTTCAACAGAAGCCGTCCCCTGGACTTGAACATTTTCCTCAACGGCCGGAGCAGGCGGAGGAGGGGGAGTAGTCGCTCTAGGAGGAGAGGGGGTGGGTGTTCTTATCTTTGCCTTGGTTGCGGGGCAGAGGAGGTGCTAGGCGGAGCCACTGAGATGGGCTTGACCTTAAGAGGGGCAGGAGGGGGAGGAGGAGGCTGCTTGGCGGGGGAGTCCTCGAGTTGGATAACTTTTGGCACAGCGTCCTTGGCCTGGCCTTGCGCTTGAGGAGCGTCCCTTGGACCTTAGGCATAGGCTTTGCCAGGTCCGCCTCTATCTCCGCCTCAAGCGGGTCCGCAGTAGCCACAGGAGCAGGAGTCACGTCCTCTACCCTTGGTGGTGGAGGAGGGAGCAGTAGGACTTCCTGCAGGCTATGTTTTGATCGCCGCAGTAATGGCGTCCTCTTCAGCCATGGCCTGCCTCGCCTTTTCTTCCTTTTCAAGTTGAATCTCGGAAAGGTGTATGGCAGCCATTTGTTCCTCGGTGACGCCCTCAAGCTGAGCGGACGTCTTTAATCTTCGTTTTGGGGCGGGGGGAGGGGAAGATGGGATGGGTTTTGGTTGAGAGGAGGAGGGGCCTTTTATTTGAAGCTGGTTTGAAGGGGGAGGGGAGGAAGGCCTCTTTCTCTTTTGTGAAGGGACGGAGCCCGCATGAGCCACGAGGAACTCCATGATATCCGGGAGCATCTTGGCGAGCTCCTCCACCGTCCCACCAAAAGAGTCAGAGATGATACCTGGCCCCATGAAAGGAGGATTGGTATGGTTGGTTTCTTGAAGGCGTGGCTGGACATAAGTAACCATGAAGTAGTGAAGAAGGCGTTGGATTTTTGGGGGATGGTCATGAGCGGATGCCCTTAGGCAAATATTGGCCAGCGTCCTAGGCTCTTTTTCAAGCCAACCTCAATGAGTGGGTCAAGAGGAGGACGGCGTTTAGGCTGGGCTGGGAGTCTAAAGATGGAGGTCTTCGAAGGATTCCCTTGCTCTGGCTCGGGGACAAAGGGTTTTTCAAGAAATTTAAAGCGTTTTTGGGAGGATTTGGATTGGGATCGGGAAGATTGGGATTTCTGAGGAGGAGGTTGGGAGCGATGTGTCTTGGGCGGAGTGGTGGAGGGGCGGCGCTGGGTGGTTTGAGAGGAATGCTGGTAGCGAGATGTTTCTTGGCGCCCAGCTGGTCGGCCTCTCGAGTCCATCAGCGACCGGCCTTTGATCGGAGTTGTGGATCTCGCGGGATTTGGGTTTTTCGCCGCCGATGAAGACGGGGAGGACAAGGTGTTCTTGAGAGATCTGGTGTTGGCCATTTGTGAGGTTTGGGTATAAATAGAGGAGGATTAGGGTTGAGAAGAGGGAATTTCGAGATCTGGGATTTGGAGATTTGGCAATATCTTTGAGAGATTTCCGGATTTATGCAAACAACATGGAGGCAAAGAAGAGATTTCAGAATGCACAGGGGTGTATTTATAGGAAGAAGACGAAAGCGAACGGTCAAGGGTAATAGGGACTTTTCGTTCGGCTTCCTCCACCCGCGTTCCCACACGTGGCATTCTTCTTCGCTAAGTAACCAGCTGTTTTGCACCCGTTACACACATCCCGAGATCTGTGTTCAACTTCTCTAAGATGGTTCACCTTCCCATTTTCAAATTTCAAACTTTTCACAACTGCAAAGGACTCTATCTCGGCGTCCTTTCAACACACAGCACTGCTTTACTCAGAACTGAACCACGGCGTCCCAAACACTGATCACAACCTCTGATTCTTAGAACTCTTCCCTGACATTCTTCAGCTCTTAACAAGCGTCCCATTGATCACTTAGCACCAGTTTTGAAAATCAAGCAAGTACGTCCCGTAAAGATAAAACTAAGAACGTTCATAGGACGCGTTTGCAAGATTCTCGGCTTAGTTAAGCTTGGAGTTCCCATCATTTCGGCTTGTAATGAGGGTAGGGTGATCAGGGATACTCTTGAGATGAAAAGCGAAAAGAATATCGTTCAAAACACAAGCAAAACACAAGTCTTAGACTAGCGTCCTTTAAAGATGACTTTAAATGCATGACATACTTTAAAACAAGTTCTCAACAAAACATAGCCAATCATAGAGGGAATAATAGAACGGGACTTGATCATTTAAAAGTTATCATCCCTAAAAGCAACCGGAGGTGCTCGTAGGGACGTCTATCAAGTGCTTTTGTGAAAATATCCGTCACTTGGTCCTCAGTCCTAACATGATCCACTCTGATTAATCCAAGTTCAACATTATCACGAAGAAAGTGATGTCTTATATGAATATGCTTCGTCCTAGAATGATGAACAGGATTCTTGGCAATACTTATGGCACTAGTGTTATCACACAAGATAGGGACTGTGTTGAGGAACGTACCATAATCTTCAAGTTGGTACTTGATCCATAGGACTTATGAGCAGCACGAAGCAGCAACAACGTACTCAGCTTCCGCGGTTGAGAGGGCCACGGAGTTCTGCTTTTTGGATCCCCAAGATACAAGGCACGAACCAAGGAACTGTGCCATTCCGGATGTGCTCTTCCTATCTACCACATGGCCAGCGTAGTCTGCCTCAAAGTACGCCACTAGGTTTAGGGACGTCCTTCTGGGATACCACAGACATAGGTCATCCCGTCCCTTAAGGTATCTGAAGATTCTTTTGACCTCTTGCATGTGGGACTCCTTTGGATTTGCTTGGAAGCGGGCGCACAAGCACACAGCGAACATGATGTCAAGACGACTTGCTGTTAGATATAGCAAGGACCCTATCATTCCTCTGTAGAGCTTTTGATCTACACTCTTGCCTTCTTCATCAGCATAAAGGCGAGTGTTGGGAGAGATGGGAGTATCAATGGACTTTGACGAGTTCATCCCATACTTCTCGAGCATTTCACGAATGTATTTCTGTTGGTGAATGCGCGTCCCATCTTTGATCTGAGTGATTTGGAGCCCTAGGAAGAAGTTGAGTTCTCCTATAAGGGACATCTCAAACTCACTGCTCATCAAGTTCTTGAATTCCTCTACAAGTTTCATGTTAGTGCTTCCGAATACTATGTCATCGACATAGACTTGGACAATCAAAACATCTTTAAGGACTTTCTTTAAGAACAAGGTTTTGTCAATGTTACCTCGTGTGTACCCATTGGACAGCAGAAAGGACGCAAACCTATCGTACCGGGCATGAGGGGCTTGCTTGAGTCCATAGAGTGCTTTGTCCAAGAAGTACACATGGTTTGGATGATCAACGTCCTCAAATCCTAGAGATTGAGCAACGTACAGCTCTTCCTTAAACTTGCCGTTGAGGAAGGCTGTCTTGACATCCATTTGAAAGAGCTTGAACCCCTTGTGAGCGGCATAGGCAATGAGGAGGCGAATGTTCTAGCGACAGGAGCGAAGGTCTCATCATAATCGATCCCTTCTTCTTGCCTATAGCCTTGAGCCACAAGCCTTGCTTTGTTTCTCGAAACTCGGCCACTCTCATCAAGCTTGTTCCTGTAGAGCCACCTCGTCCCTATTATGTTTTTGTTTTTCGGACGAGGGACGAGGGTCCAAACCTTGTTTCTTTCAAATTGATTGAGATCTTCTTGCATGGCTTGAATCCAATCAGCGTCCTGCAGTGCCTCCTTTATGTTCTTAGGTTCAATTAAGGACACAAAGGCGTTGAATGCACAGAACGCTAAGTTGGCGTTGTGGGACTGATTCACAGCTGATCTTGTTTGAACTCCTTTTGATATGTCCGAGATAATTTCATCTGTTGAATGAAGTCTTGAAAGGTTGGATCCCCTATGAGTGGTGTCCCTTGTGGGGGTACACCTGGGATCTGTCCAATCAGATTCATCGGAGTCAAAACCATCGTCTTCATTGATAGGCTCAGTGTGTTCCCCCTCGGTATGAGCGTCCACACTGTGCCTTTCTTCTCCTTGTTGACTTGATTCACCAGCATCTACTTGGTTTAGCGACCAAGTTTGAGAGGGCTCTTGCTGTTCGCTAGGGACTCCCATTGAAACCTCATCGCGAGCTTCAGGGGCGTTCCTAGGAACGTAGTATTTGTCGGAGGAGCCTCTGGGATCTTCCTCATCATCTTCATCATCGTCCCTTGGAAAGGTACGACGTTCTTTCTTACTTGGTTCTTTCTTGTGAGAAGCATTTTCTTTGAACACCACATGGATACTTTCCTCAAGCTTAAGAGTCCGTTTGTTGAAGATTCTATAGGCTTTACTTGTGAGGGAGTATCCAAGGAATATTCCTTCATCACTTCTAGCGTCAAATTTGCCGATGTTGTCTTTGCCGTTGTTATGAATGAAACATTTGCATCCAAAGACTTTGAGATGCGAAATGTTTGGCTTTCTTCCGTTGAGCAACTCATAAGACATCTTTTTGAGCAAAGGACGAATCATAGCTCGATTGATGATGTAGGTAGCGGTGGCCACGGCTTCTGCCCAAATGTGTTTGGGGACGCCACTAGCGAGGAGCATCGTCCTTGCCATATCTTCTAGTGTCCTATTCTTTCTTTCAACAATGCCGTTTTGTTGAGGAGTTCGAGGACAAGAGAAGTTGTGGGAGACTCCATGTTGGTCACAGAAGTCAAGGAACTCTGAGTTGTTGAACTCCGTTCCATGATCTAACCTTAGAGCTTTCAAGCTCGTCCCAAGAGCAACTTCTACTTGCTTGATGAAGATTTTGAACATCTGGAAGGCTTCTGCTTTTGACACCAAGAAGAGAACCCAAGTAAATCTTGAAAAATCATCTACAATAACATACATGTACCTCTTTCCACCATAGCTTTGGGTCTGCATGGGTCCACACAAATCCATGTGAAGAATTTCTAACGGCTTCTTTGTGCTCACTTCATTTTTGGATTTGAAGGACGATCTTGTCTGCTTCCCTTTGATGCAAGCTTCACACTGCTCAATTTGCTCAAGATCAATTCGAGGAAGTCCTCTTACAAGTTCCTTTTGATGAAGCTTGAAGATCGTGCTAGGTCCAGCATGCCCAAGACGTCGATGCCAGAGATCGGCGTCCACAGCAGAGACGGATAAGCATAACTTGGATGCGGGCTTGAATCTTTGATTGAGGACGTAGACATTGTTCTCGCGAGTCCCTTTGAAAATGACTTGATTTGTTTTCTTGTTGATGACCAGGCACTCATTAGAGTCAAATGTAACTAGGTTTTCACCTTGATCACATATTTGAGAAACGCTAAGGAGATTGAAGCCTAGTCCCTCGACAAGACTGACTTTGGACGCACTGATGGATTGATTTAGCTTTGCGGTGCCCGTCCCTTTGATTCTTCCTTTGCCCTTATTGCCAAACGAGACAGTTCCTCCCGTGGCATTTGAATGGATAGAAGTGAGATGGATTTGGCTTCCAATCATGTGATTTGAGGCGCCACTATCAATGATCCACGGGCTTCCTCTCACTTCCACCTGAAAATAAGAGTTAGTTCTTTGCGACCCAGGCAAGGTGGCCCTTACCTGGTTCGTTACATGGATACAACTTTTTCATAGGCAAATGATCACTAATATTTACATCATTTGATCTTCTAGCATGCGTCCTAGGAGATCGAGTTTTAGCATTTGGCACACTAGCATGCGTCCTAACAACAGACTTTGACTTAGCGTTCTTATTTCCACTTCTAGCCTTTTCGCCATTCTCAAGATCTTGTCTTAGCTTAAGACACTCATACCGGTAGTGACCACCTTTGCCACAATGCCAGCACGTCCTATAGTAGTTTCCAAGGTAGTATTTCTTGTTAGGACGTTGAATTCTATTCTCTTTCATTTTCTCGGGATCAACTACCTTAGATCCTTCACCTTTTGCAATCTTTTTGTAGATTTTATGGCTAGTGGAATTTGTATAGTAGTCCCTTTGGCCTTTCTCACCACTCTCAAGGACTCTTATGCGTTCCTCTAGGTTCATTGTCTTCTCCCTCTCAAGTTCTAGTTCAGTGGTTTTGCTAGCCTCGAAGTCGCTAGGGAGAGAGTTTTTTGAGCCTGGTTCATACCCTAGTCCTTTCCTAGCTGGAACAAAGACTATCGGATTTACAGTTTCAATCATGGGACTCTTTCCTAGGACTTTCACCTCGTCCCTAAGATTTGCATTTTCAAGTTTTAGGCACACAAGTTGACTCTTAAGGGACTTAACCTCTTCTTGAGAGGATTCCAGTTGAAAAGACATAGTATTGCAATTTTCACATTCCACAACAATATTCTCGGATTCAATTTCCTCAAAACTTTGTTTCATGGCATAGCTTTCTTGCATGATCTGAGTGATTAGTTTGATAAGCTTGGGCTTTGAGCATTTTTCAAGAGAGCTTAGCATAGATTCATGAGTTACCTCTTGCTCAGTTTCAGAGACGTCCTCTGGGGCGTCTTCCATGGCCATGTACGCCACTTGATTTTCTGGTTCCTCATCACTTGAGTCGAGGTCGTCCCATGCGACCTCAAATGCACCAACCAGAGCCTTTTCTTTCATTTATTTTGATGTTAACCCTGTGGTACATTTCTTGGCTATGTGTCCCTTCCTGTTGCATTTGTAGCAGACTATATCCTTCATTTCAGCATCCGAAGGTTTGCGACTTTCTTTCTTGTACGGCATCTTCATTCTTGGGACTTTGCCTCTTTTGTACAATGCACGGAGAGTTTTGTGCAACAAAGCTAGCTCATCTTCTTCAGAAATTTGTTCTTCCGTCTTGCCTTTGCGTTCTATCGAAGCCTGAAGACGAAGATTCTCTTGGTGCTCTTGAGTTTTTGCTTCTAGCATTGAGTTCAACTCTCTTTGTCTTTGATAGTATTGCTCATACTCTGGCGTTCTTGCCGCAAGAGTTAAAGCCAACTCATTTTGGGAACTCTTTCCCATTTCCAGCAGATCTTGATTTCTCCTTGCTTCGTACCCTTTAAGCTTTCCATAGATCTCCTCCATGGACAGTCTTTTGTTGGCTTGGTTTTCTTTGAACGTCATCCTATCGAAGTTCCATGGTCCCGTGAGTCCGTCAATCAAGACTTGGACCTTCATCCTTTGGGTGATCTCCGTTTCCTTGACGCCCAAGTTCTTCAACTTTGTGAGCAAAGCTTCAAAGCGGAAGGAGTAGTTGGTGATGGTTTCATTTGTGAACATCCTAAATTTGTAGAAGTCCCGTTTTGCTTCAAGTTGGACGTCCTCCTTCATCTCGGGCGTCCCAACATGATACTTCTCCAAGGCTTCCCATTGGAGCTTTGCAGTTGGAAGATTGCTCACACGGGTGGCGTCCCTTTCACAGAGGGACGTCTGTAGAAAGCAGATAGCTTTGGCGTTTGCTTCCATGAGCTTAAACTCATCGGGACCCCATTCTCCTTCTTTGTCCTTCTTAGCAGCAGGAACTTCGAGGTCGCCGTTCTTTATCACCAGCCAGCATTGGTAGTTTTGACTTCGCACGAAGCACTCAAACCTTGTTTTCCATCGATTGAAGTTTCCATCGGTGAGGCGAGGAGGCTTCGCACTCGAGATACCTATGGGTTCCATATCCATGTTTCCTGCAACTCAAACTTAATCTAGAGCGCCTGCTCTGATACCAATTGTTGGATTGTAAGTCTGTTAGAATGGGCGTCCTTAACTGGGTTAAGGGCGTCCTTAGGTGCAGCGGAATAAGACTTAACAGGAAAAACAGGTAAGATAATGGACACGAGTATTTATAGAGGAAGCCCATTAAGACCAACTAGTCTAATGGGTAAACCTCAACCTCCGCTGGAGGATTTTCAATAGCCGTCCTTATCTTATTCAGAGAGAGTCCTTACAACTTAGGCGAGTCGTTACACTTTACTGAGCTAAGTGTCCGTCCTTAGCCTCACTAGTAACACTCCTTTCCACCTAACAAGTAACCTAACTCTCTTAGCTATAAGGAAGCTATCACTCACGTCTCTCACGGTTCGTTGTGAGAGACAAACTACAACTCTAACTATTTTGTGGTTTGTTTTGGATTTGATGTGGTTGGACTTTCTTTCTCTTGCTTCAAGCTCACTTGATCTTCTTGATCTTCGTTCTTATACTTGAATGCTTCGGGAGAGCTTGAGAGAAAGTCTTCAAAGTCCACACCGCTATGCCGCCTATGCATACCCCTTGAGGGGTATTTATAGCGGAAGTGGTTCTTGTCCTCTAGCGTCCTCTGAGACTTGGCAGGATCCTTGATCTTTCATCAACGGTGCGATGTGCATCTTGAGGAAGTCAACTCTGTTGACGCTTGGGAAGCTTCCGCGTGGATAGGGGACCATTGCTGGGAAAGCGACATCTTTGGAGTTGTCTACACGTGCCCAGACAAGGGAAGCTTCCTTCTGAAGACTACGGCCGAATGTGATGTAATCATGTTGGGGCGGCCTTGATTTGAATTTGAACTTCGTCCGTATTTTGGCGCGCGTCCCTTCTTGATGAGGACCGCGTCCTATCTGCGTTGGGACTTCATCAATCACGTTTAGCTTTGAAGTTCTGATGAAATGCGTCCCTCCAGAGTTAGGGACTCTCGTTCACTTGTTGTCCTTTTCGCTCATGTGCGTCCACTGGACTTACCTGAGATCAACACTTGGACAACTTATCAAATACCTTTGAGTTTGTCATTATCAAAACAAGGGACGATCATTATTGGTTTAGATATTAATGACTGGCGTCCTTAATATCGTCTCATCAAAACTCAACCTTTTCTTTTCCGATCTCAAAGGATACCTTTCCATTCTTCACATCAAACTTCGCACCCGCCGTTGCTAGGAACCAAGGGATCTTCCTTCATGTCTAGAATCACAAAGTCGTCGAGAACGAAGTACTTCCCAACTCGAACCGGTACATCGTCCAATATTCCCGTAGCTTTAGTGATGGAGCCATCGGCCATTGTAAGTGTCATATCAACCGGATCAATCTCACCAAGGTTAGCCTTTCTCCAAATACTCATAGGCATAACCGACACACTTACTCCGAGGTCACATAGAGCTTGAAAATTCCGAGACCCAATACCAATGGTAATAGCAAATCTTCCCGGGTCTCCCAACTTTTGAGGTAGCTCCAGAATCTTCACCTCATCTTGCATTTCAACTATGGACCTCTTCTTGCTCAAGATCTCTCTCAAAAACTTAGCATAGGAAGGTATCTCGTTCAAAGCATTAGTGAATGGGATTGTGATGTTTAATCCTTACAAAAGCTTGAGGAATCTCTTGAACTTGGTTTCAACCACTTCTTTCGGCTTCTTCGACGGGTAGAGAAGAGTTGTGCCACCTTGAATCTTGTTAGGATCGACCTCCTTGGACCGGCTCGACTCGTTCATAACTTCCTCTACATGGACCGACATGGGCACCACATCGGGCCCGAGGTCTTGTACTTCGGTCTAGGGGCAGAGCATTGGCTGGGATGTCGGACCGACATCAGTGCAATTCGGGCCCGACACCCTCTCATCCTCGGTCCTAGACAGGGGATTGACTTTGGTTCCTGGCTCGATATCCTGGCATGTCGGTCCCGAGTTGCTGGGTAACTCAGTCCGGTTCTCTTCTCTTGACTTTGACACATGTGGCTCGGGTAGATTTTGACCACTCCTCACCCAATAGCTCGGACTTCATTTTGATTTTGTGGTGCACGGGGATTCTCCTCGGGTCGGCCCGGAAGTCTCCCATTCTATCTTGGGATTTGAGTTGTAATTTGGGCAAATTGGTTGTCAACTTGCCTCCTCCATACACAAAGCTCATTGACTTGTGTTTTAACCTCTCTAAATTCGCCTCTCAACTCTTACGCCCATTGTGGAGCTTGTTGATCATTAAACCCCGGAGGTCTATATGGTGGTGGTTGTGCCCTTGGCTCGTTTTGGTTGTAGTTGTTGTTGTAGGCATTGGCTTGACCTTGATTCCACCGGCCATTACCTCCATTGCCTCCATTGCTGAAATTTCCTCTTCCTCCATAATTCCCTCGAACAAAGTGCGCCTCCTCAATTTGCTCGGCCAAGTGAACTTGGCTCTCATTCGGACACACTTGTGTAGCATGGGCAAAGGATCCACACTCCTCACAAGCTCTAGCGGTTTGCTTGTAGTGGTGAACTTGCCTTCTCAACTTGGTCACTTCACTTTCTAGGAATTGGAGTCTCACATCTTTGTCAATCTCTTCACTCTTCGGATCATAGAGCTTCCTCGTGCCATCACCTTGGACTCTCACTTCTTTGCTTGCTTGGCTCACCCCGTACATGGCCTCGTAATCGGAGAGTTTATCAAGTAACTCCCAAGCTTGCTCCGGGGTCAAGTCTATAAATCCACAATCGGTGTGGAGATTTAGCTTGTCCTTGGTGGCGGGGTTAATGCCTTGGAAAAAGATATCTTGGAGCACATATGGTTGTTGCCCATGGGTTGGACATTGGCGCAACATCTCCTTGAATCGGTCCCAAGCCTCAAAGAGCGGTTCATTTGATCCTTGTTGGAAACTTGCAATCTTCCCCCGGAGTTCCGTTGTTTTTGTAGGTGGGAAGAACTTCATCAAGAACGCCTCATTGAGAGCTTGCCATGTCATGATCGACCTAGGGGCTTGGCTCTCGAGCCAATGTGCTGCCTTACCCCCAAGTGACCACTTGAATGCCTTGAGAAGCACATACTCCAATGTCTCCTCATCCGTTGAGATCGTCTCACACATGTCCTTGAAACGCATGACATGCTCAATTTGACATTCTTGCGGGCGTCCCTCAAATTGATCCCGCTTGATGAGAGATATGAATTGAGTTTTAATCTCAAAGTTCTTGGCAACTTCCGGGAGAACAATAGCCGGCTCGGGCACCTTCAACTCCGGATGCATGTATTGGCGTGCATTCCAGGGTTGAGCGTTGAGTTGAGCCTCTAGCCTCAATCTTTGCTCACGTTCCCTTCTTACTTCGGCTCCTCGGTTCTCCGCCTCAAGTTGCATTCTAGCCATCTCAACCCTAAGTCGAACCAACTCATCATCATGTTGTGCTTGGTTCTCCATTCTTTTCTTCTTTCGGGCTTCTTTGATTATACTTTCCGGATCACTCACAAACTCGAACTCAAGTGTTCCTCGGGTGGAACGAGCTCGCATACACCTATAAGCAAAGACACAAACAAAACCCAATCAAAACAAACAAGGGGCTCGGGCTAATCCCTCACCCAAATCACTACCAAATCAAAGGACTCAACAAACTTGGTACCTCAAAGCAATTAGAACTCCCCGGCAACGGCGCCAAAATTCTGATCAGTCCGGATCACGAGGGTCTCAGAATACAATTTATAACCGAACCCCGTAGTAGCACAAGGTAGGGTGTCGAACACTCGGGAGTTCTATCGTCGAGAGTACCTAAAAGACTTGAAAAAGGGAAAGAAAAGCTAAAACAAAGGAAAACAAGAGAAACAACTCGGGACCGACACTGGTCACTTCGGGCCCGAGGTGGATCGACGTGGAAAAGGCCGGGACCGACACTAGCTAAGTCGGGCCCGAGGTACTGCGGAAGTCGAACTTCCAAAATGGAGAGATAGATCTTGGGTTTTTTTAGGTTCCTCCTCTAGTAGATGTGGGTAATTCCACCCCAATTCAAGCAATAATTGTTGATCCTCGTAGGATCGAGGTTATTCGCCTCGGTCCCGCCACTTCTACACATCGACCCATAGGGAATTTGACCTCCCTTTCGATGCAAGTTCAAGTGATGGGAAATTGATCACTTCCGTTCACTCTTGCCAGTCACAAGCCCTTGATCCCTTGCTTCCACAAGGAATTGTAGCTCTATGTAGAGTGGGTTCCTAGATCAAGCACTCAAGGCTATGGAATTGGGGGTTCAAACCCGATCTAGCTAGAGGTTTCCCCCATAGCCCAAGATCAATGGAATCTACTCCATATGGCTAGAGTAAAAAGCAATCAAAATGCAAAGCAAACCAATCTCAATCATCAAACTCAAAGCAAAACCAAGTTTCATTCACCAACAAAGGAAATCCACAAATTCCAATCCAAATCCACAAAGTGCAAAGCAAAACAAAGACAAACTCACAATTTCTCCCTAGACCTATCCTTCTTCCACCAAAATCTCTTCCTTCTCCTCTCTTCTCCTTCTTCTTGCTCTCCAAGTCTCCCTAGAGCCTTTGAGAGGTGATTTGTGTTGTGTGTCTCCCTAATTGTCTTCCTCCCTCTAATTAGAAGCTAAGAATACCCAAAATAGAAGAGGCGCAAAAGTGGTAGATCACATTTGTGTGCCTTTGAGCCCAATCCTTATCCGACCGACATGGACCGACACGGAGGTAAGTCGGGCCCGATGTGCTGGCACCTCGGTCCGACGTCCACAACTCGATCTCGGGCCCGACGTTCATGGAATTCGGTCCTGGTCTCTGGCCACCTTTTCTTCTTGGCTCTTCTTGTGCTTCTCTTCATGGGTCGCTCCGCTCTTCCGCTCCTTGACTCGTGCCTTGATCCTTCTTCCGGTGTCCTTCAAAGTATCCTCAAATCATGCTAAAAACACCTACAAAATGCACAAAATCGCGTAGTCTCCGAATCTCATAGAAAATCGGAATCCAAGCTAAAAAGGAACAAAACACACAAGAAAATGAACAAAAGACACATATTTACAAGAGAAAATAGCCTCTGAAACACCACCAATTTAAGAGACATCAGACGCCCCGGTAAAGGACGCCCTTAAATTTGTTAAGGACGCCCTCGTAATTGTGACTAACGATCCAACATCATATTTTATAGCAATCGAAGTTTGTATAATATGTTTCTCTTTGCCAATTTGTTCGCCTCTATGGTCAATTTGTTCATCCATATTTGTTTAACTTTTTTGCCAATTTGTTCACCTCTATGGCCAATTTATGCAACTCTATTGTCAATTTGTTCAACTCTATGGTCAATTTGTTCATCCATATTTTATAGCAATCGAACTTTGTATATTTTCAACTCTATCGGTCATTTGTTCACCTCTATGGTTAATTTGTTCATTCATATTTGTTCAACTCTATTGTCAATTTATTCACCTTTATGGTCAATTTGTTCATCAATATTTGTTCAACTCTATTGTCTCTTTGTTCAACTCTATGGTCAATTTGTTCATCCATATTTTATAGCACTCGAACTTTGTATAATTTGTTCAACTTTATCAGCCATTTGTTCACCTATATGGTCAATTTGTTCATGAACTTTTTATAATTTGTTCAGCTCTATCGGCAATTTATTTAGCGGCATCGGCAATTTGTTCACCTCTATGGTCAATTTGTTCATCCATATTTGATCAACACTGTTGGGACGCTATCAAGAACGCTTGCGTACTTGTTAGTGTACCACACAACCGTCCCTTAGTTTTGTAGGCTTAAAGGAGTTCTTTACAAGTGAACTTAGGGAAAAGCTAAGTGTCAGAGAACTGTAAAGGCTCGCCAGTACAACTGTAAAATCGTTCAATAGAAAGGAAAGAACTATTCAAAAATCCTCCAAGGAGGTAGAGGTTTACACTCAAGGACTACTTGGTCTTGAGTGGTTCCTCTATAATTCACTGCGTTCATCTATTATCTGTTTAGTACTTAATTTCCGCAGCATTACTCAAGGACGCCTCTACTCCTCGTAGGGACGCCTAACCTAAGGACGTCTTTACCAAAGTAAAGGACATCCCTCAGTACTAACGATCCAACAATTGGTATCAGAGCAGGCGCTCTAGATTCTTACTGAGTTGCAGGTAAAGATGGACATGGAACCTATTGGAATCTCTTTTGTGAAGCCTCCGCGTCTAACGGACGGCAACTTCAACCGCTGGAAAACCAGATTTGAGAACTTCTGCAGCAGCACAAATTATCAATGTTGGAACGTTATCAGAAAAGGTGATCTCAAAGTTCCCGATGACAAGAAAGACAAAGAGGACGAGTGGGGTCCTGACGAATTCAAGCTAATGGAAACAAATGCTAAAGCAGTGTGCTTTCTTCAAGCGTCCCTCTGCGAAAGGGATGCCACAAGAGTTAGCAATCTCCCCACAGCAAAACAACAGTGGGAAGCTCTTGAGAAATTTCATGTGGGAACTGCAGAAATGAAAGAGGACGTCCAGCTGAAGATCAAAAAGGAGTTCTATGCTTTTAGTATGTTGCCAAATGAAATGGTAAATGACTACTCTTACCGTTTTGAAGGTCTTGTCACCAAAATGAAGAACTTGGGCATTCCAGAATCAGAAATCTCCATGAGGAATAGAGTTCAAGTAGTCATTGATGGGTTGACTAGAGTCTGGAACATTGATAGGACGACTTTCAAAGAAAACACAGCCAACAAAACTCTAGATATGGAAGAGATCTATGGGAAGCTCAGGTAGTAGGAAGAACGAAGAATCTCTGACATGGCTCAGCTAGGAAAGAATCCTCAAACTGATCTTGCTTTGGCGTCCACAACACCAGAGTACGCCGAGTACCTACGTGGCCAAAGAGATCTAGCATTGATGATGCAAAACAAAGAAAAACTTGAGAACTTGCGTGCCAAAGAGAAAGAAAGAAAGCCAAAGGAAGAGATTGACTCAGATGAGGAACTCTCTCTTATTCACAAGGCTCTCAAGTACTATAACAAGAAGAACAAGCATAGTAGCAAGAGCAAGTTCTACAAAAAGGAGAGTCCTAAGTACACAGAGGCTGAAATGAAGGAACTCACATGCTACAAATGCAACAAGAAAGGACATTTTGCCAAAAAGTGTACTGTGGGAACGTCCTCCAAGGACAAGAAGAAAGCTCTCATTGGAGCATGTATAGCTGCATGGGATGATCTCAGTTCAAGTGATGATGAACGTGACGATCAAGTTGCATACATGGCAGTGGAGGACGCCCCAGCTGTTGAAGAGAACGCCTCCGACAATGAACAAGAGGTAACTCATGATTCCATGATGCATTCTTTAGAAAAATGTTCAAAACCAAAACTTCTTAAACTCATTGGTAAAATAATGGAGGAAAGTCTTGATATGAAAAGAAGAATGGATGAACTTGAAGATGAAAACATTGTAGTCGAATGTGAAAATTGTAGTACAATGACTATTCAACTAGAGTCCTCATGTGATGAAACTAAGTCCCTAAAAACTGAAATCATGTGTCTCAAACTTGAGAACGCTAAGCTTAGGGAAGAAGTGAAAGTGATGGGTAAGAGTCCCATAGTTGAAGAAGTGAGACCTATGCTTTTTGTCCCAGCTAAGAGAGGTCTAGGTTATGAAGATGACACTAAGAACTCTCTTCCTAGTGACTTTCAGGCAAGCAAAACTTCTGAACTGGAACTTGAAAGAGAGAAAACTAAAAACCTTCTTGAAAGAATTAGAGTTCTAGAAAGTGGAGAATTAGGAAAGGAAGACTACTACACTAATTCCACCAATCATAAGATTTACAAGAAGATCGCTAAAGGGGACGGTTCAAAAGTTTGTAATCCTCAAAAGATGAAAGAAAACAAGATTCAGCGTCCAAATAAGAAGTACTATCTTGGTACTTACTATAGGACGTGTTGGTACTGTGGACAAGGAGATCACTTCAAATATGACTGTTTAAAACTCAAGGAAGATGTTGAAAATGGAAAAGCTGCTAGGACTAACAATGAAAATGATAAGTCCGTTCCTAAGACTAATCCTAGGCGTTCTAGACGCTCTAGGAATTCTTTCCGCAAGCATGCTATTTCAAATGATGTGAATATTAATGATTACATGCCAGAACCAGAGTTCTACTTTTGTAACGAACCAGGTAAGGAACACCTTGCTTGGGTCGCCAAACACTAACTTTGTTATGGCAGGTGGAAGTGAGGGGACGCCCATGGATCATTGATAATGGCGCCTCAAATCATATGACAGGAAGCCAGATCCATCTCACTTCTATCCAAAGTAGTGCCACGGGAGGAACTGTCTCGTTTGGCAACAAGGGCAAAGGAAAGATCAAAGGAACGGGAACTGCTATTCTCAACCCGTCCATTAAAGCAACAAATGTCAGTCTTGTTGAAGGACTTGGCTTCAATCTTCTTAGCGTCTCTCAGATGTGTGATCAAGGTGAAAATCTAGTCACATTTGACTCAAAGGAGTGCCTAGTTATCAACAAGAAGTCCAACAAAGTTGTTCTCAAAGGAGTTCGTAAGAACAATATCTACATCTTCAATCAAGCGTTCAATTGTGCAAACACATGACATTATCCTAATTGACGCTATCCTAGAACGCCGCCCAATCAATTAGCCAGCATTGCTATGCAACACATGGCCAAGTGTGGAAGGAAGAGGCATGCCTTGCCATACCCTGGAGTAGTGAAGGCAATCTTGCAGTCCCAGGACGCTTATGATGACAGCGCTCCATCTGAAGAACTTGGCTTGAAATGGAATGCTAAGAAGGGACTTGTCGAGATAAGGCACAATGAAGAGTTGCCCTCCGTGATCAAACAGTTAGAAGCTGAGGCTGAGGAAGCCAGACTGAAAGCTGAGGAAGAACGCTTAGCTGCTAAGGCTGAAGCCGCAAGGCTTAATCCTACGTCTCAAGAGTTCCCTCAGGACCAAGAGCCCGCAGTAGATCTTGCCACCCTTGATCAAATGCTCTTGGGGACTCCTTCTTCTCCTCCAGCTCTTCCAACGGACGCTCCTTCTTCGAGTACTGGTCATCTGCCCCGTTCTGCCCCTGCAAACATCGCTCAGCATCCTCCAGCGGAACACATGGGTGCAATTATGGACAATCAGTGTCTCATCTTCTCTGCTCTAAAGGACTTGTCCTCTGCGTTCTCCAAGGCTGCTGAACTTCAAGAACAACTGCTCAAGTTTTATCAAGCCCAGCGCCGTTCTTAGTGATTACCACCACCTCTTTAATCCACTATTTTGTTGCTTTTGCTTCTTTTGAACTTCAAACATTATGATCTTGGTTTGTAATAACCGTACTCTAATTTTGTTTGAATGGCAATTCCCCTGTTTGCTTGCATGTGTTTGTTTAAGCGTTCCACTGCTTTTAGTTATGTGCTTGTGCTAACGTTCTTATCACTTGTTATCCTTTTCGATGATGCCAAAAGGGGGAAGTGTAGTTTTGCAGAGATGCGCTACAAAATAGTTATCTAGAATAAGCAAGTGTTAAGGGGGAACTATTAAGTGAAAAGTCTAAGGAACGCTCATGCTAGAATAAAAGAGAACGATTAGAAAGTTTTTCTAGGACGCGACTCTCTCCTTAAAATCCAAAAGCTAAAGAGTCAAAGATTGAAAACTTGTGTTTACTGAAATTTCTCTAAGTGTTAGAGGACGCTCCTAAGTTTTCATGCATACGATGTTCCAATGTCAAAACTATTTTGCTAAAGAGTTTGTCATCATCAAAAAGGGGGAAATTGTTGGGACGCTATCAAGAACGCTTGCGTACTTGTTAGTGTACCACACAACCGTCCCTTAGTTTTGATATGACAAACTCACTTTGATTCTAATAAAGTTGTCCAAGTTTTCAGGAACGCCAGTGACCAAAAGGACAACAAGTGTGTATGGGCGTCCCACAAGCTTAGGGACGCCAGCTAACAGGAAGTAAGGACCAGCCAGAGACTACTTAAGCAAGGACGGAGTCCCAAGCAAGTAGGAACACAAGAAAGGAGTCCTTACTCACTAGCCGACAGGATGACATCACTCGACAACGTTTGATCATCCAAGGACACGTGGAGACCGATCTTGTAGCGGAGTTCATCATACACAGCTGGATACAGGAAGCTTCCTCATCACCGCCCTACTACGTGGAGGAAGATCCTATAGCCACGTCCATGAAGGGCATGATCGTCCCAGAGAAAAGACGCCCTTCCCCAAGTCCTATAAATAGCCCCAAGGCATTTATTGTGACGTTAACGCTTTCAAGAATATTCAGAGAGAATCAAAGAGAAAGCGACTCACTCAAGAACACGAAGAACTAACTCAAGAACTCAAGAACAGTGTTAGAACTTGTGTTAGATCGAGTGAGACTTGTAACCAAATCACAAAAACAGTTTGTAACAGAAAACCCAAAAAGAGAGAAAGAGAGTTCTGCTAAGCATTGCAGAACGTAGGAATAGAGTCCTTTTGTAGATTGAACTAGCTTAAGTTGTAGGCTTAAAGGAGTTCTTTACAAGTGAACTTAGGGAAAAGCTAAGTGTCAGAGAACTGTAAAGGCTCGCCAGTACAACTGTAAGATCGTTCAATAGAAAGGAAAGAACTATTCAAAAATCCTCCAAGGAGGTAGAGGTTTACACTCAAGGAGTACTTGGTCTTGAGTGGTTCCTCTATAATTCACTACGTTCATCTATTATCTGTTTAGTACTTAATTTCCGCTGCATTACTCAAGGACGCCTCTACTCCTCGTAGGGACGCCTAACCTAAGGACGTCTTTACCAAAGTAAAGGACGTCCCTCAGTACTAACGATCCAACAAACACTATTGCTAATTTGTTCACCTTTATGGTTAATTTGTTCATCCATATTTTATAGGAATAGAACTTTGTATAATTTGTGAAACTCTATTGCCAATTTGTTCAACTCTATGGTCAATTTGTTCATCCATATTTGTTCAACTTTATTGCCCATTTCCTCAACTCTATGGTCAATTTGTTCATCCATATCATATTTTATAGCAATCAAAGTTCGTATAATTTGTTTCGTTTTGGCAATTTGTTCACCTTTATGGTTAATTTGTTTATCAATTTTTGTTCAACTCTATTGTCGATTTGTTCAACTCTATGGTAAATTTGTTCATCCATATTTGTTCAACTCTATTGCCAATTTTTTCAACTCTATGGTCAATTTGTTAATCCATGTCATATTTTATAGCAATCGAAGTTTGTATAATATGTTTCTCATTTCCAATTTGTTCACCTCTATGGTCAATTTGTTCATCCATATTTGTTCAACTCTTTTGCCAATTTGTTCACCTCTATGACCAATTTGTTCACCTTTGTAGCCAATTTGTTCAACTCTATTGTCAATTTGTACAACTCTATGGTCAATTTGTTCATACATATTTTATAGCAATCGAACTTTGTATATTTTCAACTCTATCGGTCATTTCTTCACCTCTATGGTCAATTTGTTCATCCATATTTGTTCAATTCTATTGTCAATTTGTTCACCTTTATGGTCAATTTGTTCATCAATATTTCTTCAACTCTATTGTCTATTTGTTCAACTCTATGGTCAATTTGTTCATCCATATATTATAGCACTCGAACTTTGTATAATTTGTTCAACTTTATCGGCCATTTGTTCACCTATATGGTCAATTTGTCCATCCATATTTTATACTAATAGAACTTTGTATAATTTGTTAAGCTCTATCGGCAATTTGTTCAGTGGCATCGGCAATTTGTTCACCTCTATGGTCAATTTGTTCATCCACATTTGTTCAACACTATTGCTAATTTGTTCACTTTTATGGTTAATTTGTTCATCCATATTTTATAGGAATAGAACTTTGTATAATTTGTTAAAATCTATTGCCAATTTGTTCAATTTTATGACCAATTTGTTCATCCATATCTTATAGTAATCGAACTTTGTATAATTTGTTCACCCTTATGGTCAATTTGTTCATGTTCATGGTCAATTTGTTCATGTTCATGGTCAATTTGTTCATCTATATTTCAACTTTGAGATTAATATAATCTCATTTTGGTCAAGAGAAGGAAGCATAAACCTCTAAAAGTCTATATACAACTTCATATATTCGTTGTAAATTTAGAAGGCAGGTTGTACAATTTGACTAGAAGAAGAATATACCCATGGAAAATGATTGAGTGTTGTCATTAAACATAGTTTTCTTTTGTAATCATTAGTTTCATACTTGTCAAAATTGTCATTAACTCTCCCAAATCTTGGTAGACCCTAATCAGTAAGGTAATTGAAAATACAAAACTAGCAGCCGAACAACAAACAGTAACAGTAACAGTAAAAAAACTATTGATTGATTGTAAATTTTATTCCACCTCCGAGTAAATCAAATCGGAGTACAACAATGAATGGGTAGAGTTTCCATTTACTAACTATTAAATCCACATGGATAGGCAACATGTTGATACAACATATCCAAGAGTATGCAAAAACAATCATGTTGGATCGAGGTTAGTAGTCAAGAGTCAAGGACGTCTTTAGGGAGCGTCCTTGTGCAGCAGAATAAAAGATCTAACAAGTAATGAACACAGTAAGATAAGGACACAGCATTACTAGAAAACTTTGATTTACCCACATACTTAATTGTAGGATTTGCTCACACGTTTCTTAACGACATGGGTAAAACCCACACTTGAATAAATTGCAATGGATTGTGGTTAAACAGGGTGCGGAAAATAAAATCACACTTAAAACCATGGGAAGACGGCACACTCGTATTTATTACTATTACAGTATTTACAAATATTAGTGCTGCAATTAGTGTGGAATAATTCCACACCCATATCCAACGGAAACAATTACACACTATTGATATATGCATATCTATAAAATTTAGTGTTGCAATTAACATGAAAGATATCTAGACTCACATTCAATAGAAATCACACACTTAAATATATGAAATTGTATAAGTTTTAATTATGCGTAGCCATTATTATTATTAATCAATTCTTCCCAAATAAAACACAATAATTTAGTCCAATGTAAGTTCATTGGTTGCATTGTGGTTTGTCATGGTTGGACTGTTTGGAACATTCAGAATCATGGAATGAAACAAGGAGCTTTGAATCACTTGGACAAGTTGAATCACGTTACAGAAATCAACCCACCGTACGCAACAAATCGGATTAATCTCTGTATAGTTACAACTTAGCTTAGGATGTAATACTAAGAAAATTAAAAATTACAACTAAAGAAACAAGTAAAAGAAATAAAGGTCAAGCATCTATACAATCCTAGATGGAAGACCCATCGACACATGTGTTTGCACCCGAACATTCCTCTACCGATCTTAAAGAGTTCAATGTTAGAGAAGATTCTAATTATGGAAACGTCGAGACTGCTGGCCGAGGGATAGGTGGGTCTGGGTAATGTAGAGGCTATGCTTGGAGACAAAGGCCCTGTCTTCGGGTCATTGCAGTTGTACGTAGACGGAAAAGAATCCAAGCCATGAAGAAAAATATCAACAACGGGATGAAGAGGTGCTCAAAGGAATATCGATCAACAAGTAAGGCCGTGATAGAGAATGGTTTCATTCTCGGCGTTACATGATCTTATTGAGTTTGATGGTGGATTGGGAGGTTTAGAGATTAGAGAGAAAGACTGAAATGTGTCTGAATTAGTAGGGGGAGATCGAGTAGTTAGACGATATTTTTTGAACTGATCGTGCTATCGTGCACACATGGGTAGTTTTCTAAGAGGTAAGAGAGAAAATCCGATAAAAAAAATTATCTATCTAGCACTAAACGAGTGTGATTTACAAATATCTCAAATTATTAATTAAATACACACCGCCATATATACCGTCTGTGTTAATACTAACAATTCTAAGTGTGGACACTAATTTGGTGGGTAAAGCCAAGCTGTTGCAAATCTATATCAATAGTATTGCCCCTTTTCACCAACACCTCAAAAGGTAGGAAATTTATGTGTGAACACTTTCCACAGCTCACCCACACTTTAAGTTTTTGCATATACTTGCTACTATATAAAGTGTGGAAAATTAGTCTTATACCTTAAGGTGTGGTGATTTCGACTGTGGGTAAATTAAAGTTTTCTTGTAGGTATTTATAGAGGAACCCCACAAAGACCAAGTAGTCTGACTCGGGCAAAGTCGTTGTTCCCTTATCAAAAATAAATCCCAAACATGCAAACAACAGTATAGTAGGCAAGCAAGGGGTCGAACCCAAAGGAATCAGTTTCTATTCAGATTTTATGGTTTTCATGCAAGTAATCAAGGGGGGTTTGAAAGTCGGTTTCAATCAAAGGTTATCAAGTAGAGTTTATCCAATCAATTCCACTTTATTAATCCGTTGATCATGAATTCATCCACCTCTCTATATGCCTAGGTCAATTCCAATCCCAATCATTAGCAATCGCAAGTCCACGGTCCAAGCAATTCTATAACCCTAGGCAAGGACGCTTAACCTAGAATTAACATAGAGCACAGGGATAATAGGAAATCAAATCATGCAATCAAGCTACGAGTCTCATGCACAATTTAACCATTGAATACTCTTCCCTAAACTAGTCCACGGTCCTAGAATAGAGTTGTTTCGAGAAATAGGAAAGATGCATAGACAACAACCAATCCTAAATCAAACAATAGATCTAAGTCAATCAAACAAGTTGATCAGGCTCATAAAATCAAACATAGATCATGGGATGAAGCACAAGAGTACCAATAAAGACCTAGGGATAAGAGATTACCAGAATTTCACAACTTCATAATAAAGCTTCCTTGATCGAATAAACTCAAGAGGAGAGTTAGTTCTCCATTACAAAGAAAACTCCAATCTTTATTGAGAGAACAATAGATTGACAAGTAAGTTCAATGTCCTAAAAAACCTAGAAAGGTTCCCCTTAAATAGCCCCAAAGATCAACCTTTTCGGACTAGATAAGAAAGGAAACCGAAAGATAAGAAAGGAAACAAGATATAAAAAATAGAATTTCGTCCGCGTGAAAATCGGCCACACCGCGACCGCGGCACCGTCACCGCGCCCGCGGCGGTCTTCTTCGGTCAAGTGCTGAGTCGGCTTCTACCGTGACCGCGCCACAGACAGCGCGACCGCGGCCTTCATAGGTCTTCGTGGTTCGTCTCTTCACGCCACCGCGCCCGCGTCATAGACAACGCGACCGCGATATCCATGTAGTGGCGAAACTTCGTCTTTAAGCTCTTTAACTCTTGATTCTTCATAACTTGTGTCTTCGGTCTTCATATTACAATAACGCTCAAAACTAACCTAAACTCTCTCTAAATCATCTCAAAATACAAGAGTTATCCTATACAAAATAGCCTGAATCAAATTCCCCCATACTTAAATCTTGCTCGTCCTCGAGTAAGCTCAAACAAATATAACAAGAAAGCACATGTAAGATCTCAGGAAATACAAGGGAAGATAAAAACACTCAGCTCACAACCCGAACCCAAAAATATAGAGAAATCATGAGCATAAAACACGAAAGCTGAAACACACACCTCACAACATGATATAGCACTCAAGCTCTAAAAACATGAAAGAGAGCAACCTAGGATCTACCCAAATCTAACATGCAAGCCCCAAAGTCCCCAAGCAAGAATGATCCTAAAACACTCAAATTTTACCGCTCAATTCTGCTTAGGAGCCCTTTCGGGTTTTCACCTAACCGCTCTTTTCATTTTTCAATAGGTGTGCTCACAAATACTCACAACTCTCATGAACCTCATATTACCCCAGCCTAATGCTGGTCCGGGTTACCTGCTTATTACCTGAGCCGCCCTTTCGGTTTTTCGACTCATCCCAGGATTTATATGCCTTTTTTCAATTTTTATGGCTTTTTCTATCTTTTTTCTTTTTCTTTCTTTCTTTATTATGCAAAAAATATGGTGCAAGTGCTCCATGAAAAGAAGAAAATCAAAAATCTGAAGCAAATCTCTAACTACACTAACTAAGATAAGCGAATGCGAGTACTCCTTCCCCCATACTTAAATCCTTCATTATCCTCAATGAAGCAAAGAGAAAGGATAGAAGCAAGGAGAAAGGTATATCAAAAGACTCACAAACGATGAAGAGGGGTGGAATGGAAGAACTCTTCATAGGTGGTAGAAAGGAAAGCTTTGTATTTCCAATCGGTAGCCAAACCGCGGGCGCGACACCAAGGGCGCGGGCGCGGAATCAATGCAAAGAGCGAAGTTGGCCTAGGGTGGTCACCGCGGGCGCGGCTGATGGGGCGCGGTCGCGGCACTCGTGCAGGGGCAAAGCCTCGACTTCGTCTTGAATAGCGTGATGAGAAAACAACCTTCGTATCTTGGCTCATCTCTCGAAAGATAACTGAATGTTGGAACTCGAGCCGTGGAGATAAAATCCCGGGGAAGCAAAGCTCCCCCATACTTAGGCTTTACATATAGCCAAAGAATGGAAAGTACAAAGGTGAATGAAAAGAAAAAATAGAAGATGGAAAGATAGAAGGTGGAAAAGCATGGATATAGATAGATGGAAGATATAGAGATAGAATGGGACCAAAAAGTCCTCTTTTTGTCTTTTTCTTTTTTCCATTTTTTTTTTCTTTTTTAAGAAAAAACGAGCTAAAACCGAGACGCAGTATGGTTGCCGCGAGCACGGGCTAGTACCTGTTCGTCGGGGCGCGCTGACGATCCACAGCGGGCGCGGCCAAGGCGGCGCGGGCGCGGTATCACGCCAGGCGTGTCCTTTCGGACCTAGTACCTCCATGTTAGCTAAAAAAACAAGCAAATCCTAAGCTAGGAATGGAAAAACAATCTAAACTAATCCTTGGGTTGCCTCCCAAGCAGCGCTTTTGTTTAACGTCGTTGGCTCGACGTGGATACGATCAATAAGGGTCCTCATCAACATGAATTCGGACCTCGTTGCCACGATGAGATATGGAAAGAGATCCATTGGCAACATCAATGACCGTCTTGGCGGTTTTCATGAACGGGCGACCAAGTAAGAGAACCGGGTCGTACCGCCCTTCGCCTATCTCCATCACATAAAAATCTGCAGGAAAGATCAAACCATGCACCTGCACTAGAACATCCTCAACTAACCCTTTCGGGCGCACATTAGAATGGTCAGCCAACTCAATAACAATATCGGATTCCTTTAAAGGACCAAGGCCTAACCTATCATACATGCAAGCTGGAAGCACATTAATGGAGGCACCTAAATCTAGCATAGCACGCTCAATTTTAGTTTCTCCAATAGTGACAGGGACGGTGAATCTTCCTGGGTCAGAGCATTTTTTTGGTAATTACTTCTGGAGTAGGGAATTACAAGTCTCAATTTTGCTATCCTGCGTTTTTTCAACTAGAGCTACCTTCTCAATTTAGGACTAGTCATATTCTTTCTTTTTATGGTGCATAGCTCTTTCATAAACTTAGCAAAACGAGGGACACTTTGGATGAGATTGATGAGAGGAACATTTACCCGACAATTGGCGAAGGTCTAGAAGAGTTCCTTGTCATATGCCGGCTTCCTTGTGTCCTTGAGTGCGTCAGGGAATGGGGGAGAAGGCTTAAGAGAGCTCAATGGTGGAAGTGGTTGAGCCACATAGCCATCGTCCTCCTCTGCTACTGGGGCATGGTCGCGTCTAGGGGAGCTTGGACGCGGGGGCGAATAGTTCTTGAAAGCATAATCGAGTAAAGCCCCAAAGTTCCGTTCTGCCTCCTTACCGCAGGCGCGGTCCGGGCTCCACGGTCGCGGCGCTTCACGCCTCTCGTGGTCCAATCCTCTGTTGGATTTCCGCGGGCACGGAGGGGAGAGCGCGGGCGCGGATTTCCAACAGATACTTGGTCTTCATGTTCTGCTGCCCCGGCGCGGTCGCGGCCAGGGGAACGCGGTCGCGGATCATCACCAGCGGTTGATTCCCGACTCGCCAATGCTCTACCGCTCCTCAAATTCATGGCACTCACATTCTCCTTGTGATTGAGCGGTTGAGAGGGAAGTTTCCCGGAATCCTTAGACTCGAGCCTATTGATCATGGTGGCAAGTTGGCTCAGCTGAGTCTCAAGATTCTTTACAGCAGCTCTCGTCTCTTGGTTCTCCTTCAAGAGGGCGGTAATAGCATCATTCTGAGATGGAGCAGGCGCTCTCGAGGCATAATTATTGGACCGGAATTGTTGTTGCTGGCCCTGAGGAGCGTACTGCTGCTGCTGTTGTGGTGGATCTTGTTGCTGCTGGTTGCTCCACCAGAAATTAGGATGTTTCGCCCACCCCGGATTGTAGGTATTAGAGTAAGAATCGTTCCGGGGCCGGGGCGCACGTTAATTGCCAATAGCATTGACCGACTCCTCGGTCTCCTGAATAGTAGGGCACTGATCCGTGTGGTGGCTCACATCATAGCAAAGTCCGCAAGCATTGACTTGCTGAGCCGTCCTCTTCGTGAGCAGCTGCTTCATTAGATCTTTGAGCTCCCTTACTTCAGCATTCAGGGACTCATTCACCACACTCACGGACCTCACATTGGTCCTGGACCTCTGATTGCGGGCTTGCTCCGCCAAGATCTCAACTTTCTGAAAACCTGCAGCTGGGGTCAAGTTCTCGTAACTACCCCCACAAGATGCATTCACGAGCCTCTTGTCATTGTCGCAGAGTCCCTCAATGATATAGCAAATAAGATCCTTGGCCTGGTAGCCATGGTAGGGACAACTCACGATGAGCCTCTTGTAGCGCTCATAATAGTCATAGAGGTTCTCGTCTTCCCCTTGCTCCAAACTGCTGAGCTGCTTTTTAATAGATATTTGTTTGGAAGCGGGGAAGTACATTTCAAGAAACGCCTTCTTCATGGACGCCCAAGTAGTGATAGAACCCGACACCAAATAAAGGAGCCAGTCCTTGGCGGAGTCCTCAAGAGAGAAGGGAAAAGCCCGGAGCTTGATTTGATCCTCCGTCACATCAGTGGGCTTCATACTCACGCACACTGCGTAGAATTCAGTGAGATGCTTGTTCGGGTCCTCACCACTCAACCCGTGGAATTTGGGCAAGTGGTGGATGAGACCAGACTTCAGTTCGAACTTCACACCCTCCCCGAGTTCGGGGAATTGAACAGCGAGCTGCTGTTGCTGGAGATCGGGCGCTGTGAGTTGGCGAATAGTTTGTTCCGCCATGGCGCCTTCTGGTTCAGAATCAGAGAGAGAAAGAGATTCAAGAGGATTGTAGGATGTAGATACTCTGGGGGCACTCCTTATCTTCCGAAAAATCCTGTCAATTTCTGGATCAAAACGAACAGGGGAAGTATTAATAGACCGGGTACGGACCATGTGTTAGGTCCGAACCCGACGAATGGTTCTGCGCAGGAACCGCGGGCGCGCCGAGGGGGCCTCGGTCGCGGTTTGAGCGCAGAGCACGAAAACGCACACAATCAAAACAAGAAAAAGGATTCCCCGGCAACGGCGCCAAAATTTGACTCGGGCAAAGTCGTTGTTCCCTTATCAAAAATAAATCCCAAACATGCAAACAACAGTATAGTAGGCAAGCAAGGGGTTGAACCCAAAGGAATCAGTTTCTATTCAGATTTTATGGTTTTCATGCAAGTAATCAAGGGGGGTTTGAAAGTCGGTTTCAATCAAAGGTTATCAAGTAGAGTTTATCCAATCAATTCCACTTTATTAATCCATTGATCATGAATTCATCCACCTCTCTATATGCCAAGGTCAATTCCAATCCCAATCATTAGCAATCGCAAGTCCACGGTCCAAGCAATTCTATAACCCTAGGCAAGGACGCTTAACCTAGAATTAGCATAGAGCACAGGGATAATAGGAAATCAAATCATGCAATCAAGCTACGAGTCTCATGCACAATTTAACCATTGAATACTCTTCCCTAAACTAGTCCACGGTCCTAAAATAGAGTTGTTTCGAGAAATAGGAAAGATGCATAGACAACAACCAATCCTAAATCAAACAATAGATCTAAGTCAATCAAAAAAGTTGATCAGGCTCATAAAATCAAACATAGATCATGGGATGAAGCACAAGAGTATCAATAAAGACCTAGGGATAAAGAGATTACCAGAATTTCACAACTTCATAATAAAGCTTCCTTGATCGAATAAACTCAAGAGGAGAGTTAGCTCTCCATTACAAAGAAAACTCCAATCTTTATTGAGAGAACAATAGATTGACAAGTAAGTTCAATGTCCTAAAAAACCTAGAAAGGTTCCCCTTAAATAGCCCCAAAGATCAACCTTTTCGGACTAGATAAGAAAGGAAACCGAAAGATAAGAAAGGAAACAAAATATAAAAGATAGAATTTCGTCAGCGTGAAAATCGGCCACACCGCGACCGCGGCACCGTCACCGCGCCCGCGGCGGTCTTCTTCGGTCAAGTGCTGAGTCGGCTTCTACCGCGACCGCGCCATAGACAGCGCGACAGCGGCCTTCATAGGTCTTCATGGTTCGCCTCTTCACGCCACCGCGCCCGAGTCATAGACAACGCGACCGCGATATCCATGCAGTGGCGAAACTTCGTCTTTAAGCTCTTTAACTCTTGATTCTTCATAACTTGTGTCTTCAGTCTTCATATTACAATAACGCTCAAAACTAACCTAAACACTCTCTAAATCATCTCAAAATACAAGAGTTATCCTATACAAATTAGCCTGAATCATAGTCCTTATGGATAAACCTCTACCTTCTTGGAGGATTTCGAATAGCTTTTCTCTATCTTATAGAGAGAGTCCTTACAGTTTACAAATGCGAGCTTTACACTTCTCTAAACTTAAGAGTTCGTCCTTAAGATCACTAGTAAACACTCCTTTTAGTCTAAAACTTGTAACCTAACTCTCGTTCTTAAGGACGCTAGACACACACACACACACACATCTCTCACAGTTCTTCATGAGAGACAAACTCCTTTCTTTGTTACAAACACTATGCTATGGTTTTGTGAACTTCTCTAACAATCTAAAAATTAGTTCGTCACTGTTCTTGAGTGTTCTTGGTGTTCTTGATGAATAGTCGTTTTCGCTCTGAAAAGTGTTTGAGAAGTCACATCACAATAAATACCCAAGGGGATATTTATAGTGATCGGGAAGGGCAGTTTTCTTCTACCCATCATGCCCTTGGGAGTCCTTTGCTATAAGATCTGCTTCCACGTGTCTCTATTGAAAATGAACGAAGCTTCCTGGCAATTTCCGCAGTTCCTTGCTACAAGATCTGCTTGAGTGTTTTATCATTATTGTGAGATGTGTGTTTGAGCTTTATTGTTTATGCTCATGATTACTCTATATTTGGGTTCGGGTTGAGAGTTGAGTGTTTTTTGTCTTCCCTTGTATTTCCTGAGATCTTAGATGTGCTTGATTGTTATATTTAATTTGAGCTTACTCGAGGACGAGAAAAATCTAAGTATGGGGAATTTGATATGCTCTCATTAGTATAGGTTAACTCTTGTATTTTAAGGCTTTAGAGCATCTGCAAGAGATGCACCAAATACATTGGTATTTGTGAATTTGGAGTTTTTTTAACTCCAAGAGATGCTCCATTCCATTCTCTAAAATGGGGATAGATGAAGAAACATGGGTGTTTTCCCCAAATTTGGAGAATTCTCCAAACCCATTTGGAGAATGCATTAAATGAATTAGTAGACATGGCAACATTTCATTAGTTATATTGATTTTTATAAAATTTTACAAAAAAGTTAAATATAAATAGTAAAATAATAAATATGAGATTGTTCGAAATGGGGAAGCTCTTGGAGTTGAAGTATTTTTTTTAGGAGAATATAGCTTTTGATTCTCCATATTGAAAGAAATTATAGACAATTTGTTGGAGATGCCCTTAAATAGTGTTTTAGGTTAGTGTTTTGAGCTTATTTATAATGAAGACACAAGTATTGAAGATATGAGAGTTTCCGGGACAAAGTACAAAGCAAAAGTTGCCACTGTCCATTAACTGTGGGCGCGGTGGTTGCCTTGGCCGACATATCTATCTCTAGAAGGCTGAGTGCGCGGTACATCCGGCGCGGGCGCGGTAGGGTGTCAGACCGAGACAATGCGTTTTTCTATCTTCTTGCCTTTTTCTTATCTTTTTTGTATTTTTGGTAGTCCAATTTGGATGTATTTCGACTACTATAAATGCAGGCCTTGTCTTAGGTTATAGATACCTCAATATTCATTCAAAAAATTCATTAGCTCTCTTGTGTATCATGGAGAACTAATTCTCCCTTGGAGTTTATTCAATCAAGGAAGCATTTTTATGTCATCGCGAGATTTTGGTAACTGCTTTATCCTTATGTTGGGACGCTATCAAGAACGCTTGCGTACTTGTTAGTGTTCCACACAACCGTCCCTTAGTTTTGATATGACAAACTCACTTTGATTCTAATAAAGTTGTCCAAGTGTTCAGGAACGCCAGTGACCAAAAGGACAACAAGTGTGTATGGGCGTCCCATAAGCTTAGGGACGCTAGCTAACAGGAAGTTAAGGACCAGCTAGAGACTACTTGAGCAAGGACGGAGTCCCAAGCAAGTAGGAACGCAAGAAAGGAGTCCTTACTCACTAGCCGACAGGATGACATCACTCGACAATGTTTGATCATCCAAGGACACGTGGAGACCGATCCTGTAGCGGAGTCCAACACTACGTGGCGGACGATCCTGTTGCAGAGTCCATCAACACGTGGCGGCTGATCCTGTAGCGGAGTTCATCATACACAGCTGGATACAGGAAGCTTCCTCATCACCGCCCTACTACGTGGAGGAAGATCCTGTAGCCACGCCCATGAAGGGCATGATCGTCCCAATGAAATGACGCCCTTCCCCAAGTCCTATAAATAGCCCCAAGGCATTTATTGTGACGCCAACGCTTTCAGGAATATTCAGAGAGAATCAAAGAGAAAGCGACTCACTCAAGAACACGAAGAACTAACTCAAGAACTCAAGAACAGTGCTAGAACTTGTGTTAGATCGAGTGAGACTTGTAACCAAATCACGAAAACAGTTTGTAAGAGAAAACCCAAAAAGAGAGAAAGAGAGTTCTGCGAAGTACTGCAGAACGTAGGAATAGAGTCCTTTAGTAGATTGAACCAGCTTAAGTTGTAGGCTTAGAGGAGTCCTTTACTAGTGGACTTAGGGAAAAGCTAAGTACCAGAGAACTGTAAAGACTCGCCAGTACAACTGTAAGGACGTTCAATACAAAGGAAAGAACTATTCAAAAATCCTCCAAGGAGGTAGAGGTTTACACTCAAGGACTACTTGGTCTTGAGTGGTTCCTCTATAATTCACTGCGTTCATTCTTTATCTGTTTAGTACTTTATTTCCGCTGCATTACTCAAGGACGCCCCTACTCCTCGTAGGGACGCCTAATCTAAGGACGCCTTTACCAAAGTAAAGGACGTCCCTCAGTACTAACGATCCAACAATTGGTATCAGAGCAGGCGCTCTAGATTCTTACTGAGTTGCAGGTAAAGATGGACATGGAACCCATTGGAATTTCTTTTGTGAAGCTTCCGCGCCTAACGGAGGGCAATTTCAATCGCTGGAAGACAAGGTTCGAAAACTTCTGCAGAAGTCAAAATTATCAATGCTGGAAGGTTATCATGAAAGGAGATCTCAAAGTTCTTGCTGAAAAAGTTGATAAGGAGGACGAGTGGGGTCCTGACGAGTTTAAGCTGATGGAAACCAACGCAAAAGCTATTTGTTTCCTTCAAGCGTCCTTATGCGAGAGGGACGCCACTCGGGTCAGCAATTTGTCAACAGCGAAACAACAGTGGGAAGCTCTTGAGAAGTTCCATGTGGGAACCGCTGAAATGAAGGAGGACGTCCAGCTGAAAATCAAGAAGGAGTTCTATGCTTTTAGCATGCTGCCAAATGAGACGGTGAACGACTACTCATATCGTTTTGAGGCCCTTGTCACCAAGATGAGGAACTTGGGCATCCCAGAAACAGAAATCTCCATGAGGAATAGAGTTCAAGTGGTCATTGATGGTTTAACCGGAGTCTGGAACTTTGACAGGACAACGTTCAAAGAAAATACAGCCAACAAAACTCTAGATATGGAAGAAATCTATGGGAAGCTCAGGCAGTACGAGGAAAGAAGAATTTCTGATATGGCTAAGCTTGGACAGAATCCTCAAACTGATCTTGCTCTGGTGTCCACAACACCAGAGTACGCTGAGTACCTTCGGCGTCAACAGGAAATCGCTGTAATGGTGGAAGCCAACAAAGCTGAGAACCGCGAGAAGATGCGCGTTCAAGCCTTAAAGGAAAGAGAAAGAAAGTCTAAAGAACAACTGGATGCAGAAGAAGAAGTTGCTCTTTTTAACAAAGTTCTCCGTGTTTTTGGCAAAAGGAACAAACATGTCAATAAACACAAGATGCCCAAGAAGGAAAGCCGCAAGTACACTGAGGCAGAAATGAAGGAACTCACATGTTACAAGTGTAACAGAAAAGGGCACTTTGCTAAGAAATGCACAACAGGAATGTCTGCAAAGGAAATGAAGACAAAAGCTCTCATTGGAGCGTTCGCCTCTGCATGGGACAATGGAAGTTCTTCCTCTGATGATGATGATGATGAAGAACCCGATGAACAAGCATACATAGCCCTTGAGGACGCATCTGATGGTGAGCAAGTAGCTTTCATGGCTATGGAGGACGTCACCGTTGTTGAACAGAACGCTTCGAAATCTGAAAATGAGGTAACCCGTGAGTCTATGATGAGTTCATTAGAAAATTGTTCTAAATCTAAGCTCATTAAACTTATTGGAAGAATCATGGAAGAAAGTGTTGTCATGCAACATAAAATGGATGAACTTGAACTTGAAAATGAAAACATTGTAGTTGAATGTGAAAATTGTAGTACAATGACTATTCAACTAGAGTCTTCATGTGATGAAACTAAGTCCCTAAAAACTGAAATCATGTGTCTCAAACTTGAGAACGCTAAGCTTAGGGAAGAAGTGAAAGTGATGGGTAAGAGTCCCATAGTTGAAGAAGTGAGACCTATGGTTTTTGTCCCAGCTAAGAGAGGTCTAGGTTATGAAGATGACACTAAAAACTCTCTTCCTAGTGATTTTGAGGCAAGCAAAACTTCTGAACTGGAACTTGAAAGGGAGAAAACTAAAAACCTTCTCGAAAGAATTAGAGTTCTAGAAAGTGGAGAATTAGGAAAGGAAGACTACTACACTAACTCCACAAGTCATAAGATTTACAAGAAGATTGCCAAAGGGGACGGTTCAAAAGTTTGTAATCCTCAAAAGATGAAAGAAAACAAGATTCAGCGTCCCAATAAGAAGTACTATCTTGGTACTTACTATAGGAGGTGTTGGTACTGTGGACAAGGAGATCACTTCAAATATGATTGCCTAAAACTCAAGGAAGATGTTGAAAATGGAAAAGCTGCTAGAACTCACAATGAAAATGCTAAGTCCGTTCCTAAGGCTAATCCTAAGCGTTCTAGACGCTCTAGGAACTCTTTCCGTAAGCATGCTATTTCAAATGATGTGAATATTAATGACTACATGCCAGAACCAGAGTTCTATTTCTGTAACGAACCAGGTAAGGAACACCTTGCCTAGGTCGCCAAACACTAACGTTGTTATGGCAGGTGGAAGTGAGGGGACGCCCATGGATCATTGATAGTGGCACCTCAAATCATATAACAGGAAGCCAGATCCATCTCACTTCTATCCAAAATAGTGCCACGGGAGGAACTGTCTCGTTTGGCCACAAGGGCAAAGGAAAGATCAAAGGAACGGGAACTGCTATTCTCAACCCGTCCATCAAAGCAACAAATGTCAGTCTTGTTGAAGGACTTGGCTTCAATCTTCTTAGCATCTCCCAGATGTGTGATCAAGGTGAAAATCTAGTCACATTTGACTCAAAGGAGTGCCTTGTCATCAACAAGAAATCAAACAAAGTCGTTCTCAAAGGAGTACGCCAGAACAATGTCTACATCTTTAACCAGGAGTTCAAGCCTAAATCAGAGTTATGTCTATCTGCTTCAAAGGAGGACGCTGATCTCTGGCATCGCCGACTTGGCCATGTTGGACCAAGCACAATCCTTAAGCTACACCAGCGAAATCTTGTGAAAGGACTTCCCCGAATTGATCCTGAGAAAGTTGAACAGTGTGAAGCTTGCATCAAAGGGAAGCAAACAAGAACGTCTTTCGAATCCAAAAACGAAGTCAATACAAAGAAGCCTTTGGAACTGCTCCATATGGATCTTTGCGGACCAATGAAGACGTTAAGCTACGGTGGAAAGAGGTACATTTACGTTCTTGTAGATGATTTTTCTCGATTCACTTGGGTTCTTTTCTTGGTGTCAAAAGCAGATTGTTTCAATGCGTTCAAAGTATTCATCAAACAAGTGGAAGTTGCTCTTGAGACGCCTCTCAAAGCCATAAGATCAGACCATGGAACGGAGTTCCAAAATTCAGAGTTCCTGGCCTACTGTGATCAACAGGGAGTCTCTCACAATTTCTCAGCTCCAAGAACGCCTCAACAAAATGGAGTTGTGGAAAGAAAGAGTAGGACGCTAGACGATATGGCAAGAACTATGCTCTTGGCAAATAGCGTTCCCAAGTACTTCTGGGCGGAAGCTATTGCTACAGCGTGTTACATCATCAATCGTGCCATGATTCGTCCTTTGCTAAAGAAGACGTCCTATGAGCTGTTAAATGGAAAGAAGCCTCGCATTGATTATCTCAAAGTCTTTGGTTGCAAATGTTTCGTTCACAACAATGATAAAGAAAAACTTGGAAAGTTGGATGCAAGGAGTGATGAAGCCATATTCCTTGGGTACTCTCTTACCAGCAAAGCATATAGAGTCTTCAACAAAAGGACTCTAAAGCTTGAGGAGAGTATTCATGTTGTGTTCAAGGAACATTCTTCTCACAAAGAAAAGCCAAGTAAGAAAGAACGCTCTGCGTCACAACAACAGGACGACTCTGAAGATGAAGCTGAGGATTGGACTTCTGGAAAATACTATGTCTTTAAGGACGCGTCTCCAAATCCTGAAGAAGTCTCAGTGGACGCACCCAGTGTTGTTCAAGGAGTTCCATCTCGTAGTGAATCTCCAGTTCAACAAGATGTAGCTGAATCAAGTCAACAAGGCGAGCAACGTCAAGGTGTGGACGCTCTCTCTGAGGGGGAACACATTGAGGACGATGCTCAAAGTGATAGTGATGATTCAGATGGTGACATTGATCCAAGATTTGCTCATTTGTTTCAAAGGGAGTCCCGCTTCTCTAGGGATCACCCAACTTCTCAAATTGTCTCAGATCCTTCTCAAGGCGTTCAAACAAGGTCAGCTGCAAGCAAGTCCCAGAGTGCAAATTTGGCTTTCTGTGCATTCAATGCCTTTGTCTCTATGGTGGAGCCAAAGAATATCAAAGAAGCACTCCAGGACGCTGACTGGATTCAAGCAATGCAAGAAGAACTCAATCAGTTTGAAAGGAACAAAGTTTGGACTCTCGTCCCACGTCCCAAAGGCAAAAATATCATAGGAACGCGATGGGTGTTCAGAAATAAGCTTGATGAGAGTGGACGTGTGTCAAGAAACAAGGCAAGACTGGTGGCTCAAGGATTCAAGCAAGAGGAAGGCATAGACTATGATGAGACCTTTGCTCCTGTTGCTAGAATTGAAGCCGTTCGTCTTCTCATTGCCTTTGCCGCTCACAAAGGATTCAAGTTATTTCAAATGGACATCAAGACTGCCTTTCTCAATGGAAAGCTAAAGGAGGAAGTGTATGTTGCTCAGCCGCCTGGCTTCGAGGACGCCTGATAACGATGATTTAGTCGTTTTAAACCACAATTATGCAAGAATACCACACTAACTTAAACCTAAGTATAAAGCAAGTAAGGGTCGATTCCACAGGGAGACAAGTTATCTTTAGCAGAGAATTATGTGTCAAACAGAAGTAACAAAGGGGGGTTTTTAGGTTTTGTTCACAAACTAACATGCAAAGCATACGAATTCGAGAGTTTATCAATCAGTATTTGGAAATACTTAGGCAAACAAATATCCGCATTCGCTTGACAAGTTGATCATTGATTTCATTCAATATCTATGCAATGGGAATTCCAATTCCTTTTCAAAAGTAATTAATAGCACAACCAGATACTATTAACCCTAACTAGATAAATAATCATGAAACTATCAAGATTCAATCTAACTAGCAGCATTTAACAACAGGAATATAATTGGATACGAACTAAGATAAAACAACCAGCTTTTACCCTAGAATGCAAATCAATTCTCTTATGCATAAGACTAACACAACCAGATATTAGCACGATGCAGTTGCTACTTATGAATTAGAGATGCTCAACCAGAAACACTCCAAATCTAGCAATAACCTAATTACAATAAATCCTAGATGATCAGGCTAGAAATCATTGAAACAAGTCAATAGCAATTCAAACAAGAGAAGAGATTAAATCCATGCAATCGATAAGGAATTAGAAACCTCACAACTGAATCAGAACAAACACTTCAATTGTCTTTCTAAGCAAAGAGGCTTAGTTCTCCATAGGTCTTCAAAATACAAAATAATTCCAAACTCAAAAACTAGGTCTAAACAAAAGGTATAAAGCTCCTTAAATAGGAGAAAACAATCTATCTAAAATACATAAAAACCGGACCAAAAACTATATCCATAAGGTCACTAAATAAAACGCAGTGTTTAAAAGACGAATTCGCCTCGGGACTGGCAGCGGGCGCCGCCTATGGGGCAGCGGTTTCCGCCTCCCAAAAATCACGTTTTCTTCGCTTTAGCTTCAAGTGGTCTTTGGTGCACTTCGGCCCTTCCTTCTTTAACGCTTCAAACTCCAACTTTAGCACCTAAAACAAGACTAAAAGTATGCTAAAACCCCATCTAAATACACAACATAAATGTGTATATCAAACTCCCCCACACTTGAATCTCACTCGTCTCGAGTGAATCAGAAAACTAACACTCGTAATCAATAACAACCTAGATCATCAAGTGTCGAGAGAGTTTACAGCTAAGGGTAATAACACATATCGTCAAAGCTCCTATCCAACCAACCCATAACACAATACAACAAAATCAGCGCCAGCATCCATCAATCCTAACAATACAACTCAAATCAACACAACTCAACACTACAACTCAACCATCAAACTATCTAACACCTACTCCACACATCCAACATCTATCAACAATATGCATCAATAAAGAAGATGAAAATCAATAAACTACACCTTATCCCTCCAAGTGAAAACCTACCCAAAAACACTCCTATACTCCACTTCTTATGTCGCCAGCTCCAGTCAAAAGAACATCCTAAAACACTCTTTTTTCTTTCACTCTTTTGCTTAGGCACCTTTTCAGGTTTTCACCTAACATCTCTCTTTTCATTTTTCAATGTTGGACTCACTATCTCACATCACTCAAAAATCTATTTTTGCCCAAGCCTAATGCTTGTCAGATTACCTGCTTTTTACTTGAACCGCCCTTTCAGGTTTTCAGTTCACCCCAGGATTTTTCTGCCTTTTTCTCTTATTTTTATGGCTCTTTTTTTTTTAAGTAATAGCAATAGTAATATAAATCCAACTCCCCCACACTTATAATAAACATTGTCCTCAATGTAGAAAGACAAAAATAATATAAGGGGAAGTAAGGAAAAATACCATTACTGTGAAGGTGGTGGTGGTGGCGGGTAGTCAGGGTAGGATGGATATCCAGGCCACTGCTGCTGAAAGAATGCCGCCTGCTGCTGAAAGTAGTGTGTCTGCTGCTTATGGTACTGCCTCTCTTCCTCATGAAACATAAGAAAATATTCCTCTACGATCATGTTGACAAGTATCCATGCTCTAAATCATCTTCCAAATATGCCTCTGATAGCCAGTTGGATACCCAATAACTATCGCAATCTAAGGCGTCGCAACTTCCTCGTCATCAAGCTCATGATCCGCCCCTCTTTAAACTCAACTTCAATAGATGTAGAGGCGACAATAGTAGAAAGGAAGTAGCCTCTTGATGGTCAATCGCTAGGCAGCGAAGAAGAAAGAAGCGAACAAAACGATTGCCCGAAAAAAAAAAATTGAATTTTTTTTTTTTTGAATTCTTTGTTTTTTTTTTTTTTGCCGAACCCGAAAAGGCAGCGGTCGCCGCCTTTATGGCAGCGGTCGCTGCCATTTTTGTGACGAAGCCGTAGCTGAATGCGTTTTGGCGGCGGTCGCCGCTTGTGGGCAGCGGTCGCCGCCACGGACACCGTCCGTTTTCCGGAAATAATGGCGGCAATCGCTGCCATTTAGGCGGTGGTCGCTGCCATTAATTCGTTGAATGTCGTAGCTGAGCTTGTTTTGGCGGCGGTCGCTGCCTTGGGGCGGCGATCGCTGCTAGTGCATCGTGATTCTTCGGCTTTCTGCAGGTTAGTTCGACGCAATAGAAAAAAAAAACAAAGGGAAACTAATCTAAGCTAATCTAAAGGAAAGAAATCAACTACATCGGGTTGCCTCCCGATAAGCGCCTTGGTTATCGTCGTGGCTCGACGCCTCGTATGATTTCACAAGATTGGACATTGTCAATGCCCTTAACAACCTATCAAATTCTTGCGAGCTCATCTTAAAGAAACATAAGTAGCCCAAGGATAAATTGAAACTAAATAACATGTCATTTAAAAATCGTTTCAACTTATCAAACTTGTGTGTCCAATCTTCATAAAATGGCATATGCTCAAACCAATTCAACATAAGTGGTGGCTTCTTAGAATATGAACAAAAATTGTCAAAGCGCTTACTAGCATTACCACTTTCATTATGGATGAACTCTAAGTAATTTCTAGATTCTTCATTAGGCCCTAAACTTGACTCTTTGGGGGAATAAAGAACAATGGGTAATGAGAGATTGGAACAAGGAATACCTGGATCGTCAACAACCAATAAGGTTGATTTCGAAACAGAATGCATGGGGGACTTTGTTGGTGAAGCACAATCCTCTGTAATATCATCTTCCTCATTTGTGTTCACATAGTCACCCATATCATTTTCAAAGAACATATCACTATCAGAGAAGAACTCTTCTTCCTTCACAGTGATATACTCCTCAATCTCCTCAAATCGTGTGGGAAGGGATGCATCTGGCTCATTGATTTCAATGGACTTATCTGAAGTTGTTGGATGACAAAGTGAGTAGCACCTTTCATAGTGCTGTGTAGACTCCGTACTCATATCATCCATCCTCTTAGCAAGATCCTTCATCATATCCTCAAGAGAAGCATCACAAGTCTCAACCGGTTGTGGCATTGATTGAGATGATTCAACCAAAAGACATTGATGGCTCATAAAACAGAGGAAATCCCAACATTCCATAGGTTCCATAACAAAAAGCCTTCTATTACTCATGTAGTAGGCCATCCTTCGAGTCTCAAGATTCATACCCTTGACAATGCCATTGCAAACATCACCCCAGTATAATGATATCCCCACGCACCAAGGTCATCCGCATACTTTTGGAATCTAGTCAGGTACTCATGAAAGTGTTCATCTTGAAACTGTGTACACTCGAACAAAGTCATGGATTAGTAGCACAGGTGGTGTGAACCATAAGATAGGTTCACACCAAGTTTGGCACAAAAATCACACAAAAGACAATTATCGCCTCCCCGGCAACGGCGCCAATTTGATAACGATGATTTAGTCGTTTTAAACCACAATTATGCAAGAATACCACACTAACTTAAACCTAAGTATAAAGCAAGTAAGGGTCGATTCCACAGGGAGACAAGTTATCTTTAGCAGAGAATTATGTGTCAAACAGAAGTAACAAAGGGGGGTTTATAGGTTTTGTTCACAAACTAACATGCAAAGCATACGAATTCGAGAGTTTATCAATCAGTATTTGGAAATACTTAGGCAAACAAATATCCGCATTCGCTTGACAAGTTGATCATTGATTTCATTCAATATCTATGCAATGGGAATTCCAATTCCTTTTCAAAAGTAATTAATAGCACAACCAGATACTATTAACCCTAACTAGATAAATAATCATGAAACTATCAAGATTCAATCTAACTAGCAGCATTTAACAACAGGAATATAATTGGATACGAACTAAGATAAAACAACCAGCATTTACCCTAGAATGCAAATCAATTCTCTTATGCATAAGACTAACACAACCAGATATTAGCACGATGCAGTTGCTACTTATGAATTAGAGCCAGAAACACTCCAAATCTAGCAATAACCTAATTACAATAAATCCTAGATGATCAGGCTAGAAATCATTGAAACAAGTCAATAGCAATTCAAACAAGAGAAGAGATTAAATCCATGCAATCGATAAGGAATTAGAAACCTCACAACTGAATCAGAACGGACACTTCAATTGTCTGTCTAAGCAAAGAGGCTTAGTTCTCCATAGGTCTTCAAAATACAAAATAATTCCAAACTCAAAAACTAGGTCTAAACAAAAGGTATAAAGCTCCTTAAATAGGAGAAAACAATCTATCTAAAATACATAAAAACCGGACCAAAAACTATATCCATAAGGTCACTAAATAAAACGCAGTGTTTAAAAGACGAATTCGCCTCGGGACTGGCAGCGGGCGCCGCCTATGGGGCAGCGGTCGCCGCCTCCCAAAAATCACGTTTTCTTCGCTTCAGCTTCAAGTGGTCTTTGGTGCACTTCGGCCCTTCCTTCTTTAACGCTTCAAACTCCAACTTTAGCACCTAAAACAAGACTAAAAGTATGCTAAAACCCCATCTAAATACACAACATAAATGTGTATATCAACGCCTCTCACCCAGATCATGTGTACTACTTGGACAAAGCGCTCTATGGACTCAAGCAAGCCCCTCGTGCATGGTACGACAGGTTTGCATCCTTTCTTTTGTCTCATGGGTACACTAGAGGTTCAATTGATAAAACTTTGTTTATAAAGAAAGCTCACAAGAACATTTTGATTGCCCAAGTCTATGTTGATGATATAGTTTTTGGTAGTACTAACATGAAGCTTGTAGATGAGTTCAAGTCCTTAATGAGTAGTGAGTTTGAGATGTCCCTCATTGGAGAACTCAATTTCTTCTTGGGACTTCAAATCAATCAACTCAAGGAAGGGACGCGCATTCACCAACAAAAATATGTCCGTGAAATGCTTGAGAAGTACGGGATGAACACGTCCAAACCTGTTGCAACCCCATGTTCTCCAAACTCGCGTCTTTACGCAGATGAACAGGGAAAGGATGTTGATCAAAAACTTTACAGAGGGATGATTGGTTCTTTGCTCTACTTGACCGCAAGCCGTCCAGACATTATGTTTGCCGTTTGCTTGTGTGCACGCTTCCAGGCAAATCCAAAGGAGTCCCACATGCAAGAAGTCAAGAGGGTCTTTCGCTACCTCAAAGGACGCGACGATCTTTGCCTTTGGTACCCCAGGAAGACGTCCTTCAAGCTTGTTGGCTACTCGGACGCTGATTATGCGGGTCATGTAATTGATCGGAAAAGCACTTCAGGAATGGCGCAGTTCCTTGGTTCATGCTTAGTCTCTTGGGGATCTAAGAAACAGAACTCTGTGGCGCTTTCAACTGCGGAAGCCGAGTACGTTGCTGCTGCTTCGTGCTGTTCACAAGTTATCTGGATCAAATATCAACTAGAGGACTACGGTATCACTCTTGAAACTATTCCCATTCGTTGTGATAACACAAGTGCTATTGAAATTTCTAAGAATCCTGTTTTTCATTCAAGCACAAAGCATATTCATATAAGGCATCATTTCTTGCGTGATAATGTTGAACTAGGACTCATTAGTATGGAGCATGTAAGAACTGAAGACCAAATAGCTGATATTTTTACTAAGGCGCTTGATAGACGTCCCTTTGAGCATCTCAGGTTGCTCTTGGGGATGATAACTTTTAAGTAGCAAGTCCAGTTCTACTATTCTCTCAATGATTGGCTATGTTTTGTAGATTCTAAGTGTTTAAGGACTGTTATGCATTGAATTCATATTTGCAAGAACGCTAGTCTAAAACTTCATGTGTTTGATACTTTGGAACGTCATTCAAATTTTCTCTATTTTGTCTTGAAAAGAGTATCCCTGATCACCCAACCCTCATTATAAGCCGAAATGATGGGAACTCTAAGCTTACCCTAGCCGAGAACTCCGCAAAAGCGTCCTATGAGCTTCATATTTTCTTTTACGGGACGTACTTGCGTTGTTCTCAACTGGTTCGAAAGGTAATCACAAGAACAGTAAGTTGGTTGTTGGTTTGCTTAAAGAAGTTTGCTTGAAGAGGTTAATTTTGCTAAGTTGGAGAGGACGATCAGTGTTTGTTGGTAAGAACGCCAGTTCAGTTGTTGAGGAGCAGTTGAAGAGTCAGAATTTTGAACTTTTGAAAGTGTGAACAGTGACCGTTGCTTTTGCTCAAATCTTAAGGGGGAAGTTTTGCCACGTGTCGCACAGTAAAACAGTGTTAATTACCATTTGTGCCACCGCTTCCTCTATATAAGGCCAGAACAGTCGCAATCAAATTTATTACGCTCAACCACTTTCTCGCTCTCAAATTTGCTCTGACTTCTCTCTAGAACTCCGGCGACTTTCTCTCTCTACACTTCATCTGAAAACATGTCTCAAAGACAGTTGAACGTAGCCGGATCTTCCACCGGCGGGAAGCGTAGAAAGCTGGTGAAGTCCCACTACATAGAGAAGCCCAAACCTATAGTTCTCAATGAGTCTCTATTGGACTTCATCAACAAAAAGCCCAAGACGCTGTATAATCTAATCAGGGAACGCATGGAACTGCCAGAAGTTAAGTCTGATACAGAGAGAACGAAGAACTACAAGAAGTTCATTGAACGCTTCGTCGTTCCCAGCCTCCACCACACAGACTTCAAAGATCTCCCTGGACGGATGGACGATGTGCTCTTCTTCTCCCAATTCGGAGGTGAGAACCTTGGCCCCCTTCTTGACCTTATACCAGATTTGCACAATGCAATCTTGCCCGAGTTCCCCATGTACCCAAGGAACTCCTTAGCCTTTCAAATGACCAAGAATCGTGTACCAAGTCCCTCTCCACCTCCTCCTGCCGTCCCCACAATAACTACCAAAAAATTGCTGAAGCGTCCTGCACCATCCTCTCCCCTCTCAAAATCTTCCCAACCCTTCTCCACTTCAAAACCAACGGAGATTGTAGATAAGTTTCCTTCTCATTTAAAGGAGGGACGCTCAAAGAAAGTTCACGACCCTAGGCCCCTCAAAAAGGCCAAGACTTCTAGCGTCCCATCCTCCAAACCCCCCACAAAAAGGCCGAGCACCACAAAAAGGCCTTCCAACCTCTCCAAGGAATCCACTCCTCCCCCTCAACAAATATCAATCGTTCAACTCCCCACCCCTCCTCCGTCCCCCCAACCTTCCAAAGCAAATGCCCTAATCCCCTTTCCTCCCCGCACACACTCTCCCTTAAATTTGTCAAATTTTCCTTCTGCCTCGGCTCACATCTCACCCCCCAAAGACCCCGAGACCCCCAGATCTCGTCGTCCCTCCTCCGAAAGTGGACCAGAGGACGTTGAGAAGCGTTCAACCATTGAGCGCACCTTCAAACGCCGCAAAGCTGGCGAATCTCCAAAGGTGCTCATGAGTCAAGCTACTATAGAGCCTGAGCACATCTCCTCCTCCTCCTCCTCTAGCTCATCCGAGAGCCAGAGAGGAACGCCTCAAGAAGTTCCTGCAGGAGTCTCCCCTATTATCGATGTCGTTGGGGACTCCGATGATGAGGCTGAAGGAGTTGAGAATGCTCCCGCTGAAATACAAGTACCTGAGGACGCTGGCGAGCACCAGGTTCCTCAAAAGGACGTCGAGCCAACTCTTTCTGAAGAGCTCGAGCGTGATGCTCAGGAAGTCCCACCCTACCACCAATCTCTTCCCATCCTCAACCCCTCCCAAGCTCCACAAGAAAACCCATCTCCCTCAATCCAAATAGAATCCCATGACGTCCCCGCGGACGCTGAGCAAGCAACAAAAAATCAGACAGAGGCTCAGGACGCTGAGGGCACGTCCCAAGGTCAGACCTCCGGTGCCGATCAAGCCACACCTGGTGGCGATGCAGAAAAAGAACAAGGCACAGAGGACGCTCCTTCAAAGGACGCTTCTGACAGTGACTCGGAGAAAGCTGAAGACGAGTCAGATGATGATGAGGACTCTGAGTCCCCCAAGGGCAAGCGCAAAAGGAAGAACGCTGATGTGCCCGTTAAAGTCCTGAGCCCTCTCATTTACTCTGAAGAGTGGCTAGCCTCCTTCGACGATGAATCAGTTCAGGAGTTTCTTGAACTTCTGAGATTTCAAGGATGGCAGAACGTTGGACCAGCGCCAACAACTGTTGACAAAGAACAGGTGAAGGCGTTCTACAGGGACTTGCGCTACAAGGCAAAAGATGGCTCCCTCCACTTCAAAATTGAAGGTGAGAAAGCTTCAGTCACAGAACGCCAAATGCGCTCCTTCCTTGGTCTAGGTCCACGCAAGCCACCGTCCGATGCTCTTAGCTCACTCCCTAAAGGCGGCTTTGAAACGACAGATCAAGAACTGCCTCTGGTTGAGCACATCTTTCAGGGTAAAAGGCCGATGGGACTTAACAGGGTAGCTCACGTTCTGAGCAAAGTTGGCGCAATCGTTCACTACTTCATCTGTCGCGCCATTCTTCCAAGGCAGGAGAAGCGTTCAATTGTGCAAACTCACGACATAATCCTAATTGATGCAATCCTTGAACGCCGCCCAATCAACTTAGCCAGAATTGCTATGCAACACATGGCCAAGTGTGGAAGGAAGAGGCACGCCTTGCCCTACCCTGGAGTCGTAAAGGCAATCTTGCAGTCCCAGGACGCTTATGATGAGAGCGCTCCCTCTGAAGAACTTGGCTTAAAATGGAATGCCAAGAAAGGACTTGTTGAGATAAGGCATAATGAAGAGCTCCCGTCCGTTCTGAAACAGTTGGAAGCTGAGGCTGAGGAAGCTAGACTGAAAGCAGAAGAAGAACGCTTAGCTGCTGAGACTGAGGCCGCAAGGCTTAATTCCACGCCTCAAGAGTCCCCTCAAGATCAAGAGCCCGCCATAGATCTTACAACCCTGGATCAAATGCTCTTAGGGAATCCTTCTTCTCCAGCTCTTCCCACGGACGCTCCTTCATCGAGTTCAGGTCCTCTGCGCCGTTCTGCTCCTGCAAACATCTCTCAGCATCCTCCAGCAGAACTCATGGGTGCCATTATGGACAATCAGTGCCTCATCTTCTCTGCCTTACAGGACTTGTCATCTGCGTTCTCCAAGGCTGCTGAACTTCAAGAGCAATTGCTCAAGTTTTATCAAGACAACAGCCGTTCTCAGTGATTGCCACCACCCCTTTTAATCCACTATTATTTCGCCTTTGCTTCTTTTGAACTTCAAACACTATGATCTTGCCTTGTAATAACTCTACTTTTGTTTGAATGGCAATTCCACTGTTTGCTTGCATGTGTTTGTTTAAGCGTTCCACTGCCTTTAGTTATGTGTTTGTGCTAACGTCCTTATCACTTGTTATCCTTTTCGATGATGCCAAAAGGGGGAAGTGTAGTTTTGCAGAGATGCGCTACAAATTAGTTATCTAGAATAAGCAAGTGCTAAGGGGGAACTATTAAGTGAAAGGTCTAAGGAACGCCCATGCTAGAATAAAAGAGGACGCTTAGAAACTTTTCTAGGACGCGACTCTCTCCTTAAAATCCAAAAGCTAGAGAATCAAAGATTGAAAACTTGTGCTTATTAAAATTTCTCTAAGTATTAGAGGACGCCTCTAAGTTTTCATGCATGCTAAGTTTCAATGTCAAAACTGTTTTGCTGAAGAGTTTGTCATCATCAAAAAGGGGGAAATTGTTGGGACGCTATCAAGAACGCTTGCGTACTTGTTAGTGTTCCACACAACCGTCCCTTAGTTTTGATATGACAAACTCACTTTGATTCTAATAAAGTTGTCCAAGTGTTCAGGAACGCCAGTGACCAAAAGGACAACAAGTGTGTATGGGCGTCCCATAAGCTTAGGGACGCTAGCTAACAGGAAGTTAAGGACCAGCTAGAGACTACTTGAGCAAGGACGGAGTCCCAAGCAAGTAGGAACGCAAGAAAGGAGTCCTTACTCACTAGCCGACAAGATGACATCACTCGACAATGTTTGATCATCCAAGGACACGTGGAGACCGATCCTGTAGCGGAGTCCAACACTACGTGGCGGACGATCCTGTTGCAGAGTCCATCAACACGTGGCGGCCGATCCTATAGCGGAGTTCATCATACACAGCTGGATACAGGAAGCTTCCTCATCACCGCCCTACTACGTGGAGGAAGATCCTGTAGCCACGTCCATGAAGGGCATGATCGTCCCAATGAAATGACGCCCTTCCCCAAGTCCTATAAATAGCCCCAAGGCATTTATTGTGACGCCAACGCTTTCAGGAATATTCAGAGAGAATCAAAGAGAAAGCGACTCACTCAAGAACACGAAGAACTAACTCAAGAACTCAAGAACAATGCTAGAACTTGTGTTAGATCGAGTGAGACTTGTAACCAAATCACGAAAACAGTTTGTAAGAGAAAACCCAAAAAGAGAGAAAGAGAGTTCTGCGAAGTACTGCAGAACGTAGAAATAGAGTCCTTTAGTAGATTGAACCAGCTTAAGTTGTAGGCTTAGAGGAGTCCTTTACTAGTGGACTTAGGGAAAAGCTAAGTACCAGAGAACTGTAAAGACTCGCCAGTATAACTGTAAGGACGTTCAATACAAAGGAAAGAACTATTCAAAAATCCTCCAAGGAGGTAGAGGTTTACACTCAAGGACTACTTGGTCTTGAGTGGTTCCTCTATAATTCACTGCGTTCATTCTTTATCTATTTAGTACTTTATTTCCGCTGCATTACTCAAGGACGCCCCTACTCCTCGTAGGGACGCCTAATCTAAGGACGCCTTTACCAAAGTAAAGGACGTCCCTCAGTACTAACGATCCAACACCTTAAGTCAATATTGATACTCTTGTGCTTCATCCCCTGGTCTATGTTTGACTTTATGAGTCTGATCATCTTGTTTGATTGACTTACATCTATTGTTTGAATAGGATTGATTGTTGTCTATACATCCTTTCTATTCTTGAGACAACTCTTATCTAGGACCGTGGAATAGGTTTGAGAAGAGTATTCAATAGTTGTTTTATGCATGAGACTCGTTGTTTGATTACATGATTCAATTTCCTATTATCCTTGTGTTCATTACATGATTTGAATTAAGCGTCCTTGTTCATATCATAGTTTTGCTAGGACCGTGGACTATTGAATAATTAAGAAAAGGATTGGAATTGACCTAGGCATATAAAGAAGTGGATAAATTGATGATCGATTGATTATAAAGGTGGAATTCATTGAATGAACTCTACTTTCTTCATATTGACAATAAATCCCTAAAATCACCCATATATGTTTGCCTGTTCTGTGATTGAATTGATTGCGTAAGAAATACTTGATTCTCTTGGGTTCGACCCCTTGCATGCTATACTTGTTTGTTAGTCTAGGGTTGTTTTTTATATTGGCACAATGACTTTAGCCGAGTCACCAACCCCCTCTCAATCCCCACTCTGGTCTTCGCGCGGCTTCAAACCACTATTGCTCCCAACCGGACAGAGCTCTCGTCAACTTCTCCGCTCCAAATCTAAGCCCACGCTTCGCCGGCCATTCCCAACGGTTGGCCAACCTCGTTGCTCACCTGCGACTCACCCTGACGACCTCGCTTCCCCTCACGACCGGACTACTCCGCCAGATCTTGCCCTCCTCACGCGTACCTCCACACCGGCCAGCTCCCCCCGATGACCTCTCTGCCCTTGTTCAGATCTGCGCGCAAGCCACTGCCGGCCAAGCCCCTCACCCCATTCTTGCTTCTCCTATTTCCTTCCCAAAGTGCCAAATCTGGGACTACAGCCCTCCGGCCGAACCCGACCTCCGCTCTCCCTCGCCCTCGTTTCTCTCTCGCTCTCAGCCGCTCCCTCTTCTTCTTTGGCCAAACGCCCGTCGGCACAATCCCGATGGCAGCCAACCTGCCCGACTTCGATCGGACCCCTCTCTTAACTCTTGCCGACCTCTCTGCTCAAGTCTTCGGTAGCGCAGCCCTGCCCCGCCGACATTCATGACTCCTCTCTGCCCATGTTCAGATCTGGTCTCCACTCCCCGAGCACGACTCCTCTCCCCGATCTCCGGACTCGCGACCACTGGTGAACCGCCGCTCACTACCCTGCCCCGACCCATCAGAACTCACGCCCGAGAATAACAGAAAAAGAAGGAAGAAAGAATTGAGGGCAAACTAGTAAATTTACAAGACCTAACGGAAAATCTAACGGAATTGAGCCATGGGTGGCTATTTGTTAACGAAATTGAAGTTTTTGGTGCTTTAAAACAAATTTGTGTATAACGGGTGGTTAAGTGTAAATTCGCCTATTTAACGGGTGGTTTAATGAAAATTTCTCTTCTCTTTATTCACCTTCTTTATTCACCTTCTTTATTAGTTATTTTTTTGAATTGGTCGTTACTCTAGAAATTGCTTCAAGATCACCAGTTGTCTCGCCTTCTTGATTCTCGTCAGAATTAAGCCCTCAAATCTCGATTCCCTAGACTTCGCCTGATTTTACTCTTTTGGAGGTGGAACTTGCTTCCCTTCCGACGCTTTTTCCTTTCCTTCTCCGGCCCCCTGTTGATCGCCAGAGTTTTTCCCTGCCGGTCGCCTTCTGAGAGGCTGCTTCACCTGCATCCAATCACCAAAACTTTTCGAGCTCGCCTTCTCCAAAGTTTGTTGTCTTGCTGCAATATCAACAAGATTTTCATTGGGTATAGGGTCGTCTTCTTTCCCATAGTGATTAGAAGTGTGTCCCACTGTGCTACAAGAGAAACAAACATTATGCAAACCCTCATACTGAATAGGCCAAGTTTGACCATCCAAGCGAAATTTCGAATGCAAAGGTTTGGTGATCGATTTAATACGGAGGGTCGAAAGGTCTCGAATTTAATATATAGTATAGATTGATTCCACCGATATTTTTGGAAGAGAACTTAATAAGTTTTAACTATTTATTTTCATGTCATGTTGTTTTACTTTAATTTTACCGTTGATGTCAAATTTATTTATTTTAATAATTAAACTATAACTATTATCATAAACTGCTTTTGATCTATAAAAAATATAATGCCGTATAGGGCACGTGATTACTCTAGTCTATATATATATAGAGGTTCTATAGTGAACAAGGTTCTATAGAGAACAAGAGAACAAATCTCATCCATCAGATGAGATTTGTAATGAATGGTGGAATTAGTGTCTACAATATCCATTAATAAGAAAATAGAAAAAAAAAACAAAATAGGAGAGATTCTCTCCCATGATCTACTCCTTGTAACCACCAATAATATAATTTTAGAAAATAACAAATTGTCATTCTAGAAATTACACATATCCACAAAACACATGCCACCATATCGTGCAAATTGAACGCAGATCCATTCGGAGAATCGCCGTCCATTACAAATCGTCAGAATCGCCGGCCACCTCCATTGCTTCCGTCTTCCAAAATCGCCGGCCAAAGTCGTCCATTGCTTCCGACTTCCAAAAACTTGCCACCTCCATTGCTTCTGTCTTCCAAAAACCGGCAACCACCATTGCTTTCGTCTTCCAAAATCGTGAAAACCGGCCACCTCCATTGCGGAGATCCACAATCGTGAATACAAGTTTTGTGATTTTTCAATCGCTATACTTTTTACTAGCCACCTTCATATTTGATCGTGAATACGGGTTTTGTGAATACAGGAATTACGCCGGCCACCTATTAGTCGCCGGTCACCTATACGTGTTTCGACGAACCACCACGTCACCAGATTCTCTCGTCGGCCTCCACCGCTTGGTATCGCCGGTCACCTCCTTGGCGCCGGCTATTCGCCGTCGCAAAACACCAATTCACTACAACCGCCACATCGAGTCACCACATCGCCAATTATTAATCGTATAAATATGGCATCAGGTAATGTTTGTATATAATTTTTCCATCATGTATATGATTGTTTTGATTTAGATATATCGTGAATTTATGTGTAAATTTTTTATTTGACCTATTCCTACAGATCAATATGTATATATGTACGGTAGTAATGTATATGACGTCCTGTGGAATGTATATAAGAGATTGGTTGTATCTGGATTGTTTATGCGACCTATTTCTACAGATTAAGATGTATATATGTACATAAATGATATATATGACCACCTGAGGAATGTATATACGAAATTTGTTGAGGCTGGATTGTTTATGTGACCTATTTCACAGATCAATATGTATATATGTACGGTAGTAATGTATATAACATCCTAATGAATGTATATAAGAAATTTGTTGTCGATGGATTGTTTATGTGACCTATTTCTACCGATCAAGATGTATATATGTATAGTAATATTGTATATGACAACCTGAGGGATGTATATACGAAATAACCACTTCGCCGGCCACCACCATTGCGCCGGCCACATCGAACCACCATTGCGCCAGTTGTCGAAACCACCAATGCGCTCGAAGGCCTCATCGGAACCAGCACGTCGCCAAAGCCACCACGAACCACCACGTTGCCAATCATTGTATATATGTACAATAATCGCGTATATGACAACCTGAGAAATGTATAAACAAAATTTGTTGTGGTTGGATTATTTATGTGACCTATTTCTACAGATCAAGATGTATATATGTACGGTAATATTGTATATGACAACCTAAGACATGTATATACGAAATTTCTTCTAGCTAGATTGTTTTTATGACCTAATCTACAGATGAAGATGTATATATGAACAGTAATATTGTATATAACAATCTAAGGAATGTATATACGCAATTTATTGTGGCTGGATTGTTTATGTGACCTATTCCCACAAAATAAGATGTATATATGTATAGTATATTGTATATGACAACCTAAGGAATGTATATACAAAATTTATTGTGGTTGGATACTAATTACATTATTGTATGTGACCTATTCCTACAGAATAAGATGTATATATGTATATTATATTGTATATGACAACCCGAGGAATGTATATACGAAATTTATTGGGCGTCGCCGGGTCGGGGAGTCAGTCCGGGCGGTGGCTTTGAGTTGGGAAGGGGTCGTCGGCTTGGGTGTGCAGGCGGATGGCGATCGAGTCGAGTGTCTGGGGGTCGGGCCTAAGTAGTGGTCGCCGGTTGTCACCAGATCTGGGGGGAGGGCTATGTCGGAAGTTAGAGGGGGTAGTTGTGGTGGCGCTGCTAGTGTCGGGCTTCTCGGAGTCGTGTCAGGTGGGAGTGGCCGGCGATGGGGTTCGGATCTGCAGAGGGTGAGCGAGTGAGAGGAGGCGGAGAGTGGTGCAGTCGGGGTTAGAGCAGCGGCTGGGTGACATCAAGTGTGGCCGGCATGCGAGTGTTGTCGGGGCCGCGAATCCGGAGCAGAGGAGTCGGGGAAAGAAGTGTGGGCCGTCGGCGTCGGGTAGCTGATCTGGAGCGAGAAGTCGAGCGAGCGAGCGGTCACAAGGAGGCGAGTCGACGGCGGAGGAGGGGGGTCGGGTGGGGGCTGAGCGGGCCGTCGTTTGTAAAGGTGGAAGAGGTGGATTTTGTACATCAGGGCAAAAAGATAAATGGGAGTTGGCGTGGGGTTAAAGAAGAAGAAGTGGGTGGGACCTTTTGGGGGATTATGGGTCAAAATTCCAAAATTCCAAAACAAATCTTGTGATTTTTCCAAAATTCCAAAATTAATCATCACTTCCTATAATTAAGGGATTGGTTTAATTAAAAAATTGTGTCAAATTTGTATAGGCAATCTGAACGATCTATTTGATTATCATCCAAAGGCCCATACTTGTTCTCTTGTCCTCTAATACTTACATGTTCTCTATTGAACTTTAATCTATATATATGCTATAAGATTTAGAACCACCACATTGCACAACATAAGATTTTCCCACGTGTCGTCCTCACATTTCATCACTTATGATTTTGACTCATGCATGTCAATCTATCGCTACTTCACGTCACATGTTGTTAGTTTTTTTTTTATTAAGTCACATCATATACACTTATCCATGTCATATGTATATACATATATATTTTTCCACATGCGATCTATTTTGCTACCAAATAGGTGAATGTAAGGATTTTTTTCCTTCCAATTAGGTAAATGTAGAGAATTGTTCTACCAAATAGATATGTAGAGATTGCTATAATTTTTTTATAGTTATAAAAATCTTACATATAACATATTAATGAAAATAATAATTAGAAAAGAAAAGGTTTTGATAATTATATATTTGGAAAAAAATATTCTTATTAAATAGTCAAAATATTTAACTTCTTCATTAATATTTTAATTAGTTTTTTGTTTTTTAATTGCCTTTTTTAATGATATATTAATAGTTGAACTGTATATTTTTGTAAACTTATAAATTATTTATTAAATATATTTTTACCACTTAAACATGATCAATTAGAATACTAAATGTATATCCAAACTTAGAATATATACTAGTTATTTCCCGGGCCCTGCCCGGGGCTTGTGTCAAATAAAACTTTGAATATGTTGATTTACATATTCATATAATTATTATAAATTAAATCCATAACTTATTTTAATCCATTTATTTGTTTAACTTTAATGACATGAACTTATGTAAAGTAAATTCAAATTTAATGTTATGAACCTACTTAATGAAACGATGCTTATCCGAGAACTTTTTTAATTAAAAAACGCAATATGTTAAGTTACATATAATATACAAATACTATACCATAACATCATATTTATAACTTTAAAACTACATATATATATAATTATTAAAATATAAATATACATATTATTATTAAAATAAATAATTATACATAACTTTTGTTCGTTGTCAAGTTGGTTCAAAAAGTGTTGGTGTCAAATGAAAGTCTCTTTACCAACTGGTCAACCTAAACTTGCAAGAAAACCATAATGATTTTGCTCAACTAACCTATAAAAATAACGATATGAACCTATACTTAATCCCGAACCAAATTGGCTGACCCGAGCTCAACTGAACCAAACTTGCAATGATCTTACCCGATTGACATATACATTTCGAAACCCCAAACTGTACTCAATCTAAATCCAAGTGAACAACCTATTGAACCAACCCTATTAATGGATATATTGTCAATATATAATATCCCAAAATGTACTCAATTCGAACTAAAATTGATCAACTTATCAAATTGATCTTATAAATAGCTTTATTCTTCATATAAAATAGCCAAAACTTGTATTTAATTCGAACTTAAAATGATCAATCTACTGAACCTATCAAGCTAATAGCTTTATGATATTTGGTATATGGATACAATCAATAAACTATATACATATTATTTATGTGACTTTTTATTCAAAAAATCAAGATAGAAGAATATGTACGTAAAAGATAACTGAAATGCTATTATCTATATAATGAAAGCCGAGACCTTTCGAGCCTTCACGTTAATTATGGTCCTATTTCATATAATATTGATTATAAATCATTTACATCTTGACCATTATATATCTTTATTAATTTTACAATAAATTTTTTTCATATATCTTTATCTAATTACCATATATTAATACATTAAAAAATATCTATATCCATAATCTATTAAAAAAATATTCTATATCTATAAAATATCCAAATTCTATGTATTTGTACAATCTAGATTTATCCTAAAAAGATGTCTTTATCTAATTACGATATATTAATATATCAAATTAATATCTATATCGATAATCCGTCAAAATAATATGCTATATTTATAAACTATACAAATAATATTTATCTATGCCATCTATCCTAATCGTACTAATTAAGAAAGTATTTAAATTTATCCTAAAAAGAATATATCAAAATAATATCTGTATTTATAATTTATCCAAATAATATCTATCTATTTAATCTTTGAATACCATATTAGTTATTTTTGCGTTATTATCGAGGCTAATTTAAGGTTCGTTATGTATCTAGTATATAGTTCGATATTGCAAGTAATTACGTTTGTTTGCTTAGGTTGACCATTTCTATTAGGTAGCTTATCTTTGTTAATTGGTAAGATATATTACGTAGGTAACTTATTTTTTTTATTTGCTAAGATATATTAAGTCTAGATATGATATATTTAATCGCAATATATTAAATCTTGTAAGTACAAATGGATAGAAAATTAGGATAAAAATAAGTTATAAAAAATAGGGTGGGTGGTTTATAAAAACGTAATGACAAAACTGCCCTTAAGTACTTCAGGTTTAGAAGTATACTAGTATATGACCCGTACCATGTATGGAGTATTTGTGTGAAATTTAAGCTATTTATTATTTTGTATATAGTTTTATTCTGATAGATTCAAATACGATTATATATACGAATTCTCTCAAATGATAGGTCTTTTGTCTAAAATAAAAAAATTCGTAACCCATGAATGATTTTATTAAATAAATAAATGTCAAGTTAACCCTCACATATTTCTACAATGATATTACATAATACTTTTTTTACCTTTGAAAAATATAATAACGTAATTATTTCCTATCTAATTAAATTAATTTGAAATTTCAATTGGGGAATAGGAAAATAATTCTTCAAACTTGTACGGACTATAGGACTATACTTTAAGATGATTAAGATAGATCTATATTGCATATAGATATACTGAGATATATATGAAGATTAAAGATATATTATTAATAAATTTGTATTAATATATCTTTGAGATTTTAATATCGTGGTGAAAAAAAAAAGTTCAATGCAATATCTTATTAAAGAGGGTGATGTGGCGCATTGTGGTGACAGAATTTGCTTCCGCTATAGTATATAGTAATAGATAGATAGATATTGATTAATCTTCTTAAAATATCATGTATGTAATAGCTATGTAAAATAATACTATACAATTTTTTTTAATGAAATCCGCACCACTAATCTAGTTTTAACAAATCCGTACCGATATAGTGGTCTCTCTACTCAACTTTAATTCTTTTAATATCTCTGGTGTGAGTAGAGGTTGTAACATAGTGACCGATCTGATTTAAAAAAGTGGGTCATAGTGACACTATCATCGCAACACCAGAGAACATCGTGTTCTCGTTCTTTTGGATGATCAAGAACGCCCCGTAAAGGACCCTAATCTCTACCATGTAAAAATTATAAAAATCCGTGCCAATCGCCGAAAACTTGAGCAGATATCCCTATTTAGCATCTGCTGATTTTCAAATTTTTTAATCCTTTCCCCCTTCCTCGTACCTTATTGTTTTTGCGGATAAAGTGTAGTACATAGTGTGGACATTTTTGTACTGCATGGACAGTACAAGTAGTTGCGATTTTTTTGATGAGGAGTAGGTGCGATTGTTTAGTAGATAAGTTAGACTTTGAAACCAAGGTCACGCCGTCCCATCGTAATCCAGTTTTGGAATTCAGTAGTTAATAGTTCCGGCCCCCAATGCGATTTTTGACTGCTATTGTTCGGTCAACTGCCTGAATTTAGGTAAAAGGCCTTGTTGTGTTGGCAGTGAATTTCAGCGTCCATTTGTGGGTTTATTTATGTGTATCATTGGGAGGCGTATTGGTGAGTAATATTGGGAATTGATCAGACCATTTGAAGATCTTTTCTGTGTTTTCTTGGAAAATGTGTAGGTGATTAGACCAAGCTGAGGCTGAAGGGAGAGAGAGAGAGAGAGAGAGAGAGAGAGAAGGAGTCCAATTGGGAAGCCATGGGAAGTGAAGCGCTTCAAGTGGTAGAGGAGAGGGCTGAGGAAGCAAGTTGTGAGGGGGTGAAGAGAATCCCACCATGGACAAAACAGATAACATTGAGGGGGGTGATTGCAAGCATACTCATCGGAATCATATACACCGTCATACTCATGAAGCTGAGTCTCACAACCGGGCTTAGCCCAAACCTGAATGTCTCAGCTGCTCTTCTTGCATTTGTGTTCCTCAGGGCATGGACCAAGCTCCTCAAAAAGCTTGGAATTGTGGCCGCCCCCTTTACCAGGCAGGAGAACACCACTATTCAGACCTGTGCTGTTGCTTGCTATAGCATTGCTGTTGGAGGTAAGAGCTATAAACACATTTCTGTAGTATTTTTGACATGTGGGTTCCTGGGTTGATCAGAACTTGAGGTTTCTAATGATGTTTTGAAGGTGGGTTTGGATCTTACTTGTTGGGCCTGAACAAGAAGACGTATGAGTTAGCAAGAGCTGGCACCATGGGGAATGGCCCCAACAGCTACAAGGATCTCAAGTTTGGTTGGATCACTGGTTTTCTCTTTGTCAGCAGCTTTGTTGGTCTGTGGGTATTGGTTCCACTTAGAAAGGTGCTCTTCTCTCATTCTCTCCTTTAGTTATCATATTCTCTGAATTCTTTTTCCTGCCACTATGCAATAAAGTGACTGGAAATCTTATATTCTACCCAAGGCTTCTTTAGTTGCTCTTTCCATGATGTGGTGTGTCATTTGAAATTCTCTTTGGGATTGGGATGTAGAGCTAAATACTCCTATTCTGATGATTTAGCCAAGTACAGCTTCAAACAAGCTGTTTCTTCTAAGATTTGAAATCATAAAAGCAATCCCACTTGATTTCTGACATGGCTTTTGTTGTTTGGTAGATCATGATCATAGATTATAAACTCGCTTATCCAAGTGGAACTGCAACTGCAGTTCTCATCAACGGGTTCCACACAGAAAAAGGAAACAAGATGGCCAAGTATGCAATATTTCTGTTTCCAAACCCCGAACTTCGATTTGGTTTGTCTTCTAGATATGTTCAATAGCCAAAAGAATCCTGAACAGTTATCATCGATTGCCTTCCAGGAAGCAAGTTAGTGGATTTGTGAAAACCTTCTCTTTCAGCTTCTTTTGGAGTTTATTCCAGTGGTTCTACTCTGGTGGAGACGCTTGTGGGTTCGTCCAGTTTCCTACATTCGGATTGCAAGCTTGGAAGAATTCGTAAGTTATTATTATTTGTGAGCATTTTCTCTGCTTTACATCATTAGCTTCTAACTAAATTTGGTTTTCTTCGACTTTGCAGGTTTTACTTTGATTTTAGCATGAGTTATGTTGGAGCCGGAATGATATGCTCTCATCTTGTAAACTTGTCATTACTTCTTGGTGCAATTCTCTCGTGGGGCGTAATGTGGCCACTTATTCATAGACTTAAAGGAGAATGGTACCCTGCATCAGTGCCTGAGAGCAGTATGAAAAGTCTCAACGGTTACAAGGTTATTTGGCCATTCATTTCTTAATGAAACTTAAACAGTCATGATTCAGCAACCAAGTGTATGTGGTTTGGCATACTCACATGGGATTATGTGATGTTGTAGGTCTTCATTTCTATTTCTCTCATACTCGGAGACGGGCTTTATAATTTTCTGAAGGTATTCTTCTTCACCATGAGAAGCATCCATGCCAGACTGAAGCAAAAGAATAGTAAGTAGCCAACTGTTCTTCAACATCTACTTCTGCTTGCCTTTTTTTGCTCTAAAAATGCACACATCCTATTTGGAGTGAACATTTACACTAAGACATTTCAATTTGATCAGGTTCAGTCTTAGAAAGCCGTGACCAATCACAGGACGAACTCCAGAGAAACGAACTCTTCATACGAGAAACAATCCCTGTCTGGCTCGCCTGCATTGGCTATGTAATCTTGGCAGCGATTTCGGTAGTGGCTATTCCGCTCATGTTCCCTGAGTTAAAATGGTACTATGTTATAGTAGCCTACATCCTTGCCCCGTCGCTCAGCTTCTGCAATGCATACGGAGCCGGCCTCACAGACATGAATATTGCCTACAACTATGGTAAAGTGGCTCTCTTCGTCTTAGCCGCGTTAGCTGGGGAAAACTCGGGCGTAGTCGCGGGTCTGGTTGGATGTGGACTCATTAAAGCCATAGTCTACATATCCTCTGACTTGATGCAGGACTTGAAAACGGGCCACCTCACTCTAACATCCCCGAGATCCATGGTTGTCAGCCAAGCTATTGGTACCGCCATCGGGTGCGTGGTGGCACCTCTCACATTTTTCCTCTTCTACAAGGCTTTCGATGTTGGAAACCCGAACGGTGAGTACAAGGCTCCGTATGCTCTTATATACCGCAACATGGCAGTTCTGGGAGTCCAAGGCTTCTCGGCTTTGCCTAATCACTGCCTGCAGCTGTGCTACGGGTTCTTCGGATTTGCTGTGGTGGCCAACTTGATGCGAGATCTGGGGCCAAAGCGGGCCAGGATGTGGGTCCCGCTCCCAATGGCAATGGCGGTGCCGTTTCTCGTTGGGGGGTACTTTGCCATTGACATGTGTGTTGGGAGTCTAGTGGTGTTCTTGTGGCATAAACTCGACAGGCCGAACGCCGGCCTGATGATTCCTGCAGTGGCGTCCGGGTTGATATGTGGGGATGGGCTGTGGAGTCTGCCGTCGTCGGTACTTGCACTGGTAAAGGTGAAGCCTCCGATGTGCATGAGCTTCAACGCCACGTAGGGTCCGTTGTAAAGAATCGTCTTAAGAGACCAATCCAATCCCAACTCCAACTCCAACTCCAAACTTGCAACTCCTGTTAAAATTGAATGGCTCTATTTTGCATATGTCTAGATAGATGTATGAAAACTTAGTCGATAGAATGGTTGATAGGTGTTTGTGGTTAATGAAAAAGTATGTTAATAAGGTAGCTAGCAGATAAGAGACGTAACATGTATTCGTCAAGTAGACTGACTAACCATGTGGTAATTAGAGAAGGTGCATTCATACACGCTTCTGTTTTTCCTCCGGATCGATCTTGTTGTAAAGTGGACTATCCAATTCATCAAAACACAATGCCAAACACTCTCCCTCTCTCAAGTCTTGCTCACTCACACGAGAGGGCGATGGAAGAGGGGAAGCATACGAGCCTCGGAAGATCGCTACTGGTTCCGTGTGTGCAAGAGCTGGCCAGCGAGCAGCTTTCCAGCGTTCCTCCCAGATACCTTCGTTCTGATATTGAGCCCACTTTTGGATCCGACGACGACGACGGTGCCCATCAGCTGCCCGTTATAAGCCTCCAATCCCTCCTCACTCATCATGACTCCTCTGAGCTTCAAAAGCTTCACTGGGCTTGCCAGAATTGGGGCTTCTTCCAAGTATGCCCTTTCTTTCACGCTTCTTGTTGGATTCGTTTTCGTCTTTTCTGTTATGATTTGGTGGTTTATTACTTTATTGGACATGAGTCATATGACTTTTTGGACGGGATTGATGACACATGCCATCTAGATGCTTGATTAAACGCCTAAAAGAAGCATATGCTTAAGGATCAGTTTTGTTTTTTAGTGCTTGATTTGATTGTCAGTCTTGATTGCTTATAATGTTCACAATTGGAATGCCTAAGCTAGTGAGCCATGGAGTGAGCCCTTGTCTGATTGACAAGCTCAAATCTGAGACAATGAGCTTCTTTGATCTGCCAATGGAAGAGAAGAAGGCCTACTGGCAGACGCTTGACGAATTGGAGGGTTTTGGACAGCTCTTTGTCATGTCAGACGACCAGAAGCTTGACTGGGCTGATGTTTTCTTCTTGACCACCCTCCCAATGCAGGCACGAAAGCCACACTTGTTCCCCATGCTGCCTCCTCCCTTGAGGTACTTTTGCCTCTCACCATTCACTACGGCTATTATATATCCATATGGGGCGGTTTGTTTTCGAAATCATACCATGTTGCTTATTATGCAGGGATGCCTTGGATGCATATTCACTCGAAATGAAGAACCTGTCAATGAAGATCCTTGATTGTATGGCTAGAGCCCTGAAGATTGATGGAGAATACATGCGAGAGTTGTTTGGTGATATGAATCAGTCAGTCCGGATGAACTACTATCCACCTTGTCCACATTCGGATAAGGTCATTGGCTTCAGTCCTCACTCTGATGCATCGGGTATCACTGTCGTCCTTCAGCTCAATGACGTTGTGGGTCTACAAGTGAAAAAGGATGGAAACTGGATTCCTGTTAAACCTCTTCCACATGCTTTTGTTGTCAACGTTGGAGATGCCATGGAGGTAAATGCAACCTAATTTTACATGTTTGCTTTTATTTTATCTTACTTCTGGCTTTTCTCAGTTAATTTTAGCATGGACATGACTTCTATAGAACGTATACAGGAGATTAATTACAGTTTAGCTCAAAATCTCAATGACTAGCTATGGTTATGCAAATCGGTCTATCACCATCTCCTTTGGCCAGCCCATTGTTGGATAGAATATGGGGAATTCCACATGGTTTCCTTGTGGTCATGAATTCTCTATTTGTCTCTTTACTAAATGCATTAAAATCCCTGTTCTAAAGGCGCATATACTGTACTAAGCTGTAAAATTATCAACTCAATCCATAAACATTAGTATAAAGTAACATTTCTCGCCTCCTTGACAGCCTTAAAAAATCCTTAGTCATAATGAATAATAAACAAGGATCAACAACTTTTTGCTTCTTTGCACATTGATGATGCCCATAACAGTTCACTATAACTGGGAAGGCAGACATACACCTGAATTAACCAACTACTCAGAAACCTCTCGTGGGTTGAATGTGTATACGATTATTCTATCCATCGGGCACATATTTATTTTTTCCAACTTTGCTATAATTATTAATGACCTGCAGATTATTTCTAATGGAATATACCGTAGCATTGAGCATCGAGCAGTTGTAAATCAAGCAAAGGAAAGGCTATCAGTGGCCACGTTTAGTAGCGCGGGCAGCCATTGTGAACTAGGCCCTTGCCCAAGTTTAATCACCCCAGAAACTCCAGCCAAGTTCAGAAGAATCAACATGCCTGATTTCTTCAAGGGGTTTTTTGAACAAAAGTTGACTGGTAAATCCTACCTTGACGCCATGAGAATCGGAAACGACCAGGGTAAGGAAGCTGCATTAGAATCTTGAATATTCTTGCGTAGGCAAAATCATAAGTTATTGTTAAAAAAGTCAAGCTTATTGAGGTTTTGTTGTATTATTGTATAATTGTATGGTACCGTTGGTGGAATCAGCTGTTGTCTAACTTCTGTACAATTGTATGGTGTATAATTTTTTTGTTGATGTACCAAACTGGATTACTTATGTTTCTTTTAATTATTACCATACCAAATATGAAAGGTGTCTATCACCCTTTGATGCATGCTAGTCTTTATTGTACATGCCAACAACCCTTTTGACCCAACAATTGACATGATTCTGCATTAAACTCCCTATACACACGATGAACCACACTCCAGAATACAACTCCTTCTGAATTCATGTTCCAAACGACAAGACCCTTATCCACTTTTACATTTGTTACATGAACACAACTCATGTTCCAAAAGCCAAGAACCTTATCCACTTTTACATTTTTTACATGAATGCAACTCAGTATTCAATGCAAGCTGTAAATGGCAATTGTTGTGTCAGTATAGGGAACTCTCGTTCTCCTAAACTGAACCAACGATCCTCAGTCTTGAAGATGACAAATGACTTAAGTAAATAACGTGTCTTAATCAAGTATATCAAAGAGACCAATCATCGAAAAGGAACTTTGCAATAAAGAGTTAAATTTCCCACTCAAGGAAACTTGCACAACAATCCAAAAGGTGACGGGCACAACAAATAGTCTGGAGAAGCTTCCAAACTCTGACATGTCCCCTATAAAGTTGTGATTGTCCCTAAGAGTAAATTCAAATTCAAACAAATCACATGTCAACTTAATACAACAAGGAATTGAAGAAAGGGCAAAAGGGACTTTGACCCGAAAAAGAGATTTGCCTATAAATAAGATGCAGGACGAGAGGGCAAATCACTTCTCTCCAATTGCAAACAAAAACCCCAAGAGTGAAGTCAAGAGTGAAAAGAGAAAAGAACAGAAGTCTCCGGCGACGAGTGTCCGATCTCGGCGACGGAAGTTTGAGCAGTTCCCAAGTGAAGGAAAATTGTTTTTTGGTGTAAGGTTTGGTTGTTATCATTTTTAGTTGATTTCTGATCGCTTAGTAGTTTAGGCTAAGAGAATTCGTTTGTTCCTTTGAAGTGAGAAACTATTAAGAACAAAGAAGTTCGAGTTATGCCTTTGTATGCTCTAAGGAACTGAGTTAATACAAAAAGAGAAAATCATTCAAAAACCCTCCAAGGGAGGTAGAGGTTTAACCACACAGCTACTTAGTTGTTGTGGGGTTTCTCTATAAGGAATTATGTCTTTATTACTTGCTTTCTTACTTATTCCACTACTTAAAGGAACAAACTTGTGCTAACGATCTTCGATCCAACAATTGGTATCCGAGCAGGTGCTCGAGATTTTTTGCTAGCTTAGTAGGTAACTCATCATGCCTCAAGAGCTTGAAGAAGTTGGTCACAACAACTCCAAAATTGAGCGATGGAAGGTCCGAATGAAGGACTGGATGAGAAGTCGCGACTACCAAGCCTGAATTGTGATCCAAAATGGGAACTTCACGGTCGTTGAAACTGATCACACCACTCCAAGTGGGGTCCCTTAGAATGGAAATGTATGTATCTCAACAATTCTATGTGCGAACAAGACACTACTAAGGTCGGGAATCGTGAGACCGAAAAGGAAATATGGGAAGTTATAGAGCATATGCATGTTGGGAACTTAGACATAAAGGATGACCATCTTATGGATGCTCGAAGAGAGTTCGTCTAATTCTAGATGGAACAAGGAGTGTCCATTGGAAGCTAATCATTCAAATTTAAAAGTTTGTGTACTAAACTCACTCAGTTGGGAATCACCAAGATGGAAATCTCTAGCAAAATGAAGGCTCAATAAGTGATTGATGGGTTCATTAGTGAATGGAACCATGATAGGACCTCCTTCAAAAAGATAACTTCAAATAATAATTTGAATCTAAGAGAAAATTTCGGAAAGCTCAAGTCCTATGAGAACCGAAGGATATAACCGATATGGAACTTGAAAAACTGGCAAAGGAATTGCCTTGAAGATGGAAAAGTCTCCCAAACCAGTTAGAAAGGAATCTATTAGTTCAGATTAAGATGAGGAGGATGACGAGCTAGTTCTTGTCACAAAGGCTTTTCTTATTCTCTATGAGAAGGAAAGCTCAAAGGTTCTTCTAGGAAAAGAACTGAGAGAGACCTCAGAGATTTTACTTGTTAAAAGTGCAACAGGAAGGGTCACTACGCCAAGAACTGTTCCCTTAGTGAAAATAATGATAAGGGGAAAGGAAAGGCATACATCGCAACATGGAGCGACTTTGAAGATGATGATCCTAAGCCTTTGGCATCTCAAATGTGTGTGCTATGACCATTGACGACGCTCTTGAGGAACCCTCCACTGAATGTCTTCTTAGTTCCCTTACAAATCATGACAAACCTCGCATTCTTAAGGTTGTTGCTGGTTTGGTTAAGGATTGCATAGTGTTATGTAAACATCTTAAATCTAGTCTAAGAGAATTATGAACCTCTTAAGAAATAAATAAGATGCCTTGCGAAAGAACCTGTCTTTGTTCTAGTAAAGAAAGAATTAGGTTTTGACTCCACTGATTCGATTGAGTGTTCCCTAGCTAAAGAATTTGAGGTTTGTACACCCTTTGAAATTGAAATGGTGTCATAATAGACCCAAACCATATCTTTCCCTCCCTATCGTCCACCTCACTAACACTCCTTATAAACAACGTTGTCATGGGGCTTATTCCCCAACAACAAAACAATCATCTGCTTGGTATCTAATGGAAGCTTCAAAATAAGTTGCCAGAGGCACAGGGTTGAAAGAACCCAACTCGGGAATGGGGTCTGCTTGGCAACCAAAGGTACCCAAAACTCTTCGTTGGAGTTCCTCCTGATGTTATTAGGCAAGCCCGATAACTCGTTAAAAGTGTCCAAATTCCCTGAATTTGGTGCTTTAAGCCAGCCAATACCACTTGATAGTGCATGTTGACGTCTTGGCTAACAACAAGAAAGAGCAGTCCCTGCTCAACATCGGGGTTGTTAAGATTGCCATCTTTTGAGCCGCTCTGATGTAAATAAATATCCCCGATCAAGCGAAAACAGTTACCCATGTCTAAATATTTAAGGATTATTTTCTCCAAAAGTTATACTCCGCTAATAGTAATAATTATCAACCATGAAAAAATATCACCTTTTATTTTAATCTACATAGCATAACATCAGGGTTGTTAAGAATAAAATTCTATAAATGTAAAACTTCTAATTTATATCAAGATAGTTTTGATTTATTAAAAATAATGTAAATAAAAATTTAGTAATATTTATTTAATTGATATTTCATTCTTTCTAACCAAACAAATTATTATATTCTGATGAATTCTTTGTCCTAAAAACAAAAACACCAAGAACAGTCTCATTTCCTATGAGACTCTAGTTTATTTCAACATTAATGTAATAAACAATGCAGCACAAAATGAACTTGCTAAAAATATATGGCAAGATTGATTTATTCTTCAATGAAAATCTATAGATAGATATTCAGATAAAACGTAGAGAATTTTATCAACCTTCCAGCAATGTAAAAATTTGTAACTTTTTTTTATGTTATTCTCCCCCGAACGAAGGGCTATAAATTAGCTTGATGTCTTACATACATTGCGTGCATAAAGCTTTGGATGCCTTTTCTCTCCTTTAGAGAGGGTTGGAGACTTGCAGACTAGTGTTCAAAGATGATATTTTGTTCACCTTGCGAGCTTTTTCTTTATATATGGACAATCCAAATCCGATAAGTGAAGCTCCCACACCGTTGATCGAAAAATTTCTATGCAAAACGCGCAACAACTTCTTGAGATACAATTTTGACCTATCTGGGATGAGATTACAAATGTGGTGCATGAATGAAAAACATAATCCCTCCGTCCCCTTTTGTTTGTCCAAAATGACGGTTTTTACGGTTATTAAGAAAATGTGTAAAGTTGTGTTGGTACATGTGAAGGTTGAATTATATGGGTAAAATATAAGCTTGAATATGAATTATTTTGTAAGTTAGTGAGGTAAAGAGTTGAAAAGAGATAAAGTATATGTGATGGTAGGTAAAAAATTATATAAGATGGGATAGTTTTATAATTTAATAAGGTTAAAAAGTTGAAAAGTGATAAAGTAGATAAAATATGATATTGAGTGAGGGTAAAATAGTAAACGTGTAGATATAAAAAGAAGAGGGAAGAGGGTGGAGAGGCCACCTTTGCCAAATTCAATTACTAGCCTTCCTAAAAAAATGCACTAATTAGCATTCTCACATAATATAAAAGCCTTTTTTCCTTTTCTCTCTCTTCTTTCCTTTTTTCGTTTCTCTCCCTCCCTCCCTCTCCCCTTTCTCTCTCCCTACCTCTCTCCTGAGAATCGCCGATCTGAATCGTCGGGCGCCAGCGCCGCCTTCTTCTTCTCCGCCTGATCTACCAGAAAAGCAAGAGGAAATTGCGCTCGAGAGATGGCGAGGGCTTCGAGTTTGGGGCTTCTTGTTATGAGTTCTCTAATGGCGGCGAATTTGATGCTACCTTTGACGGAGGGCGTGTGCCTGAGCCTCCCGAGCACGGGAACCAAGTGCATTTTAGAGGAGATCCAGAAAAACGTCGTCGTTTTGGCTGATTATGTGGTTGTTAAGTAGCATGAAGGTCCGGCTGACCACAATATCACTGTATCCGCCAAGGTAACTCGTTTGTTTCTTCGATTCGTCTTCTCTTCTCCTTAGTTGTGTTGATCTGTTTCCTAAGCTTGCATGTTAGATTTTGTGTTTTGCTATATGATCAGCTACAATCTAGGGATTTTGGATGGAGTTTTGTGTTTGGATCCGTGATTGAGATTGAAGAGTGCGAGTTAATTAGCTGTTGTAGTTTGATTTTGATCTCTAATTCACCGATTTTGAGTTTACTTTGGTTTATTTGAGTCGGCTATCACATTGAATTAGGTCAATGCATTCATACTTATGACAAGCTACTCCATTTGTATATGGTGATCATAGACGATATGATAGAATAATGTTTTGCATGTTCTCAGAGTTTAATGATTGGGTAAACTTGGATTATGTTGACTAGGAGAACCCCAATATGCTAAGAACATAGTAACATATCGGCTTTCAGGTTACTGATCAATGAACATAACTTAAAACTCTCCAATTCAAGTAGGATCTTTGTAACAACATCCATAGTTAAGTCTAAGGAAAATCTTCAAGCCAAGTCAAGTTTTAAGATCTATGTACGACTAGTTTGCCGTTTTCTGACTATGTCAAGACCTTTATACAGACAAGAAAAGCTCTTCCATCAAAGCAAGAAGTTGAAAGAAGCAAATTCAAATGTGGAATTGTAAGAAAATGACTTGAGCTGCAATCTGGATAGCAAGCTTTTGATAATGACATTTAGCTCATCACAATATGCAAGCTAAAAGGACACATTCTCATGAATGGATATTTTGTCGGTGAAGGTTTTTTGTTTATGGGTTTTATCAATGACAAGTTTTATTTGCTTATGAGTTTTGATGGTGACAAGTTTTGGTGGTGACAAGCTTTTTGTTTATAGGTTTTGGTGGTGACAAGTTTTTTAGTTACTAATTGTCGTTACTTTGTTCATATATTAATTTTAGTTATGGCATATTAGCTCAAATGGTATAGCAACGTGCTTAATGCACGGTAATGTGGGTTCAAATCCTGTATAGGCTCAATAATAAATTTTGATAATCACTTTTTTGTACGTGGTGACAAGTTTTTGTGCGTGGTGACAAGATGTTTTTATATGGTGATAAATAAGGGTAAGTGGTGACAAGTCTTATGACAAGATTTGACTACAATTTAACCGATGACAAGGCTTATGACAAATTCGGTGATATTAAAATAGGTGATAATACATGAAGAATGACAAGATTCAACCACAATTTACGCGATGACAAGAGGACGAAAAAAATAAGATATGACAAGGTTGATAATAGACGAAAATTTGGGATGAACGGTGACAGGATGAACGGATGAATGGTGACAAGATGAACGGTGATAGGTGACATGATGAACGGTGACAAGATGAACGGTGACAGGTGACAGGATGAACGGTGACAGGTGACAGGATGGACGGTAGGACACAGTGGCACGCGCGTAATTTTGGATATGAGGTCAGACGCGGTGGAAGCCCGTAATTTTTTTTTTGGCAGGGGTAAATCCGGAAAATTATCTAGTTACCACATTATTTTTTCCCACAGCCCATCCACCACATTAGAATTTCCCTATAGGCCATTTAGCCTTTTCCTAAAAAGAAAGAAAGAAAGTACAACAAATAAAAGGGGATGCTCGAAAAGTAATATTGGATAAACAAATAGGGATAGAGGGAGTAGTATACTGGTTTTTTTTGTCAATGTTCTTGAATCATCTTGTTCCGATAATCATAGAGCCCACACAAGGCTTCGCAAGATCATATAACTCACGTTGATTCCTAGGGGGTGATCAAGTTACATGATTATTCAATTTTGGCTTGTTTCCCCGAGCATAGGCTTATCCTTGATCTTCTTTTACATTGTGATATGATGAATTAGGGTTTCATATTAAAGACTCAGAGTTTGGTTTTACCAGCCACGATGAATAGGTGGTAGTAGCCTTTCTCGAACACCATGTTGGTCAAGGTTCAATAGGAGTCGAAGTCAGACTCTTTTCTGATGTCGTGTCGGTTTCGAGGGAGTTGAATTCTCTGCACGTGTATGGTGTTGTATCGAGTACATCTTCACCTACGGTTGTCTTCGAGCCTTTACATGATCCATTGCTTGCCTTATTTTGTCCCTGTATATGACTCTTTTATGGGATCAGTTTACAACGTTTCAAAGATCTTGGGATATTCAAGTCTCGTGATGAATTTTCAGGTGAGGTTTGAGCGCGGTTATGTGGTGGCTATTGCCACAATTGCGGTTGTCGACCCGCGGTCGCTATCGATGGCCCGTGATCGCTGTCCGGTGATCGTGCCATGCTCTATAGCAATTGGTGTCAAATCTCAGTGGTGGGTTTGCTTCGTCACATGGTGAATCGCAAAGCCGACTATTTGTTTATCTTCTAGTGTGTGTTCAATACCCCAATCTGTCCGAATTTGACACAAAATTATCCGCTTACAGAAGTATGAGAATAAAAATGTAGCTTTGAAAGGATGTAAATGAACGTTTTTCTTGAATTTCAAAGTCTTTATAAGGATCGAAGAAATCGTAGCCTATGGCCGGAATATCTCTAGACAGCGATAAGTATAAAGGTTAAATGTTTGCCGTGGATAGCAAAGCTTAGGATATTATAGGCATTTTCGAAAAGATAAGCTACGAACCACAAATCCCCAAAAGTTAGGCTTTTTTCTACAATTTATCAAAAAATCAAAATGCTGTAATATTTTGTTTTCTTCTTGAGCAAGAAGAAGCTAAACCTCAAATCTCTTCGGCTCTTCTCCTTTCTTCTATTCGTCTTCCACCGTTCCTCCAACACCACGTTAAGATTGTTCAGGACCGAAATCGGAAGAATGGGAAGCTCATCATCGGATACGAAGATTCTTCAGGAGCTTCTTCTGTACGCCGCAAGTGCAGCCCTTAGCTGCTTGGTGCTGTTCGCAGGTCTCAAACACTTGGACCCCAATCGGGAGTCTTCCAAGAAAGCGCTTGAGCAGAAGAAGGAAATTGCTAAGCGATTGGGTCGCCCTCTTATCAACACCAATCCTTATGAGGTCATCTCAACTTTCTTTTCCCCTTTCTTAGGGTTTAAGATGGCGAATAGGATTTTCCTTTGCCTTTATTCAATTGCTTTCTTTGACCGCTCAATTAGGGTTTTTGTTTTCGGAATCTCTCAATAGATAATATTGTTGGTAATAGTGGTTTTACTTGTTGGTCTGCATAAATGGAGGCTTTCTTCCTGCAACCTGAGGGTTTGTTGTGATAAAATCTTATAGATCATCGTTCATAGTAGAGATGAGTGGAAACTTGTAGTTTTAGCAAATAAACAGTATTTTAGAGACACCCAGACTTCGAATTTAGGTTTCTTGTGTATGTTCTTTTGCTTCTTGTGCTTTTGAAAGGTTTGTGCTGATGATTTTTTATGCTCAACTGATGAACAGGATGTGATAGCTTGTGATGTTATTAATCCTGACCATATCGATGTGGAGTTTGGTTCCATTGGGGGGTTAGAAAGCATTAAACAGCAGGTGTTTGAGCTTGTCATTCTACCGCTTAGAAGACCCGAGCTGTTCTCATATGGAAAGCTTCTTGGTCCTCAAAAGGGTGTATTACTATATGGTCCTCCTGGAACTGGGAAGACAATGCTTGCTAAAGCCATTGCTAAAGAATCTGGAGCAGTTTTCATTAATGTGAGAGTATCAAATCTGATGAGCAAATGGTTTGGCGATGCTCAGAAACTTGGTATGTCCAGTTTGATGCTTCTGTAGTAGATCTAAGAGCTGTCTAACACTATTTATTAGACTGAATTATTCGATTTTGTGACCTATTCCACGGTTGTTGTAAGAAATGATCTATGACTATGACCTGTTCGGTTGGGTATAGCATTTGTCTCATGTTTTTTCTGTGATATCTTATGTGTGGAAAAGATTGATATCATAGCTGTTAGTGAGCAAGTAGTCATAAAAGATCGATTTTTCCAATGTACTTATCAATTGTCATATATGCATCGTAAGAATTTTGCCATATCCTTGCAGTGGCTGCTGTTTTTAGTTTGGCACACAAACTCCAACCTGCTATCATATTCATTGATGAGGTCGATAGCTTTTTGGGACAACGTCGCAATTCAGACCATGAGGCAATGACAAATATGAAGACAGAGTTCATGGCACTCTGGGATGGGTTCACTACAGATCGTAAGTTTTTTCTTTTTCTGATTTCTAGGTTATGTTTTCTATTCTGGACTGGAGTCATAAACTAGTAGTGGGATTTGACAGAGTGTCCGCTTCAGTTTCTTACAAGGGTTTCATAATTTGATATTTTTACAGAGAATGCTCGAGTTATGGTTCTTGCTGCTACAAATCGTCCATCTGAACTTGACGAGGCAATCCTTCGACGTTTTTCTCAGGCTTTTGAGATTGGCATGCCTGATCGCAAGGCAAGGGCAGATATACTGAAAGTTATTTTGCGAGGCGAGAGAGTTCTGGATGGCATTGATTATGGTTATTTAGCGAGCTTAAGTGAAGGCTATACTGGTTCTGATCTATATGATCTTTGCAAAAAAGCAGCATACCGTCCTATTAGGGAACTTCTTGACGATGAGAAGAATGGGAATGAGCCTCATGTAAGCATATCTTTCATTTTACATTCATTTTCATCTCCTTTTCTCCATTTTAATATTTAATTGGTATTATTATCCATTCTTTAATGTTATAGTATCCCTTGCAGATTTGGTAATTGGGCTTGGAATCTTTTACTGTATTTCCACTAACTCAATAATGGAATTAAATCACTTGGGCTGAAAACTTGCTTGTCCATAGTCTTTGTACTTGCATTGAATGAGAAATCACAATGCAGGGTATGTGTACAAAATTAGAGATGACCTGTTTATTTATTTTTCAATATTTTATATAGTTGATGTGGTTTTCTTGCCTTGGTTTGTCTTCCTGTGTTAAAACTCTGTCGATGTGGCTCATTATGGACCAAAGCTTATATTATATGCAAGCTTAGAGTAGAACGGTATGGTGTGAAATTCAGGTTAGTTCATCAATAAACATATTGACTGTGCTGATATTACTACAGCCCCCAAGACCATTGTCACAGCAAGATTTAGAGCAAGTTCTTGCAACATCGAAAAAGACAAAAGCAGCAGCACAAGAGTACTCTATGCTGAGCACACGACCAGCATCATGGTCAAGGCTGGAAGGTGGAGGCAATGATAGTCAGGTGCAAAACGCGATCACTGAGCTGTCCAAGATTGTTGTCTCACAAATACTCAACCTGCAGGCTGAAGCAGAAGACCCTTGAACATCAGGCGGCTGTGAAACCTGAAGGTCCCAATAGCATAGCATTTTGACAGCAATAGGAATCTTGCTTCCTTTTTTGGAACTGAAATTTTCTTATTGATATTGATGTCTTGGTATAATGGTATTATTCAACGCAGTCTATTAACACTTGAGAGGACTAGTAAGCATGTTTGATGCTGCCACAATGCCATTCCCTACAGCCTTTGTATTATTTTCATTGCATTCATTTTATTTTTTTAGCATGTTAATATTCTCTTCAAATTGATATGGAAGGAAGTTTACACCAATTTTTAAAACAAATTGTCATTCTCACAAACCTGTAAAGTATGTAACTTGTCAATTTCTTAACTTGTGAGTATGTAACTTGTCAATTTCTTAATTAACTTGTAAGGTATATATCTTGTAAGTTGTAATTTCTTAACTTGTATAGTATGCAACTTGTCAATTTCACAAACCTATATCACACATGTAGTCTAAATTTCACCAGCCAGTAACCATGGCAACACTTTTCCCTACTGTTTTCCGAGCTATAACAGGTACTTGAAGGAGATGAAGCATCAGAAAACAGGGCAGCCATCAGCGACCACACCCTTGGCAGTAGGGCATGTGGCCAAGGGACAACCTTCACCATTGTTCCCAATCCAGCTGATTCCAATGTTAGTCCCATATTGAAGGCAGAAGAATAGGAGTATGGTCATGAAAGCGGTTCCTGCATCGAGTCCCCCTGAGAAGATGTAGTTATAGCGCTCCCACCACTTGGGATGGTAGCGGTAGATAACAAACCCCGATAAGAATCCTACAAGGATCCAGCTCGTGTAGTTGACGGCCATGGCCGGGGGTATCATAGATGTTGCTCCGAGTAGAACTGGCAAATGAATGTATGTGATCCATTTTTGGGCAGGGAAGAGCTTCGCTGCTCCCCACACTAGGACTGGTGCTATGGCTCCTCCAAGGAAAAACCAGTTCACCTGTTGCAAAATGCATATATCATCAGTAAATGCACACATCCATCTACTCTGATCAATTCAAATGCTGACTTTGTCTTGCTCCATTAAAGCAACCTGTTCAGATGACTAACCATGGAGTAATGGCCGAGGTTTCCAAAGATCCTACGCGGACCAACGAGTCCCCAAATGACGGACGCATCAAAGAAAATGACATCCATCGGGCACGTCCATGCGCTGCCAGGTGGCAGCTCAGACGCGTCACATAGGTGGGGAATTGCTTCCATGAGCCACCACGCGGTTCCTGTGTATACTCCAACTGATACAACTGTCCCTATCACCTACAAAGGTATAACATCCTATTGAAGCTTATTCTTGGACAAGTTTTGAGCCCATATTTAAAACAAAAAGATGGTGAAAGATATATATTGTTGAGTAGAAAAGGAACCTGAATAGAAAACATAGATTTGGGTGGGATCTTCATGTAATGACCAAGCTTGAAATCCCCCAGAAAGTACAGTCCTTGAACCATGCTTATGTATCCGTACACTTTGAAGCACATGTTAGCGACTGGCCTTCCTGGATAAAGATACCCAATGATGTATTCCGTGATGATGTTCAAACCCGGTTGCTGTTTCAGTTGAGAAATGAATGGACTGAGCTTCTCTTTCATGAGAGAAATATGAAGTTGATATACAGGTACAAGTTACGTATACTACTACATGAGTTGAATGAAGATTTACCTGATTTGTGGTGGCTGTGATGATTCCGATAGGAAGAGTGAAGAAGAGTGCAAGGCCACACGCGAGCAAGACTCCCCACCATGGGAGCTGAAGTGTTTCCTTGTAATACTCAACCGCAAAGATGATTAATACCATGGTGACCAACAATATAAGATGAAACCACCAATTCGGAACCGGTTTGTACGCCTTCATAAGTTCCGTGTGGATGTCCCTTTTCTTCTTTCCTCCTAAGGCCCCTTTTGCTTGCATCCACAACGCTCTAATGAAGTAGGAGATTGTTGTAAGCTGATCAGTAGAATTCGTTGAGCAAAACCAAATAAAGGCAGCATCAAATGTTCATTTACCTTCCATTGAAGATTGCAACATGGGCAACGGTGGCCGAGAGAGTGGCAAAACCGACGCCATAAGTCATAGTGAACATAGTACTAAGATTAATAGGTCCCGTTCTTGCATAGGCCTCCTTATCGAGCTCGAACTTGGAGTTGATAATGCTGTTGATGTCAAACCTCGTTCCATTCGACATGAAGAGACTATTGGAGTAGATGGGAAACGTCTTGGCACTGAAGATGTCAGACCAGTAACAGAAGGGAACAATGACGTACATGAAGAGAGCGTATCCAACCGCAATGTTGGCAGTGGCGAACCACGGGCTAGCCAGAGGAGTACCGAGGTAAGAGGTGATGGTAGCCCAGTCGACGCCAAAGGAGCCAGCTCCAAGGCCGCTGACTCCGGACCCCACTTGGTTGACTAGAACCGACTTTGGTGAGGTCCAGCAGAGCCAGGATACGCTTGTGATTATAGTGGCTAGATAGCCCGGTACGACGTAATAGGCTGCACTGCAGATTAAGACGAGCACGAAGAACTGAGTCGTGCTTATGCTTCCTCTGCCTCTCCTTTCCTTCTCATGGAGTGCCCTGGACCGTGTTCGAACCGTAATCAGCTCGAATCAGGATAGTTCATTTAAGATGATCATTGATGGAAGGTGAATTTACCTGAAGAGTGAAACCTGGACTAGATTGGAAGGCCACCACATCTCGGGTGGCTCCACTAGATACTTCCTGAATAAGCCAGCCCAACCGAACCCCAAGATCTGTTGATAGCTAGTATTAAACACAATAATAAATAGTACTTATTACAAGAATGAATGAAACAGTTCATCACCAAGTAGAAAAATAGATGTAACCTGAGTGGTGAGCATGACAATAGCAGCAGGAACAAAAGTAAGGTTCCTCTTATAAAGAAGCCTAACAGAGCTCAAGATATGAGTAGCGTAAACAGAGCCGGCACCAGCATTGGCAAAGATAGTAATCAAGACGTGCTCCTTGATGTTAAAAGGGCCCGGATTAAGAGTAAACTCCCACTTGGTCCCCTTGAAAAACAGTCTTTTCGTGACCGTTTTCGCCATCAAGTGGCCGAGAGGAACCACTGCAATCTGTGCTGATATTGAGCTCAGTGTCATTGGGTTTTTCCTGTACCACATGAACTGGTTCACAAAGGAGAGGAGGACACAAGACGCTAGCCCCAGCACCCACATCCGGAACGTCAAGACCGGAATGCTCGGGTCGTCGGTTTTCGGGACCGTTACCTCCACTTCCTTGATTGGGTCATCATCCATCTATGGGATTTCTGTGGTTTGTTGGGGTTCCTATGGGAAGGGTTGACGGTAGGGAAAGAGAATGCAAACAAGTTTTAGTAGACGTACAGAGATGAATGGCTAGTTTTTTGTTAGACCAAAGCAATAATGGTATTACTCTTGTCTTGGAACTTGGAACTTCCAAGGTGGGAGAGTGTTTCCATTTTTCTTTCTTGTGGGGTTTGCTTATTAATTGTTTTCTGACTCTTTTCTTGTCTTGTTGTTCCTTTGAGCAAGGAGCCAAGCCGAGATTCTGCTTTCAACAGTCTCTTTCTACACTATTTATCGCAAGTGGTTGTAGTTTTCCCTTTATGTTACACAAAATTAGTCTATACTAGCTCCACCTTGTATGGACTCTATTATAAAAAATCTATCTATCTATTACTATATGCTAAAGCGTAAGCAAATTTTACTATCATATTGCGCCACATCACCTTTTATTTAAAAATTTATCTTATTAAATCTTGATTATCATAATCTTATACATACTTAATTAAGATATTAGTTCTATCTTGAAATTTGAGTTTTTTAATTAATAATTCTATCCAAATTTATAAATCTCTATCTTATCATATACCCATTTAATTAAAAATATATTTTTAGTTATAATGTATAAATTGTAATCAATATATTTTACCCATTGAATTAAATAGCATATTAAATATAAATTATTTTTCGTAATTATATTATGGTAATTTTTAAATCATCAATTGCAGCAAATTCTGGCACTATATATAAGACAAATATTCATTCTATTAAAATAATATATTAATTACATTTTTACTATCATATCATATTAAAATCTCAATAAAAAGATTAGATGTTATAGTTACCATAAATATATCTCTAATATTACATATTGATTTATGCATTACTGCATTAGAAGGAAAAAAGATAGATTTCTTAATTAAGATAATGATTTGTTGAAATTTTTATTAATTATTTAATTATTTTTTCAAAAAATAATAACATATATACGAGATAATTTGGTTTTCTATTTTATCTAATCAAATATTATCTAAATCTTTAATATAACAATATATTAATCCAAGTTTTTTTAATATTATTGGTTTTATTATATAAGTTAGTTTACGCAATTTAATTTAAATGCCAAATATTTTTATCAATTTTTAATAAAATGTGATAATTCATCTTATCTTATGCATGTCATTCTTCCTTATATTTAAATTTAAATTTATGTATGTACAAAAAGTAAATATATAAATAAAATTTATTTATATATTTGTTGATATATATATGAATTATATAATTTTATAATCCAAAAAATAAACGTTTGTAAAACAAAGTATGCACGTGATATTATTTGTAACTGTTTAGGAAACTTATATATAAAGTAATAAATAAATAAATAACACCCCCGTACAAGGTACGGGTCATCTCCTAGTATAATCCCTAAATATAAGTCCCATTTTCCATTTTGGGTGTCCCAAAATATAAGTCCCATTTACAAACTTTCTATTTTTGGTAAAATAAATTTACCACATTACCCTCATCAAATCACTCAAATTACACCTTTTCTAATTCTCTCTTCTCTACTTTTATAATATTAGCCTCACCAAATCATTCAATTTATACATTTTTTATCCTTCTCTCCTCTCCTTTTACCATTTTATCCTCACCAATTCATTCAAATTATACCTTTTCCATCCATCTCTCCTCTCTTTTTACCATATTATCCCCACTAAACACCATAAATTACCCACTTTTCAACTTTTTCTTAAAATTTGTACAAAATCCCAAATGAGACTTATATTATGGGATGGAGGGAGTATATAATTTGAGAAAGACTCCTAAAAAAAGGAGTTTTAGGGTGAGAAATAAGAATAAATCTAATTCTTTTACCAAAAAAACACGCTTAACGCATAGAAAGAGAAACTGCTTTCACTGCAAAATTGATTTCGTGTTGCCTTCTTCCACTTTAATCCGGCCTTTTTCCCAAATCTGCAAAACGAAAAAAAGAGATCGATCCATCCATCGATTGATCGATCACTTTCACTGCCTTTCCACCTTTCAGACAAACTAGTTCCGAATCCGAATGCCTATCGAGAACCCTAAGCTCAACCCGATCGTTGAGCATGGCATCCTTGACGAGATCGGAGGCATCAACCTGCTGGAGATTGACGCGATCGACGACGATGATGGTCTGGATGCGTCGAAGGCTGTGGGCGGGGGCTGGTAGAAGCCCGAGACGAGGCCCTCGCCGAGGGGGATTCCCCGGTAGATGACGGTGAACCTGTAGTCGTCGTACTTGATGCTGATCTTGTTAGGGTTGGAGGCGGTGAAGAGGAGGCAGATGTTGAGGGAGAGGGAGGCTGAGGAGGCGGTGGCGGCGGCAGAGGCGGCCGGATTTGATGAGATCTCCATGTACTGGACGTTGACCTATTGGAGGTCGAATTGGGGTTTTTGGGGCTTGACGGTAAGGACGATGACGAGGAAGCTTAAGGTGGCGAGGAGGAGGAGGGCTAGGAAGGAGAAGAGGAAGAGGCAAAAGCAACAACCTTTGATTGACGGCGAGGAGGAGGAGGAGGAGGAGGAGGAGGAGGAGGAGGAGGAGGAGGAGGAGGGATGTGACGAAGCTGAGTAGTAGTATGTTTTTTTCAAAAAGGTAAACCTTAGATTGCCCTTCTAAAATAAGGCCAACCTAGATCATCCTTTTGGATGATTGTACTAAACTCCTTCAAGAGGGAAGAGAGGTCCGGACTTCGGGGTTCCAGGTTTGAGGGACTTGCATATCTTGAATGATGGTTGATGAACCTGTTGTAGTGGTCCAAGAAACGATCTGGGATTGGTTTTTTAGCCAAAAAATCCGCTACTTGATTACATTCTCTGAAACAGTGGTATATCTTGACTTCAAAGAAGCTTCGGAGGGTGAAACTAATGTCTTGGATAATATGCGCAATTTCCCAAGGGATCTTCCAAACATGTTTTAGTCTATTGATGATTGTTAGGTTATCACCTTCGATAACAAATGTGTCCAAATGAAGAGATGCAGCCTGTCGTACAGTTTGAAGAAGTGCAAGCGCCTATGCTTCTAGAGCATTCTGCGCACGACAAGGCTGTCTACACAAAGAAAGTACCTCACCTCCTACAGAGCGAAAAACAAAAGAGGTGTGAGAGCTTCCGTCCGGTCTTGTTGAGGCATCAAAGTTTATTTTTGTCCACCTTGGCTATGGCTGAACCCAAAAGAGTGGTTTGGTGTAGGAGGTCTTGTCTTTTTTTCCTGGCTTGTCTATTGAAGTTTTCCAAGTGGTGTAAGTCTTAAATATTATATTGTTCAGAGACATTGGGTCCATTGTAGTGGTGCTACGAAAGATTTTGGAGTTTCGTAGTTGCGTAGTAGTAGTTGGAGGGAGGCGGTGGGCAGTGGTGGTGGTGGCCTTTGGCGGTGGCCAACTGGGATGGCATTGCTAGGCCGATTTTGGAGATGTGTAGAGAATGTTTACATTGGTGAAGTACTCTGTAGATTCTTGTAGTCTATTGCATCCTCCAAAATTCGTATTGTCCGAGTCCAACACTATCTAGAATCAACACCAATACACAATTTGGCTTCATGTATGTATGATTGGACTAGAATTTTTTTTGAAAAAAGTACAAGGAAACAGACCTTGTATTTTCCTGGTTTTATGCAGCCAACTCTGTACCTAAAGTAGTTGTTAGACCAATGGAAACTGAGAACAAAAACCAGATTTCCTCTCTCGAAGACGACCACCCTATGTCCTTCATCCTTACGGGATATGTATTGGTGGTATGAAGTCATGAATTGGGAAAAGTTTCAGGGAAAGGTTGTTAGTACTTAATTTTAGCGAACCACATCATTATGCCCCAAGGAAAGGGTGTGCTCTATTAGTTTCAAGGAAAGGGTGAGCTTTGTTTGTTGAACTGGTCTGTGTTCTTTCTGATACGACATTGTATTCGAGCTTCTTCTTGTGTTTTCTTTTGGGGGGAGAAAGAGAGGGCCACGTTAAAATGGGCAATTGCACCTTGTTAGAGGCTTTTTTATTTGTGTATCATGGATAAATAAATGAACCATAGAGTTGAACAAATTGACTATATAACTGAACAAATATGGATGTGACAATAGAGCTAAACAAATTATACAAAGTTCTATTGATATAAGATATGGATGAACAAATTCACCATAGAGATAAACAAATTGACAATAGAGTTGAACAAATATAGATGAGCAAATTGACCATACAGGTGAACAAATTGCCAAAGAATTAAACAAATTATACAAAGTTCGCCTACTATAAAATATAAATGAACAAATTGACAATAGAGTTGAACAAATTGCAATAGAGTTGAATAAATGGATAAACAAACTGACCATAGAGTTGAACAAATTGACAATAGAGTTGAACAAATATGGATGAACATTTGACCATAGAGTTGAACAAATTGGAATAGAATTAAACAATATTGATGAGTAAATTGAGCATAGAGGTGAACAAATTGCCAAAGAGAAACAAATTATACAAAGTTCTATTGGTATAAGATATGGATAAACAAATTGACCATAGAGATGAAGATATTAGCAATAGAGTTGAACAAATATGGATGAGCAAATTGACCATAAGGTTGAACAAATTGGCAGTAGAGTTCAACTAAACTTGGACGCACGTTGTATTCATGTTTTTCGAAAAATACGCGGAAAATTTGGGCTTGCCGTTTTTTCCCTTTTTTTTCATGGGCATCTCTCCTCATCCAACGGCTCTTGTTTATTCTTATTTCTCACCACAACGCCCATTTTCACCGGGCCCGGACCCATATAAATTTACTTGATTATTTTATACATGATGTTAAGAAGTTCAATATATATTCTAAATTTGTTTTGACCAAAAAAAATATATTTGAAGTTTGAATATATCTTTACTATTCTTTTTTTAGCATAGTATTCTAATTAATTATGTTAAGTGATGAAAAGTATAAATTTTAATAAATAAAGCATAAATTTAATGAAACATACAATTCAAATGCAAATCTTGGTTTAAGAAAAAAAGTAATTAACATATAAATTAAGAAATGAAAGATTTTTAACTATTTGATAATAATATCTTTTGAGATGTATAATTATCTTTTAAGATGAATAATTGTCAAAGTTCTTCTTTTCTTAAGATGTATAATAATTATAAGAGTTTTATAATCACAAAAAAAATATTTTATAAACGATCTATACATTTACCTATTTGGTAGAAACAAAATCTCTACATTTACGTAATTGGAAGAAAATAAATCTTTGTATTTACCTATTCAATAAGAAAAACATATCATTCAGAAAAATAAATAGTACATGACATGGATAAATAGATATGGCATCGCTCATACATAAACATACATATATCGAGGAAAAATGCAATAAGATGAGATGCGTTATTAAATCTTAATAAACACTGATAAAAATATTTTTAAATTTAAATTAAGTTTCAAAAATAATTTATATAAATAAATCAATATTTTAAAATAAATTTTTAGTGTAATAAAATATTATATTATAAAATATAGAGAATATTTAAGAAGATAAAAAATAAATCCAAATTATCTTTTATATATATTATTATGTTCTACAAAATTAAATAAATAAGAAGTATATAAATATCAAATAAAAATATCAACCAATCATTATCTTAATAAGAAATCTATCTTATATCTAAAACATAATCAATGTGTAATGTTACAGATATATTTGGAGTAGATATATCATCTAATGTTTTTAGTAATATTATTATTGGATTTCAATATATATGATAAGATAGAAAAATATTTAATACATTATTTTAAACAAAATATGTGCCCTAAATATAGTGGTAGAATTTGCTACTAATGGTGATTATTTTAGAAATTTTAGAACAAATTAATGAAAATAAGCTTAAAAAGCAACTAAACAAGTAACCATATAATGATAAGATTGTTTTAAAAATGATTGTTTTATATAAAGTATTTAGGATAAATTAATATATTAACTAAACAAGTAACCATATAATGATAAGATTGAGATTTATATATTAGGATAAAAAGCAACTCAATATTTAAGAAAGAACTAATATTTTAATTATATATGTATGAAATAAGCTTAAAAATAAGATTAATAAGATAATGTTTTTAATAAGGGGGTGATGTGGCGTAATATGGTGACGGAATTTGTTTTCGCTTTAGTATATAGTAATAGAAATTGAGATATACTTGTTGAGGTCCGAAAACACGGTGATGATGATAGCGCGATGAGAGCAACCGAGTGTTTGATTTCAACCGAGCCAATGGGCAAACAGATGGGAAGTATCTTATTGCTAAGAGTAAACGCGATGGTGGTAGTGTGAAGAGTGTTTTTGGATTGAGTATGATGTTACAATATAAGTGTTTTCGCGAGGTTTTTGATCCTTGTCTTGGTGCGCAAAACTCGCTATTTATAGCCGAGGTTTAGGCTGAGATCGAGCGAGATGTCGATGTGGGACGAATGCCGCCCAGGTACGTGTCGCTCTCTGGTTGGTCCGCTGGAGCGGCGACCGCGGGATTGTCCACTGGCAGGCAAGGATGGACGTTGCCGCCCCCCACTTGTTTGGATGGGACGTTGCTGCCCATCCACTGGCATGGATGGGACGTCAACGCCCTCCGCGATCTAGACCTACGCGATGAGAGCATCATTAATGGACCCTCATCCTTGAGGGATTTGGCTTTGGAGGGGGTCATTGCACTGGGGGGCGTATACACTATTCGCGATGGCGGTAGGACCGGGGCTGATGCTATTGAGAGGTTCATACTTAGTAATATATTGTTTTGTTGGGGTGGTCTGACCGCGTTGACGGTTCTTGGTATCAACAATACTATAGTGCAATATAAAACAATTTTTATATCTTTGTTAAATTTGCGGCACCTCAAGAGCGTTGAATAAAAAATATCACTTACGCCATGTAATCAATGTTGAATAAAAATAATGATTTTATTTTTATAATGGTTAAAAACATTCATTTCTGCTTTATCCTTATCCAATATTTGATAGGTTAATTTATTTTCCTAATATAAATCAATAGCAAATCAATCAATATACATTATAAAACACGACCGTGTTTGAACCACTACTTTGATTCTACCTTCATTTTGTATTTTGATTTTAATCTTTTCTTATTCAATTTTAAATGGATATTAACAACTTTATATCTTGTATGTTCCTTAATTATCCAATCTTTAATTTTATCAATTTTTCTTAATCATGTAATATCTATCTTTGAAGTCATATTATCTATCTTAAAAATAATTATTATCAAATTCATTATTATCTATTTATGTAAATGATATGTTAAAAGTTTTGGATGTTGGTAAGATATTCTATTCTTTTTTATATATCATTGATTTTTTTAATTGTCTTTTTAATCTATTTATGTAAGAACTAATTTATAAATTCGAAATAAAAAATATTTTTAAAATGGAAAAGCTTTTTTCTCCAAATAATTTTTTTTATCCTTGATATGAAATTTATTTATATTTATAAACTTTTATACAACTTAAATATTATCATGTTCATAATAACTTAGCTTTTATCTCTCATATTTGTACAATTAAATATTGTTCATGTTATTTTAATTAAACTAAAAAACCTTCTTTATTATCAGTTTATGTAAAAGATATTTTGAATATTTTGAATTTTAAAAAGATATTCTATCCTTTTTGATTTATTAGTAATGTTTTTAATTGTCTTTTTAATCTCTTTATGTAAGAAGTAAATTTAAAAAATCAAATAAAAAATGGAAGCCCTTTTTTCTAATTAAATTATTAATTTTATCTTTGATATTATATTTATTATGTTTTACTTAAATTATATATTATAATTTTCATAAGAATTGAGATTTTATCTTTCATCATAGGATAATTGTTAATTAATATACTTTAATTATTTCAATATATAGAGCCGTTAGAGTCATGTTGGGCCCATTTTATATTTTATATTTTTAATTAAAATAACAATTTGTAGTAATTGTATGTCATATTAATAAATTAGGGTATTAAAATCAATATATAAGATCAATCAAAACATCTTATTTTATATCATATTGACTAATATGTCTCAAAATTGTGATAATATGGATATTGACATATAGTCATATACTATTAATAATTAGAGACAAGTTTTACACGATGAAAAAATAAGTGAATTTTATTTCTGGAAGTGTTCTATAATTAGAATATGAGTTTATATTTGTATAATATGATACAAGTGGTTAGGGTTGGGCAAAAATAACCATAACCGTTTAACCGAACCGTTAAACCGGTATCCGAAAGCTTTTTCCGGTTAATCGTGACGAGAAAAACCGGAAAACCGGTTATGGTTAACCGACCGGTTTTTTAAACAGTTTAACGATTCATTAATGGTTAGTCATACATTTTCAATCGGTTAACCGATAAACCGTTTAATAAAATATTAATATATATTTTTTGAAAAAAAATAATATAAATAAGTTAATTAGTATTAGGCTTTTTTAAAAAAAGGTATATTCTATAATTCAAATACAAGTGTGATTGCAATACCAAGTACAAGTGTTGCTTCAGAGTCGGCGTTTAGTACCGGAGGTCGTGTGCTTGATTCTTTTCGAACTTCTCTGACGCCTAAAATGGTGGAGGCACTAGTTTGTGGTCAAGATTGGATGCGTACTTCGCGTACTCATTTTCCAATCGAGGAGAACCTACTTGAATTAGGCACTATTTCAAGTAGGATAGTGTATTATATCTTGATTTCTTTTCTTTTCTTATTTATAATGTCTAACTCACTATTTTGTTGTGTTATTGTTTATAACTTTTAGGCATGAGAAAGTTGATGTTGGAGCAACCGTTAATTGAAATCGATGAGGCTATGAAAAAATTAACCGTCGATTGAAATCGATGAGGCTATGGAAGAATGAAGAAATATGTATTAGTGTTTTGGGATTGAGTTATGTATTTTGATCTTAGTGATTCCATTGAACAGGTTGTTTGATCTTATTTTGTATTTGTGAAACTCTATGTAATTCGATTGATGCTTTGATATGTAATCCAATTATGTATTTCAACAATGTACTCGACTAGGTGTTTTGATTATATATTTCGATATTTATCGGTTAAAATGCTTGTATTTAAAATGAATAATTTCACTTTCAAATAGTGGTTAACCGCTAACCGACCGGTTTTCATAGTTTACCGATATCAGTTAACCGTTGCTTAACGGTTCGGTAATGGTTATCATAACTTAGTAACCGAATATCCGGTTAACCAATATCCGGTTAACCAAACTTCCGGTTAATCAAACTTCCGGTTACCCGTCCGTGCCCACCCCTATAAGTGGTATTATAAATTTGGAAAACAATATCTTTTTTTTATCTAGAGAAAATTACAAATTCATATGTTAAAATTTATATTATATGTTTTCACTTATTGATATCCTATTTATAATAATAATGATAAAAATTACAATATGAAACGTGAGTCATTGTCATGCATGACACAACGGGGTACCGCAAGTCTTGTTAGAATCAATAGAAAATGTATCTTTGATATCTTTACTTAATTTTGATATGAAAATATAATTTTCATTTAAATATTTTTTTATTTTAGGTAAAAGTAATTTTTTCATTTTTATGAAGACATAATTAATTAAAATGATAGATTTCATAATCGAAATTATAAAAATAAAATAAAATAGATATATAAGTTAATAGGTTCGAACTTGTGTCTGTGGAACTTGGATTGTACATTCTCGAATAAAAATCAGACTCAGGTTACAATCGTGATTTGTACTAATTGATTACCTCTGTACATGACAGGTGATATTAACTAGTGGATTATAATAGTGTAGAGTTCTCAAACAGACCATCCTTGTTAGCGAGATACAATGGAGAAGGAAAATTCCAAGTTAAACCAAATACGCCAAAACTTAGATTGCAATTAATAGCAAGTGGCAACCTATAAAATTCCATCTACGACTATAAAATATAGGATATGAATAGTTTAGACTTCTCAAACAGGTCACCATTGTTCGTGACAATCGAGAAGGAAAATTCCAAGTTAAACCAAATACGCCAAAACATAGATTGCAATTGATAGCAAGTGGCAACCTAAAAAATTCCATCTACTGCTGGAAAATATAGGATCTGAAGATTCTGAACCCAATTGAATTTTCATATAATGAGACCCGCTCCACTTGCCAACAAGACCCCAATAAGTTTGACTTTTTAATGGATAGGTTTAAAGGGTACTTGTACCGCACTTCACCTCACAACGCAAGGTTAATATGCTTCTATGGTCTTTCAAAAACGATTTGGCAATTGTGCAGCCACATTTGTTTTTCTGCCGAAGGACAATTGGGTTTTAGTCTTGAGACTATTCACATCCCACTCCGTCTATAATCTTATTTATAAACTCCCTTTATATACTATTTTGTATATACACTCCGTCTATATTGATTTTTGCTGCATCCCATGCTTCATCTACAATACAATTTATCTATATTTTGTTATGGATAAGTAAAACCTCACATTATATTCTATAATATATTAATAAGATCAAAATTTTATTATAGATGTTAATATATTTTTAATATGCACATTTTGAAATAAAAAATAATAAATTGGGTTTAATATGACATTTCACTTTGGTATAAATAAGTATGCAGTTTATAGTATATGAACGTGCATTTTTTTAGCATATGAGTTTGAAATTCGTATTAAAGAGTTTACATTGTATAGTATATAGTATTTGAGTGTGCAACTCGTATTAAAGAGTTTGCACTTTATAGTATACTAGGGTTAGTGGCCCGTGCGATGCATGGGCTTTGTTTACAGCAGAATGATTATTGCTTTAGAAAGCAATCAAAGATATTGATTGTGTATATCATAAAAATATGATTATGTTTTAATGACCAAATTCTTTATAAAATTTTCATCCATGATATATGTGTAATAGAAGTTAGACCAAAGAGTTTCATCATCTTATGATATTACAGTAGAACCTCCATAAACTAACACGCGATAAATTAATAAACACGGTAAGTTAATATTTTTCTTCGGTCCCGACTTGGGCCAGTGTAAAATTCGACGATTTTCGATAAGATAATAAGATAAGAAAATATCGAAAAACCACTATAGAAATATAAGATCCCAATAAAAGTATAAATCAATATAGTGAAAAATTACATAAATATAACTAAGAGAACTTTGGAAACTTAATAAAATATGATCCTACTGTTAATTGTTTTTTTTTTAAAACTTAAATCTATTTGAAATATATCTCTAACTTATATAGAACGTACAATAATACCAATAATCCAAAATTTGGCCAGAAAATTGGGAGAGCACAACGGTTCATCTATAGGGTGCCACGACAGCATATCCAGCTCAACCTGCGCAAGCTCAAACATGAACCGAATCCATAAAACTGAGACCAAACTACAACAGAACCACAGCAGGAGTAGACATAGAACACAGAAATCGCAATTGCAAAAATATTCTTATTTTCAGCTGAAGAAAGCATCATACAAATGCTCCAACATGAGTCAAGCCAAGAAAAGACATAATTCAATCCATCAGTAAGAAAATCTAACAGCTATGGCCACAAAGCAGGCATCTGGTTTGAACCCAAAGATCTCTACTTCTTGGCCGCTTCTTCAGCTTTCATCTTCTTTTCCCATCGGCGTTTCTTGTAGTCCAACAGCACCTACGGCATCTTCAGCATCAGCTCAGCAGTATTCGCCCTCTTCTCGGCAGATATTCTGTCGCACTTGTGGCCTTTCCTCTCGACTCTCATCTCTTTCCTCTCCGGGTCATACGGCCAATCTTGCCCAGAAAGCAGCACTTCTTTCCTGAGCCTAGCACGGCGTCTGGCACTGATGCCCAGCGGCTTCCATGCTCCCAGCTCCCAGTAGCCCCACACTCCCTTCGTTAACTCGTCTTTGTACTTGACCAACTTACCCTTCCACGATATTGATACTCCACAGCCGCGGTTTTGGCTGCATTTCCAGCCATTGCTGATCTTTGCATAAGGAGTGGATGGAAAACCATCCTCACCAACTCCTCCTCATCTCCAAACCTTCAAATTCTTCCTCAGCCAGATTATCCGGTCCGAGCCGACTGTGGTCCACCTCTTCTTCTGCCACGCGCCCCCACCGCACCACCTCAAACGCTCCCCCGCAACCGTCCTCAGTCCTCACCCACCTCTTCCCCTTAGCCGGCAGGTTCATGGACAACACCCACATACAATTTCGTCTTCTTCCTGAGCGTACATGGGTTCATATTAAGATATCTCTTAATTAGTAGAGAATTAAAACACCAGTCATCAAATGTGTGTGAGGCTGCATACATAGTCCACTGAAAATCATGAAATGAGCAATCAAGAGTTGGCATATACATCCCTGCCCGTAATATGAAAAATGACTAAATCAAAAAAAAAACATCTACTCAGAGTTGTACATGCTCAACAGGCCAAAAGATAGCCCCATTACCAAATTGTTTAGCTTATACATACATGAAAATGCTAACAACCAACAAACCTGATAGAGATAAATTCCAAAACCATAAGACTCAATATATAAGATTGTTATAATGAGTGTGTGCCAAAAAAGATCACCAAATGTAATCACTCAATTATCCTTTTCCATACGAAAAAGCAAGTCTACAAAGTTTAACACTATCAAAGTAAGAATATGGATAAAAATAAACATAAGATTCTATAAAAATAAATAAATAATATGTATAAGATTCTATAATACAATTAGACTAATATACTTTTTTGGACGAAAGACTAATATACTTTTATTTACTATTATGTTAATTAATGAGTATAGAGTTTTTGTTAGTATGTAGTAATAGAATAGGAATTTCAATAGGTGAAAATAAAATAAATGTACTACAAAAATGATTTTTAACCGACCTAATAAATTATTTATGAAACAAATTCACTCCTAAGTCCCATTCATCTTAATTATTTGACTATTCACAACTTTAATAATGTGCATTTATTGTTAACTTTCTTATAAGTTTATGTACATGCTTATATAAGTAGAACATAGTATGGTGCATTGTATACATGGAACACATTATAAGAAATAAAAAACGTAGAAGCTAACATAGATAAAGTCCTAGAGAGGAGGGCTCTAGTGTGCCTTGACATTGATCAAGAGTTGCTACACTAAGAAGAAGGCTCAAGTGAATAACTCTCTTGCTATGGTAATTAATATTGAGTTATCTCATTTCGGTTACAAAAATCAAAAAGTAAGAAATTTAAATTGATCATTACTCGTAGCCATTTTAATACAATGTAAGTTACAAAATGATATTAACACAATGAAAACTTTTGCTAGGAGTATACATTAATTATCTAGTTACCATTTTAAATACGGTGTAGGAATTTGGGGAGATTAATACCATTAATTTCCCAAGAAACTGATCTTACAAATACAACAGCAGCTACTAATCTTACTCAAAAACTTATTCAAAAATCTATTGAAACCTCTTCTTAATTAATAACTGCAAAATGCATCTGTGTGTCGTACATGAAATGAGACGCAAATGCTTGTTGCTTGACTAAATAGCACCTCATCATCTTTACTTTTATAACTTTCTATAGAGTATTTTTTTAATTTTCTTATATACAAAAGATGAATATTATACCAAAAGAGAATTAATTAGCAAGTTAGAGGAGATATGATAAACTCCCCAGTTTGATAGGTTGGCTAATATCATCATTGCTGTGTGTAATAATTCAGATTTGGAGATATCTCAATCATCTTGAAATAGTTTTTGTAAGTATTTTCTGTTCCTCTGTCAATCTAGCTTCTACCAAAGCACCAAGCAGCCTGTTATAATCCGCATATGAGAGTGTGATAGAGGCATAGCTTAGGCCAATATAGAAACATATCTGACCAAAACACCTCCTGCAAAAATACATAATCACATGCCATAAGTAAGGTTGAAAGGGATGCACTCCCACGACAATGAGCCTGCATTGAATACACCCTGCATAGTGACCAACTATGATTACACCCTGCATATAGTAGTCAGTTTTGCAGGTTAGAAGCAATTTTAGGCCTGATTAAATGATAATCTTTCTTATCTTAACATTCCTATGGTGAAATGGTCAATTCTAAGAAATTGTTTTTTACCTTGAGGCGTTGGCCAGCCAATTTGGCAGGCTTCTCACTCCACCACACAGCCAGTTGTTCCAACGTTACTGGTTACTCCGCGTCCAAAGGTCCATGTCATTGGAAGAACAAACCTGCACATTTTAAGAGTGGTTACTTAAATCTCACTTTTTTCTTGTAAATCTTGGGAATTTGCAAAACTATAAGAGAAACCCAACCTGTAAAGATGATACTCCACCCCATGCTTTCAAGAAATCGCCTTGGTCAAGAAGTTTAAGCTCGGTAGTTGTTGCCAATGATCGTGGTATTTGGTGGAGAACATTGGTCGGAGAAGATCCAGTGGACGATCTCAGCGCTTCAGCGAGGGGCCCACCCATGGTTGCTGGGTGGCTCTCTCCACTCCATACGCTGGAGTTGGCATTGGGATTCCTTCTTCCCAACTCCTCTTCTCCATTGCCTCCAGTTCACAGCTTCAAAAAATCCAAAGAGGAATTTCAAGCAGAGCGGGTATAAAAACATTGACTCACCTATTTCAAGCCGTGCTCAACAGTGCAATAACATCTATGCATTATAAACAACCACAAAGCGGCTGTGCCTGAGATTTTTACCTTGCTACGGTCAGGATGGAAGTCCTAGTGGACACTTACTCCTGAAGCTTGATTATGCCTAACAGAAGAGGTGTCATAGCCTATTGCCGCCAGCCCCTCGGCCACCGACTTCCAGTTCATCCTTCGTTTTACCTCCTTTCCTGTTCCTCTCAACTATCTTCGCGATGTCCGCCAACATGTTCCTCTCGCTAACATTTGCACACATCACCAAGCTCTACATGCATAAGGAAGTAGTAACAAATAACTTGAATTCAGCGATTCGCAAAAACAGGATAATGAAATTTGACACTGAAATCGAAGCGCTCTTACCTTGAGGAAATCATACGCCTCAGCGGCGTCTGGCTCGCCATCGGAGCCTTCGGATCCGTTTCCGTTGAAGCAATTGCAGCGGTGGCAGCCACACTTGATAGCAAACTTGTACAAAATCAAACCTATATTCGAAACCACAAAAACAAACCTCTATTCAAAATCAAACCAATAAAAAGAAAAAGAGGAAAAAAAACAAAGAGAATGGCAAAAACAGATTAGGACTTGAAGAAAACAATTTTTGATCAGAACTTGAAGAAAGCAATAAGTAAACATATACAGAGAGCATGTTAGGTATACAACATTCCAAATTGCCGAATATGAAATCAAATTATTTAACTCAAATTTTCAATGTTACGTATTTGTTTGACAAAAATACAAATAAACATTGATGCGAGGTGTATGGAGCAACTCACCACTCAACAACCGGTGAGCATTGAGGTAGATCTAGGCAAGGGAAGATCTGGGCAAGTAGAGTCTTCGGGGCGTCTTCGAGCCTGGCGACGACGACGTCGAAGAAGGAGGAGAGGACAGGTCTGGCTCCGATCTGAACGGGGCTTCAGGCGCGACACCCACCACCGGAGTCTTTGCCGGTGTAGATGAGGGTGAGGTGGCGAGCGTTTGGGGAGAAAGGGGGCGTGAAAAGTGCAACGGAGGAGATTGAGGGTTTCGGGGAGGTGAGAGAGAGGGACCGGATTTACGTTCCAATTTCTACATTATATTGCCCTTTTTTTGGGTTGAAATTATGTAACCGTTACCTAATTACTAAGAGGCGCAATTGGTTGGCAAAAAATGTAACGATGGAGTGTAGACGGCATTAAATGGAATCTCTCATTTTTTGTAATGGGTACAATTTTGTAACGGGTACCATTTAAACGGACCAATAAATGGGTGTTTGAATGGGTGTAACGCCACAAATGTAAAACAATATTTATGGACCCAAAACTAATTAAATTTCCTTTTCTCTTAAATTTTACCATGAGATGGGAAGGAAATTGAATAGGATGAAAATATAATATCATGAAAACATTGTTATTTGTATAAAATGATGGGGTATTTATTGTTTATATGGTTGTTTTATATTGAGCAAACCGTTGGCCGCTTGTTTAAGAAAGAAAGGATAAGTAAACTAATATAGCATCATTTCAAAAATGTGTTTGAGAAAACTGTGATGGCGAAGTCAATTGTTAATGTTGAAACTTGTATTAACCTGTTAAATCTAAAATAGGAGTAAATAATAAACAATAAATTTTGATTTATAACCGTCCTAAAAAATTATTTATGAAATAAATTCACTCTTAACATATTCATCTTAATTGGTTGACTATTAAAAGCTTTAATAATGCAATATACAACTTTATACAAAACCTATGGTTCATGACATTAATTTTTTTTCTTTGTCTATTCTATTAGCCTAAGAGTAATAAATATGCCATTGGATTCCTAATCCATGACATTAAATTTAAAAACATATATTTACTAGCGTCTCGTTCATTTTGCTCCCCGCTACCTACAATGTCGAACGAACCCTAAGCTACACATTAAATTTATAAATTATTTTTTCATAATATATATATATATATAAATTTGTGGCTAACTGCATCATATTAATTACTTTTTTATTCTCATTATTTTTCTATGTTGTATGTTCTTATACAAAAACCGTTTTCGTTATCATGTTATACTACTATTAAGATAAATGTGTCATAATAGCATTTAAAATAAAAATGATCTATCATATTCAACTTGAAAAATAATATTTGACTACCTTTGCATTACAACCTAGCTTACCAACTAAAGTATTAAAATTGTATATAAAGTAATTAAAAGGTGAAAAAATAATTCTCATGTGTGATAGGTTTATAATTTAGAAGCTTTTTAAACATTAAGTTATACGTAAATATATAAATAATTTTCAATTATAAGTGTATATAAAAATTTGTGACCAAATACATCATATTGATTACTTTTTTCATTCTCAATATTTTTCTATGTTTTATGTTCACATGTAAAAATAGTTTTCTTTATTAAGTAACTTTAATATTAACATTAATGTATCATGAAGACATTTTATATCCCCTCATGTATACAACTTTATATATGTAGTATACATTAATATAGTTTTCAAATGATCACTTTTTTGTATTCACTTTTTGGTTTTCTATACGAAATAAAATACTTATTTATACTTTTCTGATACAATAGTTTACTTTTTAAAACAATTACCTTTTTTATTCACCTTTTTATGCTCATTATTGTGTCATGATGACATTAAATACCCCCTATTAACACAAAATTATAAATATAGGTTTATATTTATATTTTATATGAGACATAAAACACTAATTGCTATACATTTCAAATACAATAGTTTTTTCTAAGACAAAATTTATCGTTTTCAATATCAATATAGTTTTCAAATGATTACTTTTTGTATTCACTTTTTAGTTTTTTATGTGAAACAAAATACTAATTAATTATTGTGCATTTCTGTTACAATAATGTGTTCTTTCAAATGATAACTTTTTGACAAAAAATATAGTTTTCAATATAAATATAGTTTTCAAATAGTTACTTTTTGTATTTACTTTTTTATTTTATTTAAACAAAATACTAATTGTTATATACTTCTAATACAATAGTTTATTCTTTCAAATAATCAGCTTTTTCAAATAGTCATCTTTTTATATGCGTTTTATGTTCATTAATGTAGCATGAGGTCATTAAATATCCCCGGCCCCCATGTACACAAAATTATATATATAGTAGTATATAACCCAATTAAAATCCTATTAAAAAAGATGTTGATATAGATATCAATTTTTCAACCCATTGATATCGAGAGACCTAAATCACAAAGCAATTCTGACATCGGTTAGTTTTGGGGGATTGTCCTGTATGATGAATCAAGATCAAAAAAATGAAGCATAAGGCTAGATATCAAACACATGTCATAGTTGACTTATCTAAAATACACTTGTACGTAGTGACATAAATCACAAAAAGGATGGAGCATTATTCTCAAAGCTACAAGGCAAGGAAACGGAGAGTATTGAGTCATCGAGATGTTGGTGCCACTTCCTTTGGCTTAAGCAAGTTCATTGGCCTCATATGTCTTATGCTTTGACCAAAAGATATACACTCCAGAGACATGCCCATACCCACAATGATCTTAGTTGGTGCTACCATGCATGGCCATAGCCCGTGTTTCTTCTCAAATGGAGGAACCTGCAAAAGTAATATATTCTCAAATCAAACAAATCATAATAGATTGCAAGTTAAATTCTTATAAAAGAAACCTAGTAGCCTTGTGAAAAGTAACGTACCTCAATTCCAATACCACAACCTCGTAAGAGAGCAATATTGGCAACAGTTTTCCCTTCTGCCACTCTCTTTGCATTCAAGGGGTGTGAGACCAATATGCGTGATGATGGTGTCCGGATTGGAGGGTCAAAATTCAAAGTAATAACCGAACCCCATAGTAGTACTGGGTAGGGTGTCGAACGCTTGGGAGTTCGTGCGATGAGTGCACCTAAAACGACTTAAAAAGGGGAAAGAAAGGGTAAAACAAGGAAAATCAAAGAGAACAACCCGGGACCGACATAGGTCACTTCGGCCCGAGGTTGGATCGACTCTGGATTGCACGGGACCGACACTGTTGGAAGTCGGGCCCGAGGTCTGGGTAAGTCGGACTTGGCAAAATGGTAGATCGGTCTTGTGTTTTTGGGTTCCTTCCCTAACTAGATATGAGTAATTCCACCCCAACTCAGCCAATGAGTGTTGATCCTCATGAGATCGAGGTTGTTTGCCTTTGATCTCGCCACTCTACACATCGACCCTAGGGAGATTGATTTCCCTTTCGATGCAAGGTCAAGTGATGGCTAGAGATTGCTTTCACTCACTCTTGCCAATCACAAGCCCTTGATCTCTTGCTTTCATAAGAGATTGTAGCTCTATGTAGAGAGGATTCCTTAGATCAAGCACTCAAGGCTATGGAATTGGGGGTTCATACCCAAACCTAGCTAGGGGTTTCCCCCATAGCCCAAGACTATGGAATCTACTCCATATGGAAAGAGTAAATAACAATCAAAAGACAAAGCAAGAAAATCTCAATCATCAAACTCAAATCAAAGCTAAATCTCCTTCAAATCAAAGGGGTTTCACAAGATCCAATCTTAAATCCACAAATTGCTAAACAAAACAGTTCAAACTCACAAATTCTCCCTAGATCTAGCAATCTCCACCGATTTCTCCTCTTCTTCTCCTCTCCTCTCTTCCTCCTTGCTCTCCAAGTCTTCCTTGAGCCTTTGAGAGTGATTAGATGTGTGTTGTGTGTGATAATCCTCTAATTCTCTTCTCTCCTTTTAATTAGAGCCAAAAATATCCCAAAATGGAAGAGGGGCAAAAGTGGTAGATCACATTTGTGTGCCTTGGTGCCCAATTTACACTTTGCCGACTTGGACCGACACGGACGCACCTCGGGCCCGACTTGCCACACCTCGGTCCGGGTCTCCATGACTCGATCTCGGGCCCGACTTCCTAGGCACCTCGATCCTGGCCTCAGTCTTCTTCCTTTCTTGGTCTTTCTTGAGCTCCTCTTCGTTGATCGTTTGGCTCTTCCGCTCCTTTGCGCTCTTGCCTTGCTCCTCCTCATGGACTCCTTCCAAAACTTCCTCAAAACACGCCAAATTACCTACAAAACACAACAAATTCGCATAGTCTCTGAATCTCATAGAAAATCGGAATCCAAACTAAAAAGGGACAAAACTAGCAAAGAAAGGAACAAAAGACACCTATTTACAAGGGACATTAGCTACTAAAACACCACCAAAATGAGAGACGTCACGTGACATTTCCTTGGACAATTCATTGACAATTGCGGCGGCATGTCTAGCTTCGTCAGTATCATCTAATGTTGAAGCTTGCAAAAGTAGACGATTATCCTTTAATGGGTCAGTTCCTGACATGTTACCACTTAACTTAGGGCCCTTCACTACCACTCCACATCTATGCTCAATAACATTTCTACATAAAACATAAGATTAGAGTTCAGCACACATTATTGAGGCTTGGAAAGTCATCAAAGCTTTGCCTAGTGACACTAATAATGAAGGAAAATTTTACCTGACTCTAATTTCATACTCAGTAAAAGAGGATAGTTTCATCCTATCCAGTGTAGTGCACAAAATAGGTCCCTCTTCTTCAAAATGACAGCCATCGCGTCTACTTACGACTGCACCAGTTTTTTCATCCAGTGTTGCAAAAGTTGACTTCATACCAAGCAGGAACAAAGCCATAAATTGTATCTCAGTGTAGGGTAATAATATAATATAGAGATTTCGATTGTTTATTCATATGCGAGACAGAAGGAATAGACATTATTCATCATTGGCAAGATGATAGCAAGGAAGTTTATCTGTGAGATGTTTTGCATATATTTCTCACCTCAACATCGAAACTCAAGGGTGATTGATTGTTCCATTCCAATCAAGTGGATACTATTGTTGCATGCACAATCTACTTCTTGTCACTTCCATTATAAAATCTGCTTCCGATTTTAGGAACAAATTAATGATGGCAACCAGTGTGATTTTTCAGAAAGTATATCGAAACACAAATGGGATATGTCATTAAAAAAAACATACAAAACATTAGCATGTAGTTTTCAGAAACCGAATTATCAACTAAAGCTAGTTTTATGACAAAGCTAGTTTTATGACAGATAGGATGACATCACTCGACAACATTTGATCATCCGGGATACGTGGAGACCGATCCTGTAGCAGAGTTCATCAACACGTGGAGGCAGATCTTGTAGAAGAAGCTATCACCACGTGGAGGCAAATCCTGTAGCGGAGTCCATCACACTAAGCTGGATACAGGAAGCTTCCTTCCATCACCGCCATACTACGTGGAGGAAGATCCTGTAGCCACGTCCACGAAGGGCATGATCGTCCAAGAGGAAAGACGCCCTTCCCAAGTCCTATAAATAGCCCCAAGGCATTTATTGTAACGCCAACGCTTTCAGGGAATATTCAGAGAATCAGAGAGAAAGCGACCTCGATCAAGAACACGAAGAACAAGCTTAGAACTCCTCTAGACTTAGTGTTTGATCGAGAGGAAAGTTGTAACCAAAACCAAAAACTGTTTGTAACCCAGAAAATCAAAGAAAAGAGAGAAGTCCTGCGAAGTACTGTAGGACGTTGGGATAGAGTCCTTTAGAACATTAAGCTCGCTTAAGTTGCAGGCTTAGAGGTGTCCTTTACTAGTGGACTTAGGACATACACCAAGTGTCAGAGAAGTGTAAAGATCTCGCCAGTACAACTGTAAGGACGCTTAATAAGAAAGGAAAAATCTATTCAAAAATCCTCCAAGGAGGTAGAAATTTACACTACTTGTCTTGAGTGGTTCCTCTATATATAACTGTGTTCCATACTTGTTAAGTTCACCTGTTTAGTTTCATATTTCCGCTGCACAACCTAAGGATGCCCTTATACTTAGTAAGGACGCCTCACTCTAAGGATGCCTTTACCCAAGTAAAGGATATCCCGTTTCATACTAACGATCCAACATATCTGCATCATAATGTCCTTCAAATATTTCAATTCGGACTTTGACCTCATGGCGGTTTGGAGGTGGGTGGTTGTTTGAGCCAAAATTCTCCCTAAGAGGAACTCTGGCCTAACTCGGGCCTGATCAAGTAAACCTTCAAGAATTTAGGGAAAAATCGTCTGCTTTGTATTGCTTTGAATGTATGAATGTAAGTGTGTGAAAACGTGCCCTTCTCCTAGGGTTACAATACGCTTATATAGCCCCTTGGAGAATAATCTATCTTTAACAAAGATATGTTCTACCGAAAATCTATCCAATCCTAGCTTCTAACGGTAAAATCTATAAAACCCTATCTTATTGTTAGATATGGCTTCGAATCTACTTTCTTTAACCGGTTCTCGTCCCGCCGTAATTCTTGTCATTTTCCAAAGAAGCGTTGAAGAATTCCCATTGGGTCTTGATACTTCTTTGGCTAAAATCCAGGTCCAACAGTGGTCATAGTCCCCAAGATCCTCACGCAGGTCAAAACCTCGATCAACAGGACCCCAAGGTCTTGGCGGCACCATTTGTGAGGCGTTATCGCATCTGTCGCCTCGGTGTCAAGGGGGATGCTCATGTCGTCGTTCGACATCGTGGTGGCGGTCGTCCCTTTCCATGGGGTGGTCGGGACGACGTTCCAGCGGGGGAGCTAAAGGTATCCAATCCGAGGGGCGCTCATCCAACTCAGGAGGGTCACCCAAAGATGGAAAGTTATGAGGGTTTGGTAAGCCCGAATCTTCAAATTCTTCGTCATCGAAGTTGTTGAAGTCGTCTTGCCAAACTGGAGTATTGGAAGAATATCCTAAGGACGCATGACCCAGAGTACGGGATGGAGCCCTTTCTCGTGCCATGCTCCTTTCATGTCGTTGTGCCGATTGTAACGGGTGTTCGGTAAGGCGTTGGTCACGCCCATCGTACACCCATTGTTCCCATACCTCAATACCTTGTTCCTGGTAACGTGGTAGGGGATGTGGAGTGGTCATTGCCTGGTGACGATGATATCTCCTTAGGTCATAGCGATCATTGAAACGGAAAGTGGTCGGGGACATACATGAGCCTTCAGACTCATGGCCTGAGGGCGCATCGTAGGCATGTGGGTCACTTCGCAAGATTTGGCCCTGTTGACGGCGGGGCTCAATGGTGGAGTAGAAACGGTGTTGCTGGGGGACGCCTTATGAGAGCGTCCTGGAGGGCAGACCGAGTTGAGAGTGTTATCCGTTTGGCTGGCTCAGGCTGGCTTAGTCGGAGAGACTGATTGCTCGTCCCTGGGACCGAACGGGGAGGTCTTCAGGAAGGGCATGCACGGGTGGCAACCACGCTGCTGCCTGGGCTTGAAGTAGGGACGCTATATCAGCAAGCTGGCGTTCCAACTCCACTATGCATTGTCGTTCCTGTGAGAGTTGAGGAGGGTTGAGGTTCTCGTTGGGGTGTTCTTGGTTGAGGACTTAGGGTGGGTTATTTTCGTTGTTAGCCTCGTTGGATGGGTTACTGACTCGGCTAAAGTCGTTGTGCCAAAATCAAAGATAAAACCCAAACTTGCAAACAATCAAATATAGTAAGCAAGTACGGGGTCGAACCCAAGAGAATCAGTTTCTAATCAGATTTTAGTGGTTTTCATGCAAGTAATCAAAGGGGGTTTATGAGAGTTGTTTTTAATCAAAGTTATCAAGTAGAGTTCATTCAATCAATTCCAATCCGTTGATCATGAATTCATCCACTTCTTTATATGCCTAGGTCAATTCCAATCCTTATCTTAATTATTCGCTAGTCCATGGTCCTAGCAAAACTATGATATGAACAAGGACGCTTAATTCAAATCATGCAATACACACAAAGATATTAGGAAATCAAATCATGCAATCAATCTACGAGTCTCATGCACAATTAAACCATTGAATACTCTTCCCTAAACTAGTCCACGGTCCTAGAATAGAGTTGTTTCGAGAATTAGGAAAGATGCATAGACAACAACCAATCCTAAATCAAACAATAGATCTAAGTCAATCAAACAAAATGATCAGGCTCATAAAATCAAACATAGATCATAGGATGAAGCACAAGAGTATCAATAAAGACCTAGGGATAAAAAAGTTACCAGAATTTCACAACTTCATAATAAAGTTTCCTTGATTGAATAAACTCAAAGGGAGATTAGTTCCCCATTACATTGAAAGCTCAAATCTTTATTGAAAGAACAATTGATTACTAAGTGATTGAATGTCTTCTAAAAACCTAGAAAGGTTCCCCTTAAATAGCCCAAAGGACACCCTTTTCGAGATAGATAAGAAAGGAAACCAAAAGATAAGAAAGGAAACAAGATAGAAAAGACAGGATTTCGTCCATTTGGAAGTCGGCATGCACCGCGACCGCGCCGCCATGGCCGCGCCCGCGGCGATCTCCGTTTGGCATCTCGCTAAGTCGGCTTCTACCGCGACCGCGCCATCGACAGCGCGAGCGCGGCCTTCATGGTCTCCACGATCCGTCACCTTACGCCACCGCACCCGCGTCATAGACAACGCGACCACGGTATCCATGCAGTGTCGAACTTCGTCTTTAAGCTCTTCAACTCTTGATTCTTTATAACTTGTGTCTTCGGTCTTCGTATCACAATAACGCTCAAAACTAACCTAAACATTCTCAATAACATCTCAAAATCTAAGAGTTAACCTATACAAAATAGCTTGTATCAGTTACCTACCATAACATTAGAATCCATGACGAGTAAAAGTGCAACAAGAGTCAACAAGCACAAAGTAGTAGAAATAACTCTTTAGACGGATTATGCACACATAACGTCAAAGGTGGCTTTATGTGCGAAAGCCGGCGAAAGGCTTATACAATGTAATTCAAATACGCAAGGATCAAGTAATGAAGTGCAACAATATTGACGTGCTATAAATGTGCTACTGGTAGATAAGGACATGCCTCTGTTATGAGGGCGGCATTCGAAAGAGTGTGTTTCTAGAATGGATTTCTCCTCTCTTTTTTTAATCCAAAATAGTTGTCTTATTTTAGTTTCTACTTGGACATTTGTTTTTTTTGTTTTTTTGAAATTCGGTTACTAACCGCAAGAGAGTCCCTTGAAAATGGGAACACGGGTAGCACAACAAGGCTACTAACCTAAGCATGATTGAAACCAATATGCAAAAAGCAATCAAAATCACCAAGCATGTAAGGACTGCAATCATTAATGGGCCATAACTCTCTCTCTCTCTCTCTCTCTCTCTCTCTCTCTCTCTCTTAAGGACGATGGTAGTAGAAACTTGTTCAACTAACATGGTTGGGCAAGAAATTTTTTTTTTTTTGAATTTTACGGACGTACGGAAGTAAGGGAAAAACAAGGAAGCAAGTGTGATATGCAATACCGAATAAAAAGGCTTACGTAACCTGGCTCTGATACCAGTTGATGCAGTCGCCTTGTCGGGGAGCCCGGTAAGAGCTCGCCTTGGACAAGGATCTAGGTTACGAACTGACCTAATCCGACTATTGAGGGAATATGGAAAGCGAAAGCTGAGTTAGGGACGGTGGTAGGGACGTTGATGGGTGGAAGAACTCACCGTTGATTGAGAAAACGCAGGATGCCGGGGAAATGAGGGCGTCGGAGAAGAAGTATAGAAGGGTGACGTTCACTGCCTTGGTGAAGAGATAATCGATTCAACCAAAGTTTTTCATAAACTTTAAACGTGCCGTTACAAGCAAAAGAGAGCCCTTTATCTAATGGAGGCTCTTTAAGGCAACAAAAGGAAACCCTAGGAATTATGAGTTGGGCCTAAAACATGCAAGTATGACCAAAACTCCTAGGCATACTAAAAATAGCCAGACAACAAATCTGACCAGCACAAAAGCAACTTACTATAAAGGGAAATGCCTATACGGCAGCTAGCTAGGAAGGAAGTGTAACACCCCGACTTCACAAGCATAAGGGTATTACCGCCAACGACCTCGGATTTCACGGTCTGAAGCCGTTTAAGGCTTGAGTATCGTAACACGAGAATAACAAAACCAAATCTTATTTTTATAACAAAAGTTGAATTCGGTTACAAAGGCTCTTACATCCTTAATTGTTTGATAATACAAAAGTAAAGAGTTGCAGCGGAAACGATAAGTCTCGAAGAGAGACGAAAGCATGTGGGAACCATAAAGTACGGTCAAAGCAAAAGACGTTTTAAAGACTTCTTCCTTCCTTCCTTCCTTCCTTCAGATCCTGATGACTCCGGCTTCCTTTTGAACAGCCTTCCCTTTCCTACCTGATATCCCCATAAAGGCAAGGGATATATACCAGCCAACAACGTTGGGAAAGAAAGAAGGGATGTTAGTCTAACGCGAGACTAAGCAAGTGGGAGAATAATATTTCGGTTATGAGAAAAGGTCGGACATAACGGCAATCCTTAACCATATGATAACTGGTAGGTGCGCAGTAGTCGAGGTTCAACATGACGATAGCGAAGCAGCAATCTGAGCGAGAGGCTTTCAGGTGTTTGGTACGATGTACGAAGAGAAGATAGAGTTTTCTCGGGAATAGGACGTTATTAGGAGATAACGCCTAAGAAAGAAATGTGTTTATTGATTTGTTGGGAACTTTAATCATTCAAGAGTTTGAAAGCATCCAACATAAATCGAATCGTATCAACCTTATCACAACTCGAAGATGCTGACAGGGAGGTGGCCACAAGGACGCTTAAACATCTGACCCCATCTTGCCATTTTATAGGCGTTTTAACAACTCGAGTCATGCATTCAGATTGGATAGGCGATTGTCAATAATGTGGACCCGGAGTGATTTTCCAAGTTGTACTAATCACCCCGCGTTCATTAATTACTATGCACGAAGCACTAATCTTTCAATAGTTATAAATCAATGCACTTCACTTAGTGACTTTTAAAGATAGGAAAGCCCTAATGAGGGACGAACCAAAGTGAGGAACCTAATCCTCAACACTTTGCAAGAGTGTTCACCTCTCTATTCGGAGAGAGGCTGAGTCATGACCCAGTATCAGGAGCCGATAACGAAATATACCTCCTAATACGTTATAAAGAGACAGCGGATCACTAAACCGGCAATCCCTAACTTAAGCTAATCCAGAGCAAAGTCTCGAAAAGAGACTTGAAACAATCAAAGGCCACACATCATCGGAGTCCTAAGTCCAAGTCTAATATTCGATAATAATAATAATAAATAATAACAATGGACATTATTTCTAAGCATAATAATCCTAATCAAATTATTATCAAACAAGTTTGTTCCCAACGATTATTTTGATAACGGAAAGCAATTTCACGATTATCGAGTAAGGAAACGAAGAACCATCCACTTGCCTTGAGACGTTTTTTAAAAACGTTAATCGAGGCGTGGAGTCGAGGCTAGCAAGGCCCTAGATAAGGCCTAAGGCAAGGCAAGATGCAAGGCAAAGGCAAGGTACGGCCCGAGCAACGGCTAGGCAACGGCCCGGGACAAAACGCAAGCAAGGACACTGGTGGCGGGCGCTGCCCCTTGGCGGCGGTCGCTGCCCCTATATGTGTCGACGGCGTGATTTTGCAAGCTTCCTCCGATCAGCTCCGGCCACCTTTCGACGAGCTTTTGCCAAAAGTAGCAAGAAGAACACTTGAACTTTGTAATGGAAGAGGTTTCAGAGGGAGAGAGGAGAGATTTGTGTGGGTTCTTCCTTCACCAACACACCCCTATTTATAGTGTTCAACTCCCTAATAATCCAAGAAAAAGAGTGGACTTCTAGCCTAACAATCCAAGAGGGGTTGACAATTGCATAGTTGACATTGCCTAAAAGGTGTTAGGAGTGCTCTCCAAGCAATACTACAACAGACCTCAAAACCCCGGCGCCCACAAGGAAAACGTCCCGTCGGGCCACTTGCATCTGCAGCAAAGCGGCGGTCGCTGCCATTTTGGCGGCGGCCGCTGCCTTTTGGGGACTGGGCAACGTTTTGGTAAAATTGTCATAACTTTTGGATACTTGTCGGAATTGCCTCACATTTTTAGGGATGAAACTAGACTCCTTTATCTACCATTAGGCTTTGGAATCACTCGATTCCGAGCTCCAATGAAGGGTTTATGAATTTTTGAAGTTAAGGTATCCGTTTAGCGTTATCCAACGCTATTCGGTTTGTCGGATGACCTTTGCCCTTTCTCTTGTCGTTCCAAAAAAAAAATTGAGTCATAAAACTAAGGAGAATTGCATTATCCTTTTTATAAAATTTGTGGATATTACAAGAAGTTCATGTAGGGACGGCAGGGGCATAGGCGATGTAGAGACGCTGCTGGAGAGTGAAGGGCGCTCTTCAGAACTGAGATCGTCTCTGCTAAGCCTCATCGTCTAGGGTGCTAGTAAGGACGTCGAGGTCCCATCCTCAGGGTTGATGTTGAGGATGCTGAGTATCCACATAATTGGTTCGTCGTTGAGCAAACTGGCGGTCTTGGAGAATCGCAAGATGAAGGACGTTGTTGCACGACCGAGGGCCTTAGCACAGTGATTCGGCCTAATTTTGTATAGGTTAACTCTTGTATTTTAGGGCTTTATTGAGTGTGTTTAGGTTAGAGTTTGAGCTAATTGTAATATCTAGGCCGAAGACACAAGAATTCAAGGATCAAGAGTTTTAAGGCATTTTGAGCTGTCTGCGCGACACCACTTGCTTACGAAGGCTATATCTTGAGCTACAGAGGTCGGATTGACTTGATTCTGATGCCATTGGAAAGACAACTTCAAGGGCTTCAATTCATCTTTTTACAGATTCCGAGTGGAAGATGGTCAAAACAGCCTCCGAAGTAACGCCAGAGTTTTTGCCGAATTCCGCGACCGCGGCGAGGCGACGCGACCGCGGTGGTTGCCGAGACCGACTTGTTCTTCTCTGTTGTAAAAGCGCGGGCGCGGTGATGGCGGCGCGACCGCCTTCTCGGAATATGTGTGAACTCTTGAACTCGAACCTCAATGATGCTATTCGGGGGAACAAAGCTCCCCCATACTTAGGCTTTGAACATAGACAAAAGAATGGAATTCTAAAGATGGATGAGAAGAAAATATAGAAGGTGGTTGATAGAGATAGATGGAAAGATATAGAGATAGAATAAGACCAAGAAGTCCTCTTTTTTTTTCTCTTTTTTCATTTTTTTTTCCTTTTTTTTTCAAACCAACTGCATCACCACCGCGGGCGCGGTTTTTGGACCGCGACCGCGGTGTCTAGTACCTGTACGTCGGGAGTTTTTGTATTCGAAACGCGACCGCAGTTGCGCACCCGCGGGCGCGGTTCAAGCATAAAACGTTCTTTCGAACCTAGTACCTGCATGTTAGCCCGATTTTTTTTTTACATAGTCAATAAAAATATTAATACTAGAAAGAAACCTAAGTTCCCCGGCAACGGCGCCAAAATTTGCATACTATACTAGTTTGTAGTTTGGGTTATTTATCTTTGATCTTGGCACAACGACTTTAGCCGAGTCAAATTTTGGCCGACTTTAGCCGACTTTAGACTACGAAAGGCATTTTTTGCTTGACACCGGAGGAACAGGTGGATATTTACAAAACTCTGTGCACGGAAAGTCGGTTGCTGCAGGACAAACTAAGGGCCGAAACGCGTTCTGACCAAGAACCGCGCCCGCGGTTCCGATGCAGAAACGAAGGAGCTCCCCCTAGAGGAGAGCCGCGACCGTGGCCCGCAAACCGCGCCCGCGGCCTTTGACGAGGATCATCCACCGGTGCTGCTAGACCAAGCTTCGGAGCCTGCGCCTGAGGAGGAACGATATGTAATGACAGAAGAGGAGTACTTCCTTCAGTATGGTGACCCTTGGAGTGACAACGACGAGCCTGATGACTCGTCGAAGGAGCCAGATGCTGTTATGGAGATTTCTTCTTCACCGTCAGAAACTTTCGTATCCCCTTCCATGGAGATTCCTGAGGTCAGCCTTGATGATCCATATATCCTTTATTCCACCTCTTCTCCCTCTCTTGATCCTTGTTTTGTTCTTTCATGTCAATCTTTTGTCAAGGATTCCATCTTCGAGCATGATAGGGTAGTTGATGACTTCTTGTTCTTTTTATTTGATGAGAGTGACAATTCAAATAGGAGATTTGCATGGGCAAAATACATGTACGGCCACCTGTACTTGTAACTTTTTTGCAAACGGCCCCCCCTACTCTCAAATTTCCTATCAGCCACCCGTACTACTGTAGCCCTGTTCTATTGGCCACCTGGCATCCGACGAGAAATCACACGCGCTCGCGTATTATCCACATGGACGCCACATAAGCTCATTTAATCCTTGTCAGCATGCCAACTTGCCAAATAAGATTGCCACCTAACTCATTTAAACCTTTTCAAAATAAAATGCTACTTTAATGAATTAAAAACAAAAAAAAAAAACCAAAGTCAAATACCTGCATGAATGAAACCGTTGCCATTCTTGCCCTCTTTCTTGCTCTGTCATATGCGAAATTGGGAGGGAGCTTGAGAGAACCAAAATCTTAGCTAGGGCTGAAGAAAATCGCTGGTTCAAGGCTAGGATTGAAGCAAACAACTGGTGGAAGAAGGTGGAAGCTTCGCTCGCCATTTCTGCACCTTCATAAGGTTAGTGGAATGTGGGTTTATTTTGAAAATTTGGGGTTTTGGGTTGCGAAATTCTGGGTTTTGTATTTAGATTAAGGTGCGAATGTCTGTGAGTATTGCAAAGATTGTATGCATAGGCTTTGAGCTTTGAGGTTTGCACCCCATGGAATCGATTTACAGTCATTAGGGTTTAGGATTTAGACGTGGAGCATCTTGTTGTTGTTTCTGAGTTATTATGTGTTGTTTTGGGGACAGGAATGGCAACGAAATATGTGAGTGTTGTGTGGCACCATGGTGGGGTGTTTGTAGGTGGCCCTAACCCTGAGTATAAGAGCTCGTTTGATCCAGTACATTCAGAAAACCTTGATACAGATCATTTGAGCATTCCTGAACTTGAATGGTGGGTGAAGCGTCTTGGGTATAAATCATGGATTGGGCTGTACTACAAAGGGAGTGATGATCGGGAATTTAGGGCTATGGATGACACTAGCTTAGTGGAGCTGGGAAACAAAGCCAAGGATGGAGATGAGCTCCACTTCTACATTGAGCATGAGATTAGCCAACCTGATATAATGGAAGATGATGGACAAGGAGGAGTATTAAATCCTGATGAGCTACTTGCACAGATGCTTGTGGGAAAGGTCAGTTCCAAACCAATAGTTCTAGATGATGACCATGAAGATGCTGAAAAACAGAGTGAGAGAGCAGAGCTGGCTGATGGTGGTGAGGTGAACTTGGAAGGTGAGAATCAGAAATATGATGGTGGTGAGGTGAACTTGGAAGGTGAGAATCAGAAATATGATGATGATCAAGGTGAACAGGTTAACTTGGATGATGGAAACCAGAGAAATGATGATGATCAAGGTGAGGAGGCTAACTTGGATGATGGAAATCAGAGAAATGATGATGATCAAGGTGAGGAGGCTAACTTGGGAGATGGAAATCAGGCTGATGAGATAAGTGTGAGTGAGGCTAGTGATGAGGATTGTAGTGATGATAGTGATGATACAGATTCACTAGGTTCACTTGAGATATCAGATGATAGTGAGATAGATGAGGAATTAAAGGAGGTCAGACAAGCAGCCAGAGACCTTAGGGCACAAAAGAAGGTACACAAGGAGGCTCAAGCAAAGGGGGGTGGGGATATACCTTTGGGTGAGGTTGGGAATGATGAGGGGTATGGAGATTGGGATGAGAATGGGAATGATTACAAGGGAAAAATAGGAGGAGATGAGCCTTACTATGGCTCTGAGTCTGACTACAGCATGGAGAGTTGTGACTCTGAAGAAGAAGGACAGAGAGAGATAAAAAGGAGGAGGAGTAGACATGTTGTCTACAACCCAAACTGTGAGGTTCCAATATGGGAGGTGTCTATGGTTTTTGAGAGTGTTGATCAATTCAGGGAGGCAGTGGCCAAGTATGCTGTGCACAGAGGTGTTAAGCTGAAGTTGAGGCCTAATGAGAGAAAAAGGGTTGTGGTGCATTGTAAACATGAGGGCTGCAAGTGGTACCTGCGTGCTAGTTTTGACAAGGCTTCTCAAAATTTCATGGTCAAGACTTATAGACCAAGGCATGACTGCAGGAGGTACAACACTAACAAACTTTGTAATTCCAAATTCCTTGCAAAAAAGTTGGAGGATAGGATCATATCACAGCCTGGGATTAAGTTATGGCAAATTCATGAGATATGTAGAAAGGATTTAAAGATGTATGTGGGCATTTCCACATGTAGAAGAGCAAAACAGAAGATATTGGGAAAGAATATCAGGTATTACAGGGAGGAGTATGCCAAGCTTCATGACTATGTTGATGAGATTAATAGATCAAACCCAAGGTCCACATGCTTTGTGGTAGTGGATAAAGAAGCTGAGCCAGGAAAGGAGACTTTCAGGAGGTTATACACATGTTTTAATGCACTGAAAATGGGCTGGAAGCAAGGATGTAGGAGGATTATAGGGATTGATGGTTGCTTCTTGAAGGGTGCTGTTGAGGGCCAGCTTTTTGTGGCAGTTGGGAAGGATGGCAATGGGCAGATGTACCCTATTGCTTGGGAAGTGACAGCCAATGAGTCAACCACAACATGGTCCAGGTTCATAAGAGCACTCCAACAGGATTTGGGGCTTGGGAGGGGTGAAGGTCTTACCATTGTTTCTGACATGCATCTAGTAAGTACATATTCCATTTAATTTTAGTTACTTATTTGTTATGTTATTATTATAAGTTTTCTCATAGCATCCTAATTTCACACAGGGTATTAGGGCTGCCATACAGAAGGAGCTACCAGAGGCTGAACACAGGTTATGTGCTAGGCACATATATGCCAACTGGGCCAAAAAATGGAATGGGAGGGACAAGAGGAAGAGGTTTTGGGCATCCTGTTGGTCAACTTTCGAGATTCAGTTGAAGGACAACCTTGAAGCCTTGGAGACATTAGGGGCTGGCACCTCAGAGGACTTTCTTGCCTATGGTAAAGAGGCATTTTGCAAGGCATTCTTCAAAACTGAGGTACAATGTGATGCTTGTGAAAATAATATGTGTGAGACTTTCACTTCATGGATTCTGGCTGCTAGACACAAGTCTATTATTACTATGCTTGAGGACATAAGGAGACAAGTCATGACTAGGATATGCAAGATGAATGCCTTTGCAAAAACTTGGATCTGCAACATTGCACCTATGGCATTGCTAAGATTGGAAAAAAATAAGGATTTGGCTATGCAGTGCAACATAGTCTGGAATGGTGATAGAGGTTTTGAGGTGCAAGAAGGTGAGTATGGGCACACTGTGGACTTGAAGAAGAATGAGTGCACTAGGTCATGGCAACTAAAGGGTATTCCCTGTGCCCACGCCATATGTGCCATGAATCACATGAAAATCAATCCTGATGATTTTGTGACTCATTGGCATAAGAAGCCAACATATCTGAAGGCCTATGCTTTGGCCATTCAACCTGTGCGTGGAATTAAGTTATGGCCAGCATCTTCACACTCCCCTATTGAGCCACCTCCTATTAGAAAGAGAAGGGGCAGGAAGAAGATAAACAGAAGAAAACCAAGGGATGAGCCCAGGAAGTTTGGTAAGATGTCAAGAAAGGGCAGAGTAAACATGTAGCATTTGTAATTCACAAGGTCACAACAAAAAAGGATGCAAGTCTAAAGGAGGATCTCAAAACACAACCAATGCTCAGTCCAGTTCTGCTTGCCCAAGACCACCTACTCATGCTCAAACCAGTTCTGCTTGTCCAAGACCACCAACTCATGTTCAAAACACTCAGGTAAATTCTTTAGCATAATTTCATACCTTTATTCCTTGTTCATTGATAAGTACTTACTTTTTCCCTTGAAATAGGAATCTGGCAATGGAGGAACCCACTCAGAACCTGCAACTGCAACACGTCCAGCCCCTAAAAGAATTAAGAAGTTGGTGGGAAGGGGCAACTACATAAATCCTACCACTAGGGTGAACATTATCATTGTGAGTACATTTAAATTAAACAAAATCCTTTAAAATTGTAACTACGCTTGAACTAATACTCTCACTTGTGGTGTTTGATTCTTAACAGCCAGGGCTGCCATCTCAAAGGGTGATAGGGGCTCCAAGACCAACAAAGGATGCAAGCCAAAGTGCTACTTTCAAGCTTCCAAAGAAAGGGCTAAAATGGCAAGGAAAACGTGCAGTGACAAGGAGCCAGCTGAAGGATGCAATGGCCAACCCAACTCAAGTGCCTAGGAGTAGCCAGACCAGCTCAAACCAGCCCCAGTGATGTGTAGTGGAAAATTATGCAAGAATTGAACTTGTGAATTTTTTGGTAATTATTGCAAGCAAGAATGAAACTTGTTGGCTTTTTGGTAACTAGATTATGCAAGAATGGAACTTGTGGGTTTTTTGGTAGTGTAAGCAAGAATGGATGATGACCTCTGTTTGGTTGTATGCAAGAATGGAACTTGTTGGTTTTTTTGTAACTAAATTCTGCAAGAATGGAACTTATGACAGCATGTGTTTTTGGCAGTTTCTGTGGCAGTTTAAATGTCCTTTGTTTGGTTGTGACATGGTCTTTGTTTGGTGTTGAATGTCAAATTCTGTGGCAGTTTAAATGTCAAATTTGGTTGTGCTTTTGGCAGTTTCTGTGGCAGTTTAAATCATCTTTGTTTTGTTGTTTGGTTGTGGCAGCAAGAATGTTGTCATTGTTTCTGACATGGCCTTAGTTTGGTGTCAAGCAAACGCTGTCAATTTTGTTTGTGGTAGCAAGATTCATTTGGTCATTCAAGTTCAAGCAAATGCTGTCAAATTTGCATTTGACATTAGTTGTCAAACTATCACATTTGCATTTGCTGTCATATGGTTGTGCAAATTTGGATTTGCAAATGGTGTCTAGCACAACAAATTCAAGCACAAGCAAAATGTGGCCTAAATTCAAGCACAAGCTCAATTCATGATCAAAGCATTACAACTGTTTTAGTACTCAATACAAACCAAGTTTTGGACCAAAACAAGCAACAACAGATTCAACTTGCAGGGTTACATTTCACATTGCTACATTCACAAAAGCAACAGACCATCACACCCTTACAATTCCACTACAATTTTCATCACATTATACCCTATGATCATAACCAAAACAAGCAACAACATTTTTACCCTTTTATTAGCCTTGCGAATCTTTTTCTTTGTCGTTCACATTCTTCAGAAGGCCTGCAATTACCTTAGTGGCATTGTCTGACAATGGTGGATCCAACCACATGAAAAAGCCACAGCCACCCCTTCTCTGCATAAGACCACCTCATACCATCACAAGCAATTCAATACTGAACCCTAAAGCCTAAAATTTAAAAACTGAAATCAAATTAAACTCTAAAACCCTAAACCCTAAGAGTGAAAATTTGCACTCGTTTTTTCCAAAATTAAATGATTACAGACCTGCAATTAGACATACCTTGTAGTTGGGACACCCGAAGAAACGTCTTCCTGGATTTGCCTTCGTCCAAGCATGTGTAATTAAAGCCGCATCTCCACACCTACAACTTGGCGCTACTAACTGGCTTTCAACTTCACTTCCAGAAATCAAGCTCGAATTCGCCATATGATGCCTTATACCTCTGGAAGAAGCCATCGCAACGCAGGTTTGAGGGTGAGAGTTGAGTGTGAGAAATTGACGGTGAGAAATTGAGGGTAAGATGGCGGGATGGAGCTCCAACGAAGAAGATGGGGTTTTTGTTGATTGTTAGAATTTTTTTGGTTAGATTTTACAAGCTTTTAATCTCTTTTGTTTTTTTGAAAAATCCATGTCATCAAGTTTACCAATATTTCACTTGCAAACTGGAGAGTGTAACAAACGCGCTTTGCCACCGTGAGCCACGTCGGATGTCAGGTGGCCAATAGAACAGGGCTACAGTAGTACGGGTGGCTGATAGGAAATTTGAGAGTAGGGGGGCCGTTTGCAAAAATGTTACAAGTACAGGTGGCCGTACATGTATTTTGAAAAATCACATAAATCACCTAATTGGTTTCACTCTAGAAAATCTCACCCTAATTGCTCAAGCATGTTTGATAGGTTAAAAAGGAGTTTGACCTATTTCTTATTTCTTGTTAATTTGTCAACATGTTACTTGTCCTGTTGTAAGATAGCTGTGCAGGACTTTGATTTGATGTTTAGGGCATTGACGATGTCCGATCATGAAGACGTTGAGCCAACGACGTTAACCAAAGGCGCTGCTTGGGAGGCAACCCAAGGCTTAGATAGATTGTTTTTCCATTCCTAGCATAGGTTTATTTTCGTTTTCGGACTAATGTGCAGGTACTAGGTCCGAAAGGACGTTTCTGGTGCAAATCCGCAGTCGCGGCAACCACACCGCGCTCGCGGCCAAGCCCAGAACCCCTGGTGTACAGATACTAGACCCCCGCGGTCGCGGTCCTCACGTCGCGCCCGCGGAGGCCCCTTGGTTCGAAAAAAAGAAAAGAAAAAGAAAAAAAAAGAGGACTTTTTGGTCCCATTCTATCTCTATATCTTCCATCTATCTATATCAATTCTTTTCCATCTTCTATCTTTCCACCACCTTCTAATTTTTCTTTCCATCCACCTTTGTAATTCCATTCTTTTGGCTATGCGTAAAGCCTAAGTATGGGGGAGCTTTGTTCCCCTGAGAGTTCTCTTCTCCACGGCTCGAGTTCAAGTATTTGTCCATCTTTCAAGAGATGAGCCAAGATACGAAGGTTGTTTGCACATCACATTGTTCAAGACGATGTCAAGAACTTGTCCCTGCACGAGTACCGCGCCCGCGTCCCATCATCCGCGACCGCGGTGGTCCACCCGACAATGACTTCGCTCTCTGTCGTTATTCCGCGCCCGCGCCCCTGGTGTTGCGCCCGCGGTTAGGCCACAGACTTGGATTACGAAGTTGCGTTCTTCTACCACCTTTGAATAGTTCTTCCATTCCACCTCTCTTCATCGTTTGTGAGTCTTATGATATACCTTCTTCCTTGCTTCTATCCTTTCTCTTTGCTTCATTGAGGACAATGAAGGATTTAAGTATGGGGGAGGGAGTACTCGCATTCGCTTATCCTAGTTAGAGTAGTTAGAGATTCGCTTCAGGTTTTTGATTTTCTTCTTTTCATGGAGCACTTGCACCATATTTTTTGCATAATAAATAAAGAAAGAAAAAGAAAAAAAGATAGAAAAAACCATAAAAATTGAAAAAAGGCATATTAAATCCTGGGATGAGTCGAAAACCCGAAAGGGCGGCTCAGGTAATAAGCAGGTAACCCGGACCAGCATTAGGCTGGGGTAATATGAGGTTCATGAGAGTTGTGAGTATTTGTGAGCACACCTTTTGAAAAATGAAAAGAGTGGTTAGGTGAAAACCCGAAAGGGCTCCTAAGCAGAATTGAGCGGTAAAATTCGAGTGTTTTAGGATCATTCTTGCTTGGGGACTTTGGGGCTTACATGTTAAATTTGGGTAGATCCTAGGTTGCTCTCTTTCATGTTTTTAGAGCTTGAGTGATATATCTTGTTGTGAGGTGTGTGTTTGAGCTTCATTGTTTTATGCTCATGATTTCTCTATATTTTGGGTTGGGGTTGTGAGTTGAATGTTTTTATCTTCCCTTGTATTTCCTAAGATCTTAGATATGCTGATTTGTTATATTTGTTTGAGCTTACTCAAGGACGAGCAAGATCTAAGTATGGGGGAATTTGATTCGGCCAATTTTGTATAGGTTAACTCTTGTATTTTAGGGCTTTATTGAGTGTGTTTAGGTTAGAGTTTGTGCTAATTGTAATATCTAGGCCGAAGACACAAGAATTCAAGGATCAAGAGTTTTAAGGCGTTTTGAGCTGTCTGCGCGACACCACTTGCTTGCGAAGGCTATATCTTGAGCTACAGAGGTCGGATTGACTTGATTCTGATGCTATTGGAAAGCTAACTTCAAGGGCTTCAATTCATCTTTTTTACACCGAAGTCAGATTCCAAGCGGAAGATGGTCAAAACAGCCTCCAAAGTGACGCTAGAGTTTCTGTCCGAATTACGTGACCGCGGTGGTTGCCGAGACCGACTTGTTCTTCTCTGTTGTAAAAGCGCGGGCGCGGTGATGGCGGCGCGACCGCGGCGATGCCGAATCCGAAGCGTGCCGAAATCTTTCTATCTTGTTTCCTTTTCTATCTTTTGCCTCTTTCCTTATCTATCTCGGGGAGCTTGTTTCTTGGGCTATATAAGGAGGAGACTCCTTAGGTATTTACATACATCCACAATTCCAATTCATAATTTAATTCTTCTTTAGTTTAGTTATGGAGAGCTAGTCTCCTTTGGTTTGTTCAAGGGAGAAGCTCAGATGTATGAACTCGTGAGATTTTGGTAATTGATTTCTATCCTTTGGTTAATATTGATACTCTTGTGCTTAATCCCATGATCTATGTTTGATTTTATGAGCCTGATCAACTTGTTTGATTGACTTAGATCTATTGTTTGAATTAAGATTGGTTGTTGTCTATGCATCTTTCCTATTCTCGAAACAACTCTATTTTAGGACCGTGGACTAGTTTAGGGTAGGGGTGGGCATAATCCGGTCCGGACCGGATTTTTGGACCGGACCGGCATGGACCGGGACCGGACCGGGAGGTTCCCGGTCCGGTCCCCGGTCCAGGAAAATGGGAGTTCCCGGTCCCGGTCCGGTCCGGTCCCGGTCCGGACCGGGAATTTAAAAAAAAAAAATTAATATGAATTGTGTTAATTTTAATACTATATAGTTTATTTTTAATATTTAAGCTTTATATTTATATTATATACTTAATAATATTTTGTTTTTCATTAATTATATGTGATTTCTTTAATTATATTATAATTTTTTATATATAAAAAGTATATTTTATTTTAAAAAAATTATTTTTTTAAAAAAATGGGAGTTCCCGGTCCAATCCGGTCCTATCCGGTCCAAGACCGGACCGGGACCGGGACCGGGACCGGACCGGACCGGATTTTCCCGGTCCGGTCCCCGGTCCACCACTTTTCAAGTTCCCGGTCCCGGTCCGGTCCGGTCCGGTCCTGGACCGGTGCCCAGCCCTAGTTTAGGGAAGAGTATTCAATGGTTTAATTATGCATGAGACTCGTAGCTTGATTGCATGATTTGATTTCCTAATATCCTTGTTCTCTATGCTAATTCTAGGTTTAAGCGTCCTTGCCTAGGGTTATAGAATTGCTTGGACCGTGGACTTGCGATTGTTAATGATCAGGATAGGAATTAACCATATGTGTGAATAAAATCAATGAATGAATCTATGATCGAGTGATTATATTGGAATGGATCTTTTGAATAAACCTGCCTCCTATCTATTTGTTTATTTGTTTGTTATTTGTTTCCTAGGTTAGTTTAGATATCTCTTTGATTTCCCCCCTTATCTTTGGTTGATAATTATATTAATACTAGAAGCCTTAAGTTCTCTTGGGTTCAACCCCTTACTTGCTCACTATACTAGTTTGTTTGTTTGGGTTATTTATCTTTGATCTTGGCATGACGAATTTAGCCGAGTCACACGGGCTCGAGTGATGGGGCCGTCCAAATGAAAATCCATGATGTCTTCCTTTTCCTAAGGAGTTAGGGAAGGGATCACATCACGATATTCATTTAACTAATTTTTAATAGTTGAACTATTTTCTTAGGCTCCGAGTTTGTGCTTATCCTAGCCCTTGTTTGGTTGTGAGGTTTTATTAGCTTTAATCTCTGAGTTTGCAAGCGGGCATAACTAGACTCCCACACAATTATCCTTCTCGGATTCATTCCAAAAGCCAACTTAGGGTGCGTTTGGTAAATAAGTTAAGATACTGATAAGTTAAATGATACTGATATTGATACTGATACTGATTTTAGGTACTGATACTGATTTGAGGAACTGATAAATTAAATGATATTGATGTTGAAAGTGAGTGTTCGGTAGAATAAATTGCTGATTAGTTATAATTTCAGGAAATAAGTATGCTTATTTCTAAATAAGATGGGGGATAATTTCTTATTATTTTAGGTACTTATAAGTAACAGAATACTTATTTGGACAAATAAGTATATAACATTTTAAATTGCCGAACACGTCTTTTGGATACTTATAAGTATTATTTTAACAAATAAGTTACTTACTTTAACAAATAAGTTACTTACTAGCTTACCCGCCGTACCATGTACGACTATGTCTTAAATACTTAAGTCATTTTAAATAAATTATATTATTGAATTTATGCACATTTTATTCTATATATTGATATAATACACCATGATAGTAATATTATATTTAATTTGAATTAACTTGTTTTTTTCATATAAACTTTGATTTTAGTATATTTTCAAATTTATAAATTTGTCCTAATATCAATATTTGACTTGTCTTATACACCAATCTAAAATCTAAGGTATAATAAATATAATACCAATGTCTTGATAGATTATAGTTTTTTATCAAACTTTACATAAATAAATATAATATTGATGTCCTAATAGTCATATTTTCTAATAATATAATTTTGATTTACCATATAACCTAAAATCATAATTTTTTAAAATATAATATAACATATCATAGTTTCTAAATATAATATTTTTTAGGATATATATTGTGGGGTGAAAATAAAAGTGGTGACTCGAAAACAGCCACGTTTTATAATGCATATTTATATTGATTGATTTGGATGTTAAGAATTTTATATATATGATGTAAAAAGGGATATACTATTTGATTTTGATATTTTAATTAATCAATCAAGTATTAAATTTTGAAGTAACTCAAGTACGTATCAATCTTTGTATAACAAAGTCTCTACTGTTAGCTTGTGTTAAATATTTTTATTTGAGATGACGTTGTTTGATCATAGGATCACTAAAGATTTTGTTTGATCTTGAGAGTCTATTTTGAAGTGTTAAATAGAAATCTTGTATAGGGTTAAATCTTTTAACGTAGTATAAAATAAATTGATAAATTTTTGGGATGTATTTTTTTATAGGATAAATATCTTGTAATATTTAGATTTTATTTGAGATCTTGTACATTATTTTTAGAATGCTATGTTTTTTGAACAAATTTTTGGAAAAAAGATAATTTTTTAGAGACTTTTGTAAGAGTGTAACATAAATAATAGGCAATTAAATCTAAAAAACTAAATATAATAAATAAAAGCTCTATTTTTTATTGAATATGCCGTGGCCCGTGGGGCTAGAATTAACATGGAGGCTCGAAATTCCTCGGTTTTAATATATGGTATATATACTCAGAAATCATAGATTCGACTTTCGAACAATGGCCTCAACAAATAAAAAAAATAACTAATTCCAACATATATAAAAAAATCAGCAGATTCGTGTTTTGTTTTCTTATTTTGACGAAGAAAATGAATGGATTCTAGATGTTATTTAACCAAAAAAACCAAAACCATTCCATTTGTACAAAAATTTAAGGATCTAGTATTTTGATGGGCTATTGCTTACATAAGCCGTACGTTTTCATCTCCCTTGAATAAAAGTCCCTTTAATCACGGGTTTTTTTTGGTCGAATTTTATGTGCCCTTGAATAGAATAACAATTTTATGTTTTATAAGATTAAAGATAAAATTATTTAAGGAAAATAAGATTAAAGATAGATAGTATGGTGTTAAAGATAAAATTGAGGATTACTTAAATTTAAAAAAAAATAAAGTTGAAATTATCTATTTGAGTTGAAAAATACCATCAAGCAAATATTATATTTGAGTTGAAAATAAAATAAAATTAAATGGGGCCAGAATCGACGTTGTGGATCAAAAACTGTCAGCTTTTATAATATGACCTTGTTCTTTTTGGGGAGAAAAGATGTTTTTGAGTGAAAACGTTTTATTGAGAAATGTGAAAAGTAGAGATAGATGTGTGTAAAAAAAAAGGTAAAAAAAATATTTGGGTGAAATTTTTTCTAGGGGACAAGTGAAACAAAGTTTATATATACTAGTTGTACCCATCGTGCCATGTACGACTTGTATTTTTAAATTTATTATTTGATGGGTCCGGATCCGGTAGGAATGATTATTATGGTAGGAAATAGGAATGAATCATAGTCATTTGATGAGGAAAGATCAAGGGCTCAAGAAAAAAAAAGGGGAAAAACGGCACGGGCGTATTTTTCGAAAAAAGGCACGGACGTCCAGATTTGTACAACCGTATGGCCTATTTGTGCAACCGTATTTGTGCAACTCTATGGCCGATTTGTGCAACCATATTTGTGCAACTCTATTGCTTATTTGTGCAACTCTATGATCAATTTTGCATTCATGTCATATTTTATAGCAGTCGAAGTTCGTATAATTTGTTTCTCTTTGGCAATTTGTGCAAGTCTATTGCCAATGTGTTGAATTCTATGGTCAATTTGTTCATCAATATTTGTGCAACTCAATGGTCAAATTTGTGCAACTCAATGGTCAAGTTTGTGCAACTCAATGGTCAATTTGTTCATTCATATTTGTTCAACTCTATTGCCAATGTGTTGAATTCTATGGTCAATTTGTTCATCAATATTTGTGCAACTCAATGGTCAAATTTGTGCAACTCAATGGTCAAGTTTGTGCAACTCAATGGTCAAGTTTGTGCAACTCAATGGTCAATTTGTTCATTCATATTTGTTCAACTCTATTGCCAATGTGTTGAATTCTATGGTCAATTTATTCATCAATACTTGTGCAACTCAATGGTTAAATTTGTGCAACTCAATGGTCAAGTTTGTGCAACTCAATGGTCAATTTGTTCATTCATATTTATTCAACTCTATTGCCAATGTGTTGAATTCTATGGTCAATTTATTCATCAATATTTGTGCAACTCAATGGTCAAATTTGTGTAACTCAATGGTCAAATTTGTGCAACTCAATGGTCAAATTTGTACAACTCTATGGTCAAATTTGTGCAACTCAATGATCAAATTTGTGCAACTCAATGGTCAAGTTTGTGCAACTATATGGTCAATTTTTTCAACCATAGACATAAGTCACATAACACAATTCGCCGACACAATAATCCGGAAATTGACTGCTCTTTTCGTAACCAACACAAGCCTATGTTATGCTAGACTCAATATTTTTCTGTGCCTACAATTTCGTTGATACAGTCATTAATTTTTTAGTTACATTTCCATGAGAAAACACCTACGCTTACAAGAATTCCATAGAAGCACAAAGGAAATGCCACTATCTTGTACAAGCAAATTGCTCCGCCTCTACGCTTGTTCCTGGTTCTTGCTTCAAGAACTGATTGCAAAGGAAATGCCAGTATTTCAAAGCTTGAAAACCATCACATTACACACTAGGAAAATCAGCTCAATTGAAAGCAACAGCATTAAACTAAATTTATATATGCTACACTATAGTAGAGAGGTGAGAGGTCTCCTGCAAAGAAGAGTCAAGTTGGCTGGTAGTATTATATGGTGTCACTCTTGATCAAAGAATCTATAATGTATCCTTCTCTCTCTTCAACTATAAAGAAACAAGTTGATGTACGTTATAGATGCACCCATATATACTAAAAGTACAAAGTCTTGTGAAGTTGGTTCTAATGCTAGAAAAAAACGTGGAGGTTGAGCCTGATTGTTTTTTTTGCAGCTTCAATCAAGTCCTCCTCTTAATGAAATGTCAATATCCTCCATCCTGCGTGACTTTTTACACGCCATTGATTATCTCCATTGATTATCCTGCGTGACTTGATTATCTTCATTCACGATAAAGGAAAAGGGGGAAGAAGAACTCACGATCAGCACCGGAGGTCTTGAGCTGCTCGAGAGTAGAAATGCTCGACGATCGGATGGATTTAAGCGATGCAGAATCGTCAGATCCGACCTCGCATCTAGGGCGGACCAATGGCACGCAACTCCGCCTCTGAATCACACATCTCCGGCTGTTTTTCCCGGCCGTCTCTCCGCCGAGGAGTCCGACCAAAGAAGGAGACGAGGCCGTCGCCACAGACCTTGCCGGAGATGAGGACGCCGAGGCGGCGCCGTGAACGAGTGTATCCAAGGCGAAAGTCGTGGCGAAACCACTCGACGCCGCCATTGAAGACCAAGATCTCGCTCCGAGTTAAGCTCGAACGAACTCCCTTGAAATTGGATTGCAATAGCAAGGCAACTCGATCCACCGCTTGGCGCACATGTAAACCGCCGACAGATCTAGAGCCCGGCGTAGCGGCGCCAGGATTTCCTTCCGGAGAAGGTCGCGGATCTGTAGGCGAAGTGAGCGTCCTCGATTCCGGCGTACTCCGGCGAAGAATCGCGAGGACGGAAGCCGGATTCTGCGGTGGAGGAAGGTGGGGAGAACGGCGGAGGACGACGCCGTCGAAGGCAGAGGTGGAGGAATTGGGCGGAATGGAGTTTGGGGAGACGTACGAAGAAAATCACGCGTTTTGTTTTGTTTTCACACGGGAAAACAAAAACACAAGTTGGCCCTCCGATCGGATATAATCCAATGGATGAGATCTATTCCTATTTCTCACCACAATAATCCTTCCTACATGACTCTTTCTCTTATTCGATATATAAAAAATAAAATATTAATGTGAAATGTATAATAAAAGTTTTAACATAATTTGGTTTCATCGAATATTAGAAGTTTTTAATTGTTAAATGATTAATTGAGAATATGTTATTATGCAAATCACATACTTATATTTTATTGTCAATAAATACATTAGTATGCAATTTATATTTACTTATATTTTAGTATGCAAAGTACCAGCTTGATATACCCAAATTAAACATGTAGTTATTTAATCATAATATTTAACGAATAATATTTCGCCTCTATATGTATGAATAGACCAAAAAAATCTTATTAAAATATAATATATTCAAAGATCATAATATGCTGAATCTAGAAAATAATTGGTATCGAAAATATTAGGAAATTAATAGAAACTTTTAAAAACAATTTTAAAACAATATAAGGTGGGGTGAGAATAATTTTTCTTATATAATCTTTAGTTTTTTATGAATTCCAAAATTAATTAAATAAATTTTAGTTATATGACTTCTAATTTTTGTATTCAAATACGAAAAAATAGAATATAATAGCCTATTCAACAGAATAAATAGTTAAATTCTATTAAGCTTCCAAAATTCAATATTATTGTGGCGGTCTAGTTGTACCCATGGTGCCATGCATGACTTAGATTTTTTTATTTATTTGTGGATATATAATAAATAGAATATGAATATGAAATGTATAATAAAAGTTTTAACATAATTTGATTTCATCGAATATTAGAAGTTTTTAATTGTTTAATTATTGATTGAGAAGATGTTATTATATAAGCAAATCATGTATTTATATTTTATAGTCAATAAAATACGTTATTATACAATGTATATTGTCTTATATTTTAAAATGCAAAGCACCAACTTAATATAAAATTGAGATATAAGTACGAAAAAATTACATGCACCGCGAGAGCCATCAAAGAGTGACCAATGACATATATGAAATTGAGATTATTAATAGGATACACAATAATCGTATCATGTATGTTACATACCAATAGTTACGTACGGAACATATATTGTTAGTTATATATTGTCTTTTTTGTCTAATATTTATGTACGTATGTTACATTATCACATACGTGTTAGCTAGGTAGGTACGTACCAATGAGGTCGGTTGGAACGCGGCCGAAAGTATAACTGGAAAGATAAATTTAAGGGTTAGATAATTAAGGAAAATAAAAAAATATAAAGTTGTTATTATCTATTTGAGTGGAAAAAAAAATTAAAATCAAGCGGGACCGGTGGAAATTAAAATTAAAGATAGATAGTATAACTTGAAAGATAAAATTAAGTGAGGCCAGAATCAACGTGGTGGCTCGAAAACGGTCGGCTTTTATAATATACTAGCAGATGACCCGTACCTTGTACGGGGATGTTATGTATTTATTTATTAATTTATGTATGAATTTACTATAACAATTACAAATATTATCATATGCATACTTAATTTAAAACTATGTTTATTTTTCGGATTATAAAGTGACATAATTCTTGTATATCATAATATATATATACATAAATAAATTTTATTCATATATTACTTTTTATACATACATAAACATATATTTAAATAATTGAGGAAGAATGACATAAGATACGATGCATTATCACATTTTATTAAAAATTGATACAAATCTTTTGTTATTTAAATTAAATTGCGTAAACTAACTTATATAATAAAAATCAATAAGTTTAAATAAAAACTCAAATTAATGTATTATAATATTAAAGATATAGATGATATTTAATAAGATAGTTTCAAAACAAAATTATCTCGTATATATGTTATTGTTTTTTGAAAAAATAATTAAATAATAAATAATTAAATATTTAATAAAAATGTTGATGAATCATTATCTTAATTAAGAAATGTATCTTTTTTTTTAAAGCGTAATCAATATGTAATATTAGCGATACATATGGTAAATATAACATCTAATTTTTTTATTGATATTTTAATATGATATGATAGTAAATAAATGTATTTAAAATATTATTTTAATATAATGAATATTGTTTCTCATATATAGTGGTAGAATTTGCTACCATTGATGATTTAAAAATTACCATAATAAAATTACGAAAAATAAACTATAGTTAATATGATGTTTAATTAAATGGGTAAAATATTATGATTATGATTTATACATGACAAAAGAAATTTTTCTAAATAAAGTTTATGATAGATATATGTATTAATTAAATGTGTATAATGATAAGATAGAGATTTTAAATATGGATAGAATTATTAAATAAACAACTCAAATTATAAGATAGAACTAATATCTTAATTAAGTATGTATATGATTATGATAAAAAGCAAGATTTAGTAAGATAGATTTTTAAATAAGGGGGTGATGTGGCACAATATGGTGGCAGAAATTGCTTCCGTATATAGTAATAGATAGATAAATATTTATTGATTGATTGATGATTTTAAGTTTGCGGAACACACCCTTAATATTTAATCCATTATCCATTATCCATTATCCATTAATTATATCTAAATTGGTAAAGTTGGTCAAAAAATTGGTAAAGTCCTGATTGTTACGATTGGTAGGATTTTACAGAAATCCAATAATTACTAAAAATTGGAATGTGCGGAAAAAATCGGCTGGACAGAAGGAAGGCGACGCTGGGTAAACCTTGGTGAAGGAGTTGGGAAGAAGTTGCGCCATCAGCTTCGATCGATCTTTAGGTAGGGTTTGATAGAGATTGATCGGTTGGGGTGGTCACTGAAGGCTTCTCCAATGGCTTCCCTGAAAGAGTACTTGAAACGGTATGAAAGCAGCAGTGCTGAAGAGGAGAAGAAGAAGAGGAAGAAAAAGAAGAAACCTAGAACAGACGCTGCTGGTGTTCTCATTGTTGACGAAGATCCCGTTTGGCAGAAACCGGTCAAGATTGACGAAGAGGAGGAAAGCGAATTCCTTGGTAAGGATTCAATCTCTCTCGCCGTTTTCTAGGGTATACAATTTTAGGGTTTAACACCTGTTGATCTAGGGTTTTAATTTCTTGGTAAGTGAAGTTCTAGGGTTTAACACCTGTTGATCTGAATTGCTTTTGGGGGTTTCTCGTTTCTCAGATGAAAACCCACAAGTAGAGGAAGATATAGAAGTGAAGCGCATGAAGAGACTGGAGCAATTGCGAGCTAAGCGCCCTTATCACGCTATTTCAGAAGATGGAAGTGGCTGGGTTTCATTATCTTCTGATGGTGCAATTGTCTCAGATGCTGCTGAATTGGATCATCCAAGCGAGGCAACTGATTTATCACCACCAAGACAGAGACAGACTAGGACAAGGAGGCGCTTTGATTCTCCCTCCCCAGAGCCTCCACATGACTCGAAGACGGTAGGTTCCGATCTGTCTCCACCGCGGCAGAACAGGAGAAGGCACGATTCCCCCGGAGACACCGATCTGTCTCCGCCACGTCAGCAACGGACAAGGCATGATTCTGACACCGATTTGTCTCCTCCTAGGCAGCGCCAGGGAAAGCGTGAATCCGATTCATCCATGCCCAGAAGGCGTTATGATTCTCCATCACCAGATCCTGATAGGAAGATGTTGAATGATCACAATGATGATATATCTCCTCCGCGTAGGCCTCAGCGGAAGAAGACAGTTGATTCTGAAAATCTTGATGGCTCTGATATTGGTGATATTGATCTTTCTCCCCCAAGGAAAAGCAAAGTGAAGGATAAAACTGGTTTGGTTTCCGGCAAAGATATCAAGGAAGAGCTTTCAAGGAAGAAACATGAAGAAACGTTAAGGTAACCACACATCTTCACCCACTCGTATTTTCAATTCATTGTCTTTCCCACAGTATTATTGCTTTGGATTGTCCGGCTTATAATTATCTTTTTTTAGCCTTGGAGCTGTCTTGGCTATGCCTTGTTCTTTGTACCACATATGGCATATGTGGATATTATCTGCATCCATTGCTGGTGTTTAACTGTAGGTTGAAAATGCTGGATGCTTCTGTAAAAGGTGCTGAAACAGTGTACCGTGATAAACTAAAAGGTTAGTAATCTTCTTAAAATGGGATGATATGGATTGCTTTCATTGCTTTATTGCACAGAAGAAAGAGCATGCTGAGAACTCTAGGCCATTTACATTTTGCATTTGTAAAATTTTAACTAGTTGGAATGTTGAGCAATGCTTAGTGATTTTTTGGCAGTTCATGAATGGTAATTATCAAAACCTTGGAAACAGATATAGTATTTCCACTTGTTTTTCCATCACCCCTTCATTTTGAATTTTCAGTCTAATGTCTGCTTTGGTAAAATATGGGAGTCTCAGTACCATGGAAGTGTTGATTAGGCATGGGATTATTTGAGCACACGTAATAGTTGGGGTCTTGAGAATTAGTAGCATGTACTAAGGATGCAAAATCATGAATGATCACCTAAATGATTGTGTTTAAAATTGTTGCAGGGGTACGCATATCGAAGGATGAGTTCCTGAAATCCCAAAAAAAGAAGGAAGAAAAGCCAAAGGTAGTTAGATTTTGACTCGCATGGTTATAATCTCCATTGTGTGTCCTCTCATGTTTGCTTCTCTTTGGAGATGTTGTGCTGTTAGCAATCTTTTTCTAGCAGTTCTCTATAGTCTTGTTATCCACTAACTGTCACTCTGCAGGTTTTTTTTTTGCTGAATGTCATTTATATTACATTGAATCACACAAGAGAAATTGTTTATTGCATTTGATCTGATTTAATTTGATTAAGCGTATTGAGTTTTATGAGTTCCATAAAATTTGGAAGAGAAATAATTGTTTCTAGTGATGGAAGTTATTTCCATCCTTTTAGGCTGGCTGGATTTGGATAGCAAATGAATGAGGCTGACAATTTATGCTTTGGCATGATTTTGACTGAAAATTTTATATTTGTTCCCTCATGGCCTAGTGCTCTGCAAGAGCTCCCAGAGGTATTTTAGTATCTCCATTTTAGGATTATGGAGTGTCCTTTCGTGTTTCTATTTTTCTGTATGTTCATGATACTGTGTTATATGTTTTCTGCAGATTTTACCCTTCCATCATGTTTATGGATTCTTCTATCCGATTTGTTCTCTCCTTGTCATAATTTTGCTAGCCTTATGTATTTTTACTTTGTAAGCATATACTAACTATTTTTTTTATTAAACGTTTATTTAATTAGGAGGAAAAGAAGTTAGAATGGGGAAAAGGCTTGGCTCAGAAACGAGAAGCTGGAGCAAAGTTCGCTGAGTTGGAAACTGAGAAGGATAAGCCTTTTGCACGGTCCAGGTATAGCTCTATGCATATATGATACGTAGCCAAATACTTATTAAACTATATTTTTGCAGCAACTGCAGCATAAGATGGTAAATAATCTGTTGATGTTGGAATTTTTGCTTCTGCAGAGATGACCCAGATCTTGATAGGATGCTTAAGGACACAATAAGATGGGGTGATCCAATGGCTCATTTGGTTAAGGTATGTAATTGAAGTATAAATCCTCAGTTGCCTGATTTTTTTTTAATAAAAAGTTATGACTAAGATGAAAGCAGACTCACCCTGTGGTGTATTATATTTCCATACTAACAGAAGAAGCAGTCAGCAGTTGTACTTCCAGACCTTGGAGATGATGAGAAGATGCAAGAGTCGGGATTCATAATACCGCAGGAGATACCGGTCCATAGCTGGATAAAGAGAGGAATGGAAGCTGCGCCTAATAGATATAATATCAAGCCCGGGAGACATTGGGATGGAGTAGATCGTAGTACTGGTATGTGGACATTATCCTTTATCTTGGCTTGTTGAAAGAACACACATTGTCCTTAGTAGATGGAAATATGGGATCATGTATAATAACAGTTGGTGTGTTTTTTTGTTTTGACGCAGGGTATGAGAAGGAACTTTTTAAGCGGATGAATGACAAACGTGCTACAGAAAGGGAAGCGTATCTGTGGTCTGTGTCTGATATGTGAGTGCGAGCGACAGCCCAAGGCTGTGATATTCATGTGAAGTGTAGGCTCTTATGTGACCAAGCTGTGTGTGCCAAGGAAGCTCCACCTACATACCGGCTTGTTTGTGATGGTCTAGTTTGGATTTTCGAGGTTACCATGTATTTTTTCCTCTTAGGATTATTACATCACAGGCTGCTCTCTCGTTTTCAGTTTGATCCACAACAAATTTTGGATGTAAGAAGAGTACAAAACTGCGGTGCATCAAAGCCAGTGGGCAAAGCTAACACTAGGATTAACTTGAGAAAATATATACCAACCTTGTTGATTCTAAACTGTGCTGTGAACGATTGACCTTCTTATGTCCTAACCTCTAGGGTTGTTCATCTGAATCAAGTACGGTGTAGATTATATTCAAGTTTGATGACATTCCACCCCTTTTAAGTGGGTGATGAATTAATGCGTGCCATTATTCCCTGTAAGTTGCCGTGGAAAACTGAAAAGTTGATGGACATCTGCTAAGCCAGGTCATACGACAGTTGCACCACGTGTACTTCATTTGTTCCTTCCCTTACGAATCTTGATGGGAAGAGTATCATGAGGGGCAGAAATGTCCTTTTGCAAACAGGTTGCGCGCAGTTTCTAGATGCTAAACTAGTTAACCCGGTGTTTGTGGTGTGTAATAATGTGTTCATCCTTGCAGCCGGATTCAGTTATCTCTCGTCCACTGACAACTACACGTGTAAGATTCTCACGTTATCTGCCCATTGCTGCCCTAGAAAGGGATCTCTCAGTCTCTCTCCTGCGCGAGTCATTGACCGCGTTTTTCAGATTAAGGTGATTGATTTCTTCAGGTTTGGGGAAAGGGGCGGTGAATGGAGACTTTACCGGTGGAGCTTTGGCTGAAGATCTTCTGTTTCTTGGGTTACCAGCATCTAGCCGCTGCTCAACAAGGTGAGCTGACCCATCTCAATTCCATTTTCCGATTTCAATCTTTTCTTTTCTCGATCCAATTATCATATGCTAGGTACATATCAGATAGAATATGCAAGAAAATCTTGATGCTATTGTGCAGACTCCAGCTGGGTTGCGTGTCAATTTCCCTTGTCTAGAGTGCAAGATCATACTCGATCATACCTCAATACCCCAATTCAGTTTTTGATTTGCAAGTTAAAATTCCTGATTCTCGCCGAGTTTCTGATCTGATCATCCATTGACCTACGCATTATCTTGTTCAGTGATTTCTGATTTTTGTATCACCAGTATTCAAACCAGAATTTATAGAGTTGAGATTATTAGGCAAAATGATTATCAACTTATCTTCCACAATCACATTGACTATTAATATAGGTGTACAAACAGATCCACCAAACATAACTCTGAGTCTGACAAGGTGATCCTCAGTAGGATAATTATATTTGAACGTATAATTAACCAGGGAAGTAAATTATCCGAACATCCACATAGATATAAAAGCCCAATGTTACAAGTTACAACTTTGGCGATTCTATAATCTAGTAGCATAAAACATATAGGAACTTTTTAGCCTTTCATTTCATACTTACATTTTCATTAATATTAAGAAAATGTGCAGAGTTTCTGAAAAGTAATTCTATCTTGATGCTGTGTGGTGCAAATTAAGTGTGCAGAAAGTGGAAGGGTCTTGCCTCGGACGAAAAGCTATGGGCTAATCTTTTCATACAGAGATGGGGAGAAGATCAAGCTGCCTTCTTCAGCCCTTCAGCAACACAATCTTGGAGACATGTTTTTGCTGTGCAAGATCGCTGTGACCGTTATGGATTGTAAGTAAACAAACGGATCATGTCTTTTCTATTTCCTCTCCTTCATGGGTGTGGATGACACATTGAAGATTTTCTTTCTGTCTACATACGAATTTGAAGCACACAAACAACTTTGCTTTGGTCCTTAATAGTCATTGTCTATGTATTCACATTGATAGTGGAATTCGAGCAGAGCATCAAAAAATATTGTATTCAGCAGCAAGTTAAACATGTCTTTTCAGGGGAGTGAAGATTATCAGAGAGGGTGTGGACTACTACCTCATCTCACGCGGTGAAATCCAAAGGCAACTGAGTTCAAAGACGAAAATTCCTCACGTATCCGAGGCCCAGGCGAATGTCGATGGAGAAGAATCTATGAGCATAGGAACAAGTAACAATAGTATACTTGACAAAATCTTCTTCTTCATTGGAGACTTGGAGGCCGCTTCGGTAGATGCCAAACGGAGCCGAACAATGTAGAATGTACATATATGTAGTCATTCAAAATAGGTCGCATTGGTTTTTACATAAACTTGTAGATTCGTTGTTGGGTGATTATTCATGTTGTATGGATAAATAGGTCGCTTGAATTTTAGGCATCTGTAACTAAGATCCAAGCCTGGAATAACATTCACAGGGTGAATTTCCTTTATAATCCAAGTCTGTAATAATATATCAAAGTATTTGTCAACTCTGCTTGATATAAGAGCATCTCCAACAAATTCCCATATGCATTGATATTATGTATTTTTGGAGAATTTTGTGCTGTTTTTGTCTAATAAATTCTCTATTCAATTCTCCAAAATGGAGATAGAGATAGATAAAGGATGTAGTTTTCATATATTTGGGGAATTTTTCATTTTAATTTGGCGAATGGTTTAATAACAAATCATGTCATGTCAACTTATTATTGGTCAAATTAATTTTTTAGAAAATATTTTTTATATATAATGGAACTAATAGATATATGATTCTCTAAAATAAGGAACTTGTTGGTGTTTTCTTTTTGGAGAATACGATATTAAGTGCTCCATTTTGAAGAAAGTGATAGGGAATTTGTTGGAAATGCTCTAAGAAATCAATCCCGCATTTACAACTCCCCATTATTCGATGAGATTTTTGTTTTTGTGCTCGAAGAAACATTAGCTAGTGTGTCATTTATATAGGCATAGATTAACTTCTTAATTATTTTCTCAAAAATTTGATAATATCATCTATAATACAGTATAAAGTCAAACTTATGTCTTTGTTAAAATTTGCATCACATCATCAACGTATTTACTTCACTTAATCAATGTTAAATAAAATAATAATTTTATTTTAGCAATGGTAACTAACATTTATGTGTACTGTAACATCTTATCCAATTTTTGATAGGTTAATTTATTTTCCTAATATAAGTCAATAACAAATTTTTCCTAAATTAATAGATAAAATGGTTCTTCCTTAATTTTGATATTAAAATATAATTTTCATTTAAATGTTGTTTATTTAAGGTAAAAGTGATTTTTCCATTTTTATGAAGATTCTACATAATCATTTAAAATTAATAGATTTCACAATTAAAATAAAAATAAAATAAAATACATATATAGGTTAATAGGTTTGAACTTGGGTCTATCGGGCTTAAATTGTAAATTCTCAAATAAAAAGCAGGCTCGAATAGTCCGATCAAAATTCGATTTCGGATCGATTAAATCAGGTTTACATTTACATTACCCGTACATGGTACGTGATTTGTACTAGTTGAATAAAGATGGTAGTCAAATCAAATGCTCGTGCAGGAGTGATTACTTCATCTTAATAACTTTTTTCCTGTAAATTAATTTTGAATATTTAATTTATTTCAAATTTGTAACAATTATTTTCAAAAAAAAAATTGATAAGATCTTTAAATATGATTGGTGTCAAAATGTTGGTGCGTAATCAACATAATTTTCCAACAAGATTTATACTATGAAACCAATTTTCTATATTTAATGTACAGTATGTACATAGACTTGATAAGATAGTTGATTTTTAGAGAAATGTAAGAGAAAGGAACTGGCTTATGCTGGTTCCGCCTGTTCGGTCTTTAAAATAGCGAACCGAAACTGGAGAAGAGTCAGTTCCTCTGATTCAGTTACTGAAACCGACAGTCTTTCCCGGTTCGGTTTTCCTGTTCGAACGCAACCAAACCCATGACTAAAACAGAGAGATCATTGTATGTACGAGCTTGGTGGAGGGAGGCATCGTATACCATGCCAGCTTTTAAGTGCACCAAGAGCTAAAATACAAAGAAATATTAATAGGTTCTCAGAGGATCAATTTTGTTTTACAACGGGGGCAAAAATGAGCTTCAAGCACACAAGCAGCTTACCAAATACCCAGCTGCACATAGCTCGGTTTGGCAAGGCCGAAAACTGATACCATGAATACCAAATCTACCTTTTCACCAAACATCAATTAACAAACAGAAAAACGATAATCGGACACTACAATGTTAAACTTTCATCAGCCATATTACTTGAGCGCACAGCCAGCTGAAGACAATATGGTAGGATAATAGCAAGCAAAAGGATCCGTCAAGTACGAAAGGGGGTTGGCAAAGAGCTTCAGAGACAAAGGATGCTTAACTCTCAATCACTTAGCTTACAGACGTCGATGAACTTCTGGACTGCATTATGATACTGAGTTCCCTGGGGAAGTAGTTTTACCAAGAAACAAAGTCAAGATAGAGCATGAGGGGTAATTGTGGCTGGAGAAATTGCTATGGTTAGTTGATTGTCAAATTTGTTAAAAGGGGTTACAACAAGGTTGATGAGCATTATTATTTAAGTCAATTACACATAACAACCCCGGCGTTACACAAATATCTGTTATAAGCACAATTTGTTATAATTATCTTTATCCATTATACAGAGCTTTAGAACAACCTGAATCAAAATGCCCTTCACTTATGTGAAAACAAACATTTAACATTCATGAATGAGAACTGACAACATTCAATATATCAAAAAGGAAGAGAGGCTCATTATTTCAACAAAATTCATGTATTTCAAATGATGAGCAAGCTTGAAACTTCTGAGCAAAACAAAAATCAAGGAAGAAACATGTACCTCCCAATACAATTGATGACAATCTGTGCACTGCCAAAACTCCAAATTCTTGTCGAATAGACAATCAGGAATCTTTTGGAAGCCTTTTGCAGCCTCTTGGGCCTCTTCCATGTTGAGTGGTCTTTGAATAAATCTTCCATTGCATTTCGTGCACCTTGACATTAGCTTGTCCTCTGAAATTTTTAGCTTGAAAGTCTCGATGACCTGCAAGAATCTCGTTTCATTAATTATTGGAAGCAGGTTTAACACATCCTCCTTATACTTGTGCAAGAATCCAGTTTTTCACAAACTCTTATCACAGATGTAACATATCCTCCTAACACTTATATTGAGCCGAAATTCGATCACATTATCCTTGACCTGCAAGGATAATGTGATAGGCAATTGACCAATAAATTTAATTATTGAAAGCAGGTCTTCACCCTTGTGAAAATTATGATGGTGGAGACGCATTGTGTTTATTTACCTAGCCTCAAACTTCATGTTCTGTGAAAGAAGGATATATTTCTGTTTGCTCTATTTCAGTTTTACTAAGCATTTAAATTATATGTCTCGGCAACTGTTTTAGGAAGTACAAAATAAAGAAGATTCTAAGTTTCTAACCCGGTTAAGATAAGACAATCTAATCAAGAACATTTCATAGCATAAAGAACTGATAGCCGCCTTAAATTTTTGGATCTTAATTTGTCATCAATATTTCTTTCCCACCAAAAGCATCCTTTCTAAGACCCAAGTCATAACCTCCAATTTTAACATAACAACGCACTGTATTTGAGAGGAGCTGGAAGGGCTGGCACAAGCCGTTGGAAGATCATCGGATTACTTGAACTCCATAGCAACCCCTAATTATTGGATTTGCTAGCAATGGGCCAAGGACATATAGGAGGAGTACCCATACTAGGTGTTGATCTAGCATGACCTTCATGAATTGTAAAATCTAACAGATCATAAGAGTAACTGATTGCATTATATGCTAAATGACCTACCATATAATAATCTAACAGATACATATCGGAGATACTTTCTGCAGGCTTTCAAATAAACAGAGAGACAGTGTACATTAATATTCAGCTTCTGAAAATTCAACAAGGGCACATCGACTGACACTAGCATACCTCTAACAATTGATCATTCTTAAGAAGGTTGTTCACTCTATAGATTTGATTTTGTATGAGATATTCATGTCGTAACAATTTTGCATCTCTTGTCAACAGTACTCTTTTCTCTCTTTGAGTTTGCTCTATTAATTCCCTGAAAGGACAAGGCAGCTCACTGAGCATAAGATTGTTGTTGTTTGTATTTCTTTAACAAAGTAAACATATAAAGTATATTCTACAGTAACAGGAAAAAAACATGTACAAACCTGGTTTCAGGTCTTTTATTAATTGGAACTGCAGCATCAATTCCAACACAGCGTAAATGTTTCGCTAAACCTTCCACCTGAACAGGATAACGTAGTAGCCCCATGATTTGAGGAGGAAGATGTTACATCCCATATACAAGAAACATTGCATGATTTCAGTAGACAAAAAAGATTACAAGGTAGAGCAAATTATTATGCTACTGATCATGCAAGGAAAGATAAAACAGACTTACCATTACATCACAAAGGAACTTTGGGCATCCATCACCTCCAATTGACAAATCCCATGGTGGAGGACCTTGCCAACTATCAAGTGCTTCTCGATGTTTTACTCTTTGTTTTATATCCAAGGGAGCTTGTTTTCTCGTTTTCTTTTTAGAATTTTTAGGCTTTCTGTCTGATTCTTTCAATAAAATTTTACTTCCATACTTATGAATAATTTTCAAGAGTGAGTCATCCAATGAACCGGTCTTGCTCAGTATTGAGTCAGAGACAACATTAGCTGAAGGTTCAGGCATTGTAAGTTCAGAGGTAGCAGCCCTTATCATATGAGAAGCATTACATAGTGGAGTTAAAATTCTCTTAGCTATACCTGGTTCTTCAAGTATCTGCATTAATCCAGTATTTATACTAGAAGAATGAAGTTCTCCTATACCATGCAATGAATCACCTGCCATATTGCAAAATAAGCAGAAGTTGTTTTAGGGAGTGTACAAGCACAGGAATAAGAAGCTCGTAGCTTTTGCTACAGTACATGTTACACTCTTCACAGGAAAATTGGTATTTTGTTTTACTGGCAATGGGAAATATTTTGGGCCTAAAAAGGAAACAATGATAAACATGTCATCATTGGCAATTCATAGTTAATATTCCAATAGTTTCTACCCTATCATACAAAGATGAAAGATAGACAAGTTAAGTAATACCAGAGTACAAACCTTCTTTATTAATCTTTGCATGGAAAAGAGCAAATATGTCAAGAAGACACTGAGCGTCAGCAGCTGCATATGTTTTTTGCTCGTCTGTAAGAGGGCGACATGACCAATCACTGCATTGAAGTTCCTTAAGATGTTTGGCCCAAATATGAAGATGTATCAGATATATTTATTTTCTAGCCGTCTTTTGATAAGAATCCAGATAATCCATGACCGTGTACACAAATAATGCAGACAGAACATTGGACACACAAGATTTGACTAATTCACATACAAAATTTCCCTCAAAATAATTTGAAAGTAACCAGATCTACAGTGCCAAGAAACTATTAAACTTCATTAGCTGATGAATTCAACCCAAGTCAACCGAATTTGTTCACTTTTCCTACAATAGATTGAAATTTAACACATCTCAGCAGCATTTTGGTTGATCAAAAGGCAGCAAAATTAGTACAGCTATAGAGGATTTGAACTTGAAACCTCAAGTTATGAAGATCAACAATTGGGATATGTTGCCTGATATAGAGCTATTTGTCACAGCCTGTTCATATTTGCACATCTTACTAATTTCTTACACTCAGTTTACAACATTTGCTTTATACTCAGTTTACAAGAGGCACCGCAAGAGCTCAGGAAATTTACATTTGCTTTATACTCAGTGTACAATAAACACTCTTAGCTTCCATTGTAAACCCTCACGAGACTTGAAGGAACCCTCTTTAAAACAATACTCATGATGATTTACAAAAGAATTTGACAGAAAGCACAAGAAATAGGTGTAATCCAGATTGAACTAACCTTGGAAAGAGTAAAGCCGAGCAGCTCGGCACAAATGGCTGCCAAGCTCTTGACATCCTTTGATACCCTCTTGGTTGATTGTTTTTGTTGCATGAAATGGTAAATGCTTGTGATATCAAGGAAGGGCTCCACCCTAAGAAAGCCAGGGTCGTAACCCTGGGAGCAGAAGGTGGAGGACAAATAGACCAAATCCTGCTTGAATTTGAAGCCCAGTTTGAGGACATCAGGAGAGACGAACAAATCTCTTAGCAGATCGTAGACGGAAGAGAGAGGAAGGGAGAGCAAGTCGACAAGGAAAACGAGCGAGTCCGAGGGCGAGTCGACGAGTCGGCAGGCGAGCTGAAGGAGGGCGACGGTGGGGAAACCCGGGGGATGCTGCTGGTGGCTGCGAACGGGCTTCCATTCGGCGTCCAGGGCGACCACCGATGAGTGAGTCAATGACCAGCGCAAGTGAGCGAACTCGGCCGAGTCAGCCGTGGAGACCCACTCAATTTTGAGCCGTGGAGGATAACTGCTAGCGGTGACGTCCCCGTCCATCCAGACTCCAGACTCCAGACTCCAGAGAGGAGAGGGCTTCGAGGTTTTTACGACACCGTAACCGCTATGTTATTTGTTATTTTTGGCTGCCAAAGTGGAATGACTCCTGAGACGGTCATTTAGTCCCCTTGTAAGGCTCTCTTCGGCAATTCTAGCTGGAACTGGAACTGACAGCTGAGACTGAAAGCTGAAGCTGAGAAAATTAGCTGGAACTGAAAAAGATAACTAGATGAATATAGAAAAATTTGAAATGTGTATTCGGGAAATCCGGTAGCTGAACGAAAAATGTAGGACTCAAATTGCCCAAAATGCCCTCCAATATGTAATTTTTTATATTTATTTATGCAAGAAAGCAATCGGTTTTTTCTCCCAAAAAACAAAAAAGAAAACCATCAATTAGCAATATGAGCAGATCTGAGGCCTTTTTTTAGATCTTGTGACTCTCATCTCCGACTTCTCCATGGTACTCGCCGGCCGACTCTTCTCCTCCGGCTTCGCTCCTTGCTCTCGTCGGCCACCTAAACGCCCCCTTTTCACTTGTTTATCGAGCATCCCCCAGGCCACTTCCCGTAGCTTTGCACGGCAACCCCAACAGATCTCTCCTGCCGCTGCCGACGATGAAAACAGGAACTCGAAGTGAGTCACGGCGACGGAAAATCGGAACCGGAACTCTGAACCCCCAGTCGATCAAGTCATTTGGGCTTAATTAAGGGATTTTAGAACCCTAATTTCACGAAATTTGCAGAAAAAATTAGGGCCATAAATTGACAAATCATGGAGATTAGAGCTCGAATGGTATTCCCTGCCTTCACCACGACGAAGACGATGCCGGATCTGCGCTCGATCAAGCCCCAGGATGTTCGTCGCTCGTCAACCCTCCTAAGCAGAAGTCACGATGTAGAAAAAAAAGAAGGGCATGTCTGGAATTTTTCGCACCACCAGCGGGACGGACGCTGATCAATCCGCTGCCATCTGGGGGGTAGGAGATGGCAGATTGTAGCGGAATTCCGCTATTCGGCACGCTCCAGCTGGTCCGCCCGCTACCCTGCCGAACACCATGGGAAGTAGCGTCTGAGAGGAATTCCGCTGCCAGCTCCTAAGAAACACTAGTCCCGAACGCAGCCTAAGTTGTACCTACCCCAAGAAAAATGTTGTCCCGGGTATTTCTAGAGTGTTTCCATCAATTTGCATGCTAATATGGCGATATCCATCCCCTAGTACTCCCTAGTGCAGATGTACGGGTTCATGCCTTGAATCTTAGCATACTCCAAATCAACTGATTAGGGTTCATATCTCCATGTAATTGCAATTTGGAAGACGATAGATTGAGGCGATTTTTGGAAGAACCAAGCTCGTTCCATCTAGTCGCACCTAAAAGTGGTATGAATTTGGTCTTCTTTCGTCTTCAGTTTATACCATTTGAATCATATATATACAAATATTTGATTTTTGCTTGTTCCTCTACATATTTGTCTTTGACTAACTAGTTTATGGCGATACTATTACAGTGCAAATCGGAAGACAACCTATCTTTTCTCTTAAACTCTGTTATTTCCGGTCTAGTAGCTTTATTTTGGGTTTATTATCTTATTTTATGTAAAGCCCGGTTTACTCGTTGTTGGGCAACCTAACTAGCTAATATAAGCTCATCTGCTGTAATGTTTGAGATCATCATGAAAACAACATTTCTCTGAACTCTGAACTCTCTCATTTCCATTCAATCAATCACACCATCTACGTTTAGCTTCTTCGATCGGTAATTCTAAATCGCTACCGATCCTAAGCTATCCGTGACTGAGTTCTTCAAGCTCTCCGAGCTCCTAACTTGGTCCCTATCCGGAAAACCCGCATCAATGGTATCAGAGCTCGTGCTCCTCCGACCTTCTTCGGTACCCACCGATGAAGGCTTCTATGTTGAAGTTGGTAAGGCTCGCAAGAAGGAGAGTCTGATCTCTGACTTGAAGGCTTTCATCAGTCGGCACTTCAATTTTCCTCACCCACAAGTCGTTGTTGGTGACGATGGAGGTGTGGTCATCACCGGACTGTACGAAGGAATACCGGATGATGCAGATTATGTTGGGCCTCGTTTCTCTCTGGGTACGGGCCCATATTATAAAAAGCCCACGATAGCGGAAAGGCCCGTCAGCTAGGTCGGTTAAAGCCCATCCTTGAAGGGGGGTCCGTTGGAACTGATGTCCAAGGAGTCCGGGAGCGGGAGCAAGCATTCGGTAACAGGTGAGAGAAGGTGGCCGGAGATCTCGGGATCCAGTAGCTCACCCACGATCCATCCACAACGACGCCGATCATTAGATATAAGATAGATTTTTAGCAACAGATAGGGATATCGTATCTGAGATACACACGCTTGTAATTCGAATTTGATTAGCAATCAATAAAGCCTATTTGCCGAATCTTTGATCTTATCTTTTCAATTTCCATTCAATTGTTTGTCACGTTCCAAAAGCTCTCGATCGTAACCTCAAACTAGGGTATTTGAACAAGTATCGTTTTTCACCCAAAACAATTTGGCGCCCACCGTGGGGCTACGATCTGTAGAGTTTTAGCCTTTCCGGCCGTTGTCGCCACGATTCCCCAGTCACCAGCATGTCGGGATCCGATCAAGCCTTCCAAGAAGCGCTAGCCGACGACCACTCGAACGGCGTCGACCCTGAGATCGAACCCGAGGATCCCTTGAATCCAGAGGATCCACCAGCCGCCAATCGCCAAGACGAGATGGCTACCCTCTCCCAGAGGATCCTCGACCTCCAGAAGGAGATGCAAGACCAGCGCGACAGCTTCCAAGCCATTGTAGGTTGTATCGCTACCGAGAACTCTCGGATGCTGGAGGAAAACTCTCGTATCGCCAGCGAGAACAACCGACTGCGCGCTCAACTACAGACGACCGCCGCACGTGGCTCGCGCCCGCGAATGAACCGTGAGGCCGAGGGGATAGCAATCAATCTCAATCTTAATGGCGGCGAAGGGTCCTCACGAGGGCCTCAAGGCGGAGATCAAGGTGACAGGGTTACCCCCGCGGCTACCCTCCCTGGGGTACCGCCGGTCCAAACGCCAACGAATTGGCAGCCCTAGGCCCCCCAGCAGCCGCCTAATCCTCTGCAGCCTGAACCTACTCCTCGCACCCCACGTCCCCAATTCGCATGGGATGATGACGAGGAGGAGGAGGACCCCGAGAGGAGACGCCCGCTGAGTATAAACGTGCGCCGCGAGGTCCAAGAGCACCTAAAGGCTTTCGCGGAGCAAATCGCTCGTATCCCTGGCATGCCCAAGCCTCTAGAGAAGGAATCCTACGACGGGTATGACGAGTCTCCGTTCGTACCCCGTATCGCTCAAGAGCCCATTCCTAAGAAATTCATCGTCCCCACGATGACTCCCTATGACGGCACTGCCGACCCCGACGACCACGTCGCGATCTACAAGCAGCGAATGATGACCAGTTCAATCCCGTCCCACTCGAAAGAGCCTCTGATGGCTAAAGGGTTCGCCACAACCCTCGCTGGCCCCGCCTTGAAGTGGTTCTTAAGCCTCCCGAGGGGAAGTATCACCTCCTTTGCACACTTGATAGATTCGTTTAGAGCACAATTCGCCAGCAGTCGCAAGTTTGAAAAGCGCTCTAGCGATCTCTACCGAATCCGGCAAGAGGCTAATGAGCCGACCCGCGACTTTCTGGATCGGTTCAATCGGGAGAAGGTGAATACTCCCTTGTGCGACGTCGAGACGGCCATAGAAGCATTCAGGCAGGGGGTCCTACCAGACGGCGATCTGTACGCCGAACTCACGAAGTTCCCGTGTTACACCTTCGAAGACGTGCAGTCCAAAGCCCTAGCTCACATCCGGTTGGAAGAAGACCGCCGGCTACGCTCCCGAGTCACAGTCTGGGACCACGTCGAGAAGAAGACTCAGCATGATAATCGGCGAGATCGTCGGGCTCAACCTTACCACGCACCGTCCTCGGTAAATGTGGCAGCGCCAGAAACGGCAGACGCCAGTAGAGATAAGCCCGACCCGCCACCTCTGGACAATCTCCAACTGGGACTATCCCTTGCTGAACTAGTCAGAAACCTGAGCAGACTCGGAAAACTAATCCGTTGGCCCCGAAAGATAGAGAGTAACAAGACGGAGGCCCCCGCCAAAAAGTGGTGCCACTTCCACGACGGTCCGGGCCACCTCACTAATGACTGCAGTATCCTGAGGAGGGAGGTAGTCTTCCTGATAGCCCGCGGCCTGATCTCAGAAGTAGCCCCGAACGCCCAGATCCCACGAGGGTTAGCGGGGGTACCCGAGCCAGGATCAGCCAAGCCTCCGTCCCCTCCCCACGACCGAGTAGTCAACGTCATCTCGGGGGGGTCGGACGTCTGCGGCCTCAACTATTCCGCGGCTAAGCGTCGGGCACGAGAAGATAACTTTGAAAAAACAGCCGGGCCTAGCCGCCCCGATAAGGCCTGGGCAAATGCACCCATAACTTTTGACGACGCCGACATGGGGGGATTAGTCGGACCCCATCACGACGGACTCGTGATATCCCTCCACATTGGCAACGTCATGATGAAAAGAGTGCTCGTTGACACCGGAAGTTCCACTAATTTGATGACTCTGGATGCCTTGAAGGGCATGGGCTTGTCCGAAAGCGATATCGACAGAAATCCCGTCCCTTTAGTAGGCTTCAGTGGAGAAGTGAAGCACACCCTAGGAGACATCGTGCTCTCCACTTACGCCAAAGGAGTCAATGCCCAGGTCCGCTTCGCCATCATGGAGTGCCCGTCGTGTTATAATGTCATCATGGGGAGACCATGGATACACGAAATGAAGGCGGTCGCCTCCACCTACCATCAGACGCTAAAATTTCCCACCCCTTGGGGGGTGCAAGAGATCAAGGGCGACCAACGGCTGGCCCGTGATTGCTACAATTCGGCTCTAAAGCCGACGTCCGCCGGAAATGGCGCATAGCAATTACAGGAGGCCCCCTCTGTCCACACAAAAGCGGATACACTCGAAGAAGAAGTGGAAGAGGTGGCCTTAGACCCGGCCAACCCTGACCAACATGGTGGGGATTGACCCTTCAGTCATAACGCACAAGTTGAACGTGGACCCCACACACCCCCCGGTGCGGCAGAAGAGACGGAAGTTCGCGCCAGAGAGAAACCGGGTGGTGGACGATGAAGTGAAGAAACTGCTAGAAACGGGAAAAATCAAGGAGGTCAAATACCCAGAGTGGCTGGCAAACGTGGTGGTAGTGCCCAAGAAAATCGGAAGTGGAGAGTCTGCGTAGACTTCACTGATCTGAACAAAGCATGCCCGAAAGACTCCTTCCCGCTACCGCACATCGACTCCATGGTCGATGCCACGGCCGGTCACGAACTCCTCACTTTCATGGATGCCTTCAGTGGGTACAATCAGATCAATATGGAGGAAGGCGATCAGGAGAAGATGGCCTTTATCACCACCCAAGGGACGTATTGCTACAAGGTCATGCCTTTCGGACTCCAGAACGCTGGAGCCACCTACCAGCAGCTAGTGAACCGAATGTTCCAAGACCAGATCGGGAGAACGATGGAAGTCTACATCGACGACATGCTCGTCAAAAGCAAGCATGCCCCGGACCACATCGCCCACCTGGCAGAAGCTTTCGCCATCTTGGATCAATACGGCATGAAGCTCAATCCCGCGAAGTGCACATTCGGAGTAAGATCAGGGAAGTTCCTAGGCTACATGGTCACGTAAAGGGGGATCGAGGCAAGTCCTGAGCAAGTGCAGGCCATCGCCAAGTTAAGATCCCCCCGGTGCGTTAAGGACGTTCAGCGACTGACCGGCAAGATCGCGGCCTTGAATAGGTTCATCTCCCGATCGGCGGAAAGGTGCCGCCTGTTCTACGAAGTCTTAAAAAAGAATAGGAGTTTCGCCTAGGAACCGAGGCACGAAGAAGCGTTTCAAGAGCTAAAAGCTTACTTTGCCAATCCCTTGCTCCTCTTGAAGCCAGAAGCCGGAGAAATCTTGAAGTTGTACCTCTCGGTAACGGAAAGTGCCGTCAGCGGCGTCTTGGTTAGAGAAGAAGAGGGCCAACAGCTGCCGGTGTACTTCGTGAGCAAAACCCTGCTGTCTGCCGAGAGCCGCTACTCCCCGCTGGAAAAATTGGTGCTGGCCCTAGTCATGTGCTCACAGAAGTTAAGGCCCTATTTCGAGTCGCATACCATCGCCGTTCAAACCAATTACCCAATGAAAACTGTGATGCACAAGCCTGAGATAACCGGTAGAATGGTCAAATGGGCAATACACTTGAGCGGCTTCGACATCATCTATGAGCCTCGGACAGCGATAAAGTCACAAGCACTGGCCGATTTTGTGGCCGACTTTAGTCCCACCCAAGAAAGCCCGGCTCCGGATCAGATCGTGGCCACTGTCGCCAGAGACGACTATCCGGAGTGGACCTTGCACACTGATGGATCGTCGAACGTCAGAGGAGCGGGTATAGGGGTCGTACTGAACTCGTCCAGGGGGGATAGTATAGCTCAAGCAGTCCGGTGCGAGTTTGAAGCCACCAACAACGAGGCCGAGTATGAAGCCTTGGTGTTCGGTTTAGTGCTAGCACGTGACCTCTACATCCAGAAGCTGAGTGTCAAATGTGACTCGCTGCTGGTGGTAAACCAAATTTCTGGAGAGTATGTAGCCAAAGATAGCCGGATGGCCGCTTACCTCGAGGTAGTCCGCGCCCTGAGTCGGCAGTTTGAGGACATCACCTTCGAACAAGTATCCAGGGAGCATAACACTCAGGCGGATGCACTAGCCAACCTGGCCTCCTCCATCGACCACAAAAGAATTCCGAGCTATACCCCTGCTGCACATTACTCAACCTGCCATATGCTTAGCTACCACCGAAGAATGCCCGAATCCTGTCTTGACCCTCACCGATGCCGCCACCGGGGAAACCCGAGAGCCATCCCAAGAGGAATCCCTGTCCTCACACGACTCCGAAGAGTCTTGGATGAAACCTTATCTTTCTTGGCTCGTGGATGGAATTCTACCCAAGGATAGAGCGGAAGCACGGGCCCTCAAAATCAAGGCGGCCAGATTCACGGTCATAGAGGGCACCCTGTTCCACAAGTCCACCAGCGGGATCCTTCAGAGATGCCCAACCCAAGCTGAGACCGTTAAAATATTGAAAGACATCCATGAAGGAGAGTGCGGTAACCACACCGGCGGCAGAAGTCTGGCAAGCAAAATCCTAGGCTATGGCTGGTATTGGCCGACGCTGAAAAAGATGCCATCGAATACGCCAAACGGTGCGACGCCTGCCAGCGGCATGCGGCTACCTCACACCAACCGCCCGAGCCTCTGCATCCAATGCTTACTCCGTGGCCTTTCATGAGATGGGGCATGGATATCGTTGGGAAGCTCCCACCGTCGTATGGGCAGAGAGTGTATTTCCTGGCTCTTACCGATTACTTCTCCAAGTGGATAGAAGCGGAGGCGTACAAGGAAATCAAAGATAAACAGGTGATATCCTTCCTTCAAAAGAATATTTTGAGCAGGTATGGGGTCCCCGCTGAGATCTTGTGTGACAATGGATCGCAATTCATTAGCAAGAAAACTCAAGGGTGGAATATTGACTTAGTCATGTCGACACCTCGGTACCCCCAGGCCAACGGGCAAGTAGAGTCGAGCAATAAGATCCTTGTCAACAACCTCAAGAAGCGGCTAGTGCAGATCGGGGGTCGATGGGCGGACGAGCTACCGTATGTCCAGTGGGCGGATCGCACCACTCCTAAAACCTCCACGGGCCGAAGCCCCTTTTCCTTGGTTTACGGATGTGAAGCGGTCATCCCCACGGAAATCCTGGTCCCCACAGCTAGATACGGCTTACTCACCAGCGATCAGAACGCCGTCGAGCTCGCTCGGAACCTCGATATGGCCACAGAAGTTCGAGAGCAGGCCTGGTGTCGAATGGTGCGCCACCAACAACAGGTCGCTAGAAGCTATAACAGGAACGTGAGAGTGAGGACTTTTCAAGAAGGAGACTGGGTCCTCCGGAAAGTCTTCCAGAATACCCGAGACCAGAGCGCCGGAAAACTGGCCCCCTCCTGGGAAGGTCCTTACCAGATTTCGGGCATCGCCGGCCAGGGGGCGTACCAACTCCGCGACCCCAGAGGCCGAGAAGTCCCTAGAAGCTGGAACGCTACCCACCTTCGGCAGTATTACTTCTGATTCCCTTTAGACTTGTGTGTGTGGATTTTTCTTGGCACTTGATGATATTGTTTGACTCCTTGCATGACATTTGATAATGTTGTTTGGTTTCCTCATGATTTTCGATAGTATTTATGGTATCGAATGACACTTTCCCCACTTTGGGACCAATTCATATTGCATGATCGTTTGTTTGGATGCTTTCTGAAATTCGCATGACTCGCGTGGCGTGATTACTACTTGCAATTGTTTGTGCCAAACTCGTGACCAATGTTTCGCATGCTACGAATCTAAGTCTTCTCGGCAACGCACGATCTAACGATTAAAACGCCAGCCACGGCCCGAGACCCCCGAAAACTACCCAACTAAACGCTAGATTCCCAGCAAATCGGATACGCGCTAAGCATTGCTAAGTTTCTAGCTACTAAGCGAGCCGTGGACGTGCTCGACCACCAGACCACGACGCTACTGCAAAGCGTCTTACCTAAAGATAGTGCCTAGAACTCATCAAAATGGCATTCAAACGAAACGCAAGCAAGTAAAGAAAACGACCCTCGAAGGGGTAAGAACTACTAACCAAACCGACCCCCCACGGGTCGGGCAAAACAAGTCAAATACGCCCCGAAGGGCTAGAAGTACCTCGACCTCGAAGGGTCGGTAAAACCACGCAATCTGCCCCGAAGGGCTAAAAGTCTTAAGGCTACTACTGGCCAGAGAAAGTTATAAACAAACGCCACGCAAGGCGGAAGGAACTTGTCATTAGAGAATCAAGCGGAAGACTCACCAGGTCCCTGGTCGGTCGGTGTCTGCGGAGCGTGGGAAGATTCGCCAACGGTAGGGATAGAAGCAACGGTTATTGGGGTAGCGGAGGGAGCAGCAGTAGAATTGGCAGGGGCAACGCTGGCGTCAATAGCAGCTACGACGGCCACAACGGCTGGCGCGTTGGAGACGGGGGTAGAAGAGGCCTCCATAGGCACCGGAGAGTCATCTTCGGTGTCAGATCCTTCAGCCCCCTCGTTAAAAAACTTCGCGCCGGGAAGCCGCTGGCCGGCCGGAAAGCCGGCCGCTAGTTTTCTTGCTTCCTCCTCCAAGCTCCAGACGCCCCTGGACTCCACCGGCAGCTTCTCCAGCACCTCCACCCGAGCCTTCAATGAGTAATAAGCTGCGATGCTCCACGCTTCCTCCCCAAACGTCTTGACCTCCTTCTCCAGTTCGGCCACCTGCGCCTGTGACTCCGCAAGACGGCGACCCTGCTCTGCGGATAGCTCTTTAGTCTCTTCCACAATCGCCATTGCCTCGTCCACCGCCTCGCTGAGTTGTCCCTCCCGCCTAGACACAAACTCCCTTTCCTCCTTGATCTTTTCAAGCACCGCTACCATCCCCTGAGCCACCTGGGAGCGGATGAGCCATGGGGTGTGAAAAATCACTCGAAAATAAGAAAATTAGAGTGACTGGGAGAAAATACCTTAAGAGCCGATAGAGCCCCCTCGTTCACCGCATCGTCCAGGCTCCTTGTTAGAAACCGCTTCCGGACCCTAGAAGTGACCACACCCCGTAGCATCTTCCACACCTCTTTTTGGGCTTCTTCCCCAGCCTCCAGGACAGATGTCGGAATTTCCGCGGCACGTTTGAGCGACGGCGCCCGCGGAGTCTCCACGTTAGGGGAAGAGGGCATGGGCAGTTTCAGCGCCGAGGCCCGCGTGCGGCGGTGGACCGCCTCTTTCGCCGACGGAAGGCGGGTGGCGCTGGGCCTTCGGAGGCCAGAGACTGCAACCAAGTCGGAAGAGGGGTTGTGACCAAACGGGATGAGAAGAGGTGCGAGGAAGAGGAAAAAAGCAAAGATTAGGGCACGGAATCTCCTACCAGGCGCCGGCAGAGCAGGAGTAGGAGCGGGGGCAGGAGTCGAAACGACTTAAACATCATCGTCCGATTCAGACTCCGAGGCGGCCAGGCGAGCGGACAAGGTGTTCTTGTCAGGGAAATTGTTGAGGACACGGTCTTCCAGGGGGATGTTCATGAGAGCGGCGCAAGCTTCAGAAATAGTAGGGGCAAAGTTTCTGTCCGCCGGGACTGTTCACATGAAAGATCCAGCGATTATGAACACGAAAGACCCTAAAGAAAGCAGTAAAGAAGGTGAGCGGTTGCTTACGGTTCACATTCCATCGGTCGAAGAGGATGGGTTTGAGCTGTTCTCCCATGGCGCCCATGGATTTACGGTTGACAAAGAAGAACCTCGATGCCCAGCCAGGCGCGTCGACTTTCGGCTTCCAAACCAGTGGGTTCTTGGCGTTATGGGCTTGAAGTGTAACACGACCCGGCCTCTGAGTGCGAATCTCATAGGCATGAGCGAGATCCTTCATGTTAAACGACACGTCCAGGGCGGAGCACATCTCATGAATGGTGGTCAGAATCTTCCACGCCGAAGGCATGATCTGCGATGGGGAAATCCTTAAATCGCCAAGGAAAAGTTGAACCAGGCGGGGGAAAGAGAATTTCAAGCCAATGGTGAACGGAAACTCAAGAAAGCAGATCCAATCTTGCTTCACCCAGTCAAGAAGCTCGGTGTCGGGTTTTAGCGCCTGGGTTCCTGGGGGGAAGCCGCTCTCCGCCACTAAGGCGTCCACCTCCTCTTGCGTCATGGAGCAGGCGTATTGGTCTTGAGCGGTGAGAGATTTGGAAAAGACAAAGCCGTTCGGACTCGCCATCGGAAAAAAAGGGAAGTTTTCAAGAGAGAGAGTCGTTTAGGGATAAGAACGGATCTTGGGAAGATTTGAGAGAGAGGAAGCGAAATGATGGCGATAAGGGGAAGAGACTGCAGTTAAGGGGTTTGATGGTGCCGGTTTCCAAAGCAGTTTCCACAGGAAACCGTCCCATCGCCACGCGTCGGCCATCTAGTGGTGAGAAGGCTTTCGGCCGCGCTTAAGAAAATTTTTGAATTTACCGCCGGCCGAATACCCTTCTCAGGGGTATTGTTGGGCCTCGTTTCTCTCTGGGTACGGGCCCATATTATAAAAAGCCCACGATAGCGGAAAGGCCCGTCAGCCAGGTCGGTTAAAGCCCATCCTTGAAGGGGGGTCCGTTGGAACTGATGTCTGAGGAGTCCACGAGCGGGAGCAAGCATTCGGTAACAGGCGAGAGAAGGTGGCCGGAGATCTCGGGATCCAGTAGCTCACCCACGATCCATCCGCAACGACGCCGATCATTAGATATAAGATAGATTTTTAGCAACAGATAGGGATATCGTATCTGAGATACACACGCTTGTAATTCGAATTTGATTAGCAATCAATAAAGCCTGTTTGCCGAATCTTTGATCTTATCTTTCCAATTTCCATTCAATTGTTTGTCACGTTCCAAAAGCTCTCGATCTTAACCTCAAACTAGGGTGTTTGAACAAGTATCGTTTTTCACCTAAAACAGATTACATCCACGAGACTTTTGATTGCATACTCGACCTTGTCGGATGGATCGAAGGGTGCGTTGAGCTGCCATCAGTTAGTGACCACCAAATACTCGTTGAAACACCTAACTCACATGTTCTCAAGAACCTGGGATCAATCGAGCGAGAGGAATTCGTTCCATTGGAGTCCGGTATTGCAAAGGAACTTCCCCACTTTCACGCCTACCAGGTGCTCGACAAATGACCAAGCCACAAACTGATTTGAAGTTTGTACGAGATGATCTGTGTTTTGATCCGGGTGGAAATCCTAAGGTTTTGCCAGCTGAGAATTCAAACATGATTGACGATGATGATGATGTGTTGATTGCTAAGAAGTTGATAATGGATGATGATCTTATGAATCCAGAAGAAGAAGCCCAATTAGTGACAATTGACGAACCTAAAGTTGAAAAAGAAGCTGTACACTCAGGCGCACACCATGTGTTCGGCGAAATGCCAAGGAGGGTGGTCAGCCATGAAATCAAGTTTGATGTGCCGACGTTACCTAGAGTTGCATCATATGACCTTATGCTGAGGCAACCTAATCGTCTACATTCAAAACTTGAGCATCACAAGGTATATCCTAAACTATATGAGGCTTACGTTAACTCAGTTGCTTGCCTAGAACTATACTATTTTGACCCCGAGGAAAAGAAATCCAAGCTTGGTGGTTCCATGATTTCCAATAAGAGTGAGTTGGTTGCTTACATGGGAGTGTTTGCTTTCGATCCCGAAGGAGAACCACTCTCTACTAATGGTAAATCACTACATTTGAATTCTGATTTTCAAAGGAAAATTGGCTTGTGGAATGCTGAGAGGAATGGTGTGCAGAAATTTAAAGAATACCAATACTATGATGTGCTTAATTTTGATATTTCAATGTTGGTTTCTGCTGAAAAGGGGGACTTTGCAGCTCATGGATCAGCTAGAATAGTTGACAGTGCAGCTATTAGATATGTGGTTGATAATTGCTTGGTGACACCTGCTTATGTTAGAACCTCTCAACTGAAATTCAACTTAACCAAGGCTTTAGGTTGGTTCCTACTTCCCTTGGATAATTTTCAACCATTGATAGATGCAAATGATAGTGCTGATATTGCGGTTTTTGACCCTAGAGGTACTAAGTTGTTGTCTAGTGATCATTATAGGGGCTTGTCAAGTGAGGGTGAGTTTAATGGTTGGCTAATGAAATACAGTGTGCTAGAAGAAGATGAAAGGAGTCTTTGGCAGAGTACTTTGAGTTGGTTTATGATAAGATATGGGAGTTGCATTTCAGTTGAGATGTTCCAGGCAAGCCTTGTAGTTTTTGTATTCGACCCGGGTGGAGGCAAGCACCTTAATGTCTTTGCTGGTTCAGAAAGTAACATGTGCTATTATGCCTATACATATAAGGGGGTTGCTACATTGGGTGTGATGGGTTATATATGCATTCAACTGGTTTGTGTTGACAAGACAAATGCTACAGAAAATAAGCTGATTCTTTTTGATCTAGTTATGTGTTTGAGCAGGTCATCAAACATCAAATTGATTCCATTTGATCATGGTGGGGGTTTTCACATGGAATCAGGTTTGGAGTGGGAAACTGAAGTTGAGATTTCTTCTATATTTGGTGGAAGTCTTGCTTATAAAGAAGGGGCTGAATTTGCTGATGTGAATGGCCATCTTGGAGGTATGTTTCAGCTGAGATCATTAAAAGAAACACATAGAAATCTGCAGCAGAGCACTCTTGCTGGTGTTGAATTAAGAAATAAGATTTGGTTTTCAATTGAGCTTGGTATGAGAGATATTTCTCCATGGTTGCTTTTGTGGATTTTTATGCTGAATTTGGTGCTAAGCTATCAGCTAGGCTTACTTAAAATTGGATTGCTTCTGGCCCATTCCCAAACACAAAAGAAAACAGTCTATAGCCAAACTTGCACAGCCATTGCATTTTGTGAACTATGCATTGAGAGGGATGATATATATAGGAAGTCAAGCTTTACAAATGGCAAATTTTTATTGGCTATGCTAACTTTGCTAGTGGATTTGATGGCATCAAATGGAGTTTGCTACGTTGTTGAATTGTGGACTGAATTTGGTGCTAGTGCAGTAAATTGCTCCCTCCATTATCTTGATTGTGTTTGGTTACTTGATATTGGCAAATTTGAAGGACATCTATGCTCTTGTTCAGGGCTGTTATTGCTATGGATGATCCTTGAGGACAAGGATCTCTTCCAGCGGAGAGTATTGTTACAGTGCAAATTGGAAGACAACCTATCTTTTCCCTTAAACTCTGTTATTTCCGGTCTAGTAGCTTTATTTTGGGTTTATTATCTTATTTTATGTAAAGCCCGGTTTACTCGTTGTTGGGCAACCTAACTACCTACTATAAGCTCATCTGCTGTAATGTTTGAGATCATCAATGAAAACAACATTTCTCTGAACTCTTAACTCTCTCATTTCCATTCAATCAATCACACCATCTACGTTTACCTTCTTCGATCGGTAACTCTACCGATCCTAAGCTATCCGTGACTGAGTTCTTCAAGCTCTCAGAGCTCCTAACTTGGTCCCTATCCGGAAAACCCGCATCAGATACCTGGGAGGTCGAAGCTAGTTCGTTCGAACCCTAATTCCCATTCCTATTCCAGAGGTATGATATTTCAATTTTATAGGTTGTATAATTTAATCATGTGGAAACCCTAATCCTCATTCTTATTCCCCTTGTAGGAAAGAACCCTACAAAGTGAAAATGAGCGTAAGGTGCTGTTAAGCCTCCTTAAAATCGTGCAGGTATGAAACCTATTGCTAAATGTGATTAAAATTATGGGCACCTGTTCAATCTTATGCATTTCCACTTGTAACTGCAAAAATTTGATAGTTAATATAGATGTATTGACCCATTCTTGAGCATTTACATGTCTGAATGTACACATTTATGATCAAAAGGCAGCTCGCATGCCATTTTTTTTAATTCTATCCTCGAATTTTAGTTAAATTGTTGAAAGCGTAGAAGTATATGAGTAGTTACCTTTCACGTATGATATTTTGATTTGTTTTGAAATAAGTGAAAAATTAAGCTTTAAAGAATGTTACGCTTATACCCTTGAATTCCAATTGAATTACTTTTAGGAAAAGTTTAGAGGGCAGTTGATATGGTAGTATAGTTGGTTGTGCAATGCCTTGCAATGTTAGTCCGTTGAAATTGGAAATTTTGATTTTGATATATGGCTAATCAGGATAGGTGTTTTATATGTAATTGAAAATAATTGTTGATTGTGCACTTGTTAACCGTGTATGAATTTTACAAGAGTTACAAACTTCAACTAATACAACTCGAATTTGCGGTAAGTTTTCTGTCACTAGCTTGCATTATTGTTGTTATAGAATCTAGAGTTATCAAGAACTCCAGTTTTGGGAAGAAAAAGCTATTGATGTAATATCTTCATACACCAATATGTGCTTTGTGTGTACTTGAAGAAGACTTATTTTCTATATATTAACTTGGATAAGAGATCATTTTCATGTGTTAATCAAAAGTAGAAATAGAGTGAGCTGAAACTTGTAAGCTTAGAGAAGAGCTTGTATGAAGGTCTCGGTTAAGGTTGAATCACTATGTTTGTCTAATGTACTTATAAGAAATAGATTTCTGATCTAGGTAGTATACATTGATATTTGTTGTGATAACCATTAGTACAATGTCATAATATATATTCAATCGCTAGGCTTAAGCTATACTAAAGTTCAACATGGAGCTTAGTCAAAATCTTTTTACTTTTGACTATTCCTTATTATATCTTGTAGAGACTTTGAAACTTTAATATTTATTTTAGTCATGACCAGAAATATGTAAACTTACTAACCCCATTGTAGTCAGCAAAAAAGGGTTTATGCTAAGGTTACAACAGAGACTTGGAATTTGATTAAAACAATAATTCCAATTGAAAATTAAATCAGAGGTCAATGCTTGTCCTTTATATTTTTGCCTTTGTTGGATGGTATTTTGAAAAGCATTGTTTCCTAATGAACCAACATGCACGCATATATTGTGACATTATATAGTTATAAGTAACTGAGAAGGATACAGATATAGTTTAGTTCTTCGCTACCCTTGACATGTTTTCCTACTATTTTTGTGACTAGATTTGTTTTGTTTTTTTAATTAAAGAATATATGACTCATATGAGAACCATCAAAGTGGAGACCCAAGGAGATATGAAGTTCCCCTAACATCTGGTAAACTCTTTGATGATGAGAACCTGAATGATGACTCGTTTGAAGTGCCTTCATTCAACTTGGGAATCATCCCGTCCCCACCATGCCTAACCACTTTCGATGCTGTGTTGGAGATTGCCAGGCAACATGTGATTACATGTGAGAGGGAGGCTGAGATGAATAAAGAGGAGAGAGCAAGGTCTATGGCTTCTTGTGGTACGTATATATCAACATTTCTTACTTTTTTTGCTTGAAAATTTGTTGTTTTTGAATTGTTCAACCCGGCCTGTTCTTAAATTGGTCAACTTTAATGCTTATTTGTTCAATTCGTTCTACAATTGTTCGACACTATTTAATTTTTGTTCAACTGTATTCTACCTTTGTTCAACCCTCTCAACTTATTTGTTCAACTTTGTCGCAAATTTCTTCAAAGGAGGAAATAATGTCTATGAAATCAAAACAATTTTAAGGCTCAGTGTGAAAAAGAAGATATTAGAGGAGGAGGAGGTTGCAAGGAAGATTCAACAACAACAACAACAACAACAACAACAACCACCATAACAACAACAACTACAACAATAAGAACACCACCACCACCACCAAAGACAGGAGGAAGGAGAGGAAACTGAACAACACCACCACAACAACCAATAATCACCACCAAAACAACAAGAAGAGGATGAACAACACCACCACCAATAGCTAGAAGAACAACATGAACAACAACAACAAAAAGAACAACCACAACTGCAACAACAAAAAGAACAAGAAGACCACCACCATGAAGAAGAAGTTCAACTAGAACAACAACAACAACAACAACAACAACAACATTAACAACAACCTCAACAAGAAGAAGTCCAGAAGGAAGTTGTTGACCTGAATACTGAGAGTGCATCTGCCGAGGTTTAAAATTTTTTCTACCTTATTGTAATCTGTTAAACTTGATTGACACCCTGTTCAACATGAACTCTTGTTTGTGCAGCTATAGTTGCAATTTGTTTAACTCTATGTTGGATTTGTAGGCACTTGATAAACATTAACTCTTGTTTGTATAACTTTTCTTGCACTTTGTTGAACTCTACTGCACTTTTGTTATACCCCATTGAATAATTGTTCAACTCTACTACATATTTGTTCAACTCTGCTGCACTTTTGTTATACCGTGTTGAATATTTGTTCAACTATATTACATATTTGTTCAACTGTGTTAGACATTTGTTTAATCCCAGTGTTTATTTGTTCATGCTTATTTGTTAATTGTTCAACTTTGATAGGATGAAAATTATTTGTTACTAAACACACCGCCTAAAATGTGAAATGAGGTTTCTTTTTCTGAAGAGGTATCAATGGAGGCTCTAGTGGGTGATGTCAGTATTGGGATGGCTGTAAAGGAGAAGAGCATATCAAAGCCTTCCGATTATTTCAAGTCACCATACCTTAATAGGCGCATTGTTATGTCCGAGAAGCCATCCTCTGACGTTGAAAAATTTAACACGCAATATTTCAGATGTACAGAGGTAACGAGACATTAACTTCTAAGTTTCTGTTTTAAAATTTTTTTGCTTTTCTTTGCTATTGGTTAATTCTTTTTTGTGCTCTATTTTATGTAGCTCTATTGTTTTTAAGATGAGCAACACTACTGTGAAGAAAAAGGATTTTAGAACAATGGCTATAGGTTCTGAACTCGGTTCCAACATCATTGATATGTGGTGCGCTTTCTTAAACATTGTTGAGAAGTTGCTAAAGAGCGATGAAAAGCCACCGAGGTTTTTCTTGTCATTCGAGGACACAATATGTATATGTTTTGGTGTTCATCTCATTGTTCGATTTATTCAACTGTAATATTGATTTGTGCACCTGCCTTATATGTAGAGATATGTGCTTTCTCCATTGGTGGGTGTAAAAGAAGGCCAAACATTTTTTTTTGCAATGCTTGATGAATGTATGAAAAAGCTGAAGGGGTTTGAGCCTTACACCAATGGTCTTGTAAGTACTTCCTAATATGTTTAGACTAATATCACTGGTTTTTAGTATGATTATGTGCGTCTTATTTTAATCTGATTTTTTTTTGAATTTGCATGATTCAAGTCTTCTTCCTTGTGTGCTTTCACCACCATTATTACTGCATCGTAGTGAACCTAAGAACTTTAGGCTTGCACATTTTTGACAACTCTGCAACAGATATTAGTGTGGAAGAAAAGTACGACGATGTGCCTTCCAAATTGGTTAGTCCTTATACCATATTTGTTCAATCCTGTTCCTTATTTGTTCAACCTGCTTCCATATTTGTAAAACCATTTTCGACATTTTTTCAAATTTATTGTCTTACTATTCAATTCTGTGTACAAATTTGTTCATATCCATTTGTTCAATTCTGTTGCACATTTGTGCATCTATATCACGTATTTATTCAACTCTTCTGAAGGTTCTAACAAATGTACGTTTTTTTTCCAAAGGAAATATATGGTTCATTACCTGAAGTTCCACAAGATGGATTACAAGGCTTCAACTCTATCGGATGAAACTAAGGTTCCTTTTGAACGCTTAGAAATGAGCTGGAGGGACGTATCAAACAAGGTTGACTGGGGGATCTTTCTTATGCGCCACATGGAGACATATTTCGGTAATGGCTTAACTGGGTGGGAGTGCAGTCTGAGAAAAGAGGATCAACAACAACTGGATGATCTGAGGAAAAAGTATTGCTATGAAATGTTGATCAATTCTTGGAACCCGTACAAAGCCGAGGTAGAGGAGCACATCAAAGACTACGTTATTCTTGTGTCGTTACCTACACTCTTTCTAGTTGCACCAAAGGGGAAGGACAAAAGGAAGGGGAGGGGTAGAAGGTGATCTCTTACTATATTAGATGTAATCTAAAAAACATGTGTTTTTGTGTGGTTTTGTCCATATACTTTTGAATCCCTGACAACTAATTGTGCAACCTTGACAACTGTTTGTGCAAGTGGATGGATGTATTGTTCAACTGACTCCTAACTTTTGTCATTTTGTATAAAACAAATTATGCAACCAGGACAGCTGATTGTGCAGTTGTATGGATGAATTGTTCAATTGTGTGTGTTCATTGTATAACTCTATGCCTTCATTGTGCATCTATAATACAAATAATGACAATTCTTATTCTGCAACTCTGATACAACTTATGTTCAACTCTGATGTATGCGTACTATTGTTGTGAAAGGCTCGATGTGGAATCAGGATCGACTACCTTATATTTCAACGACAAGCGTATTGAAGATCAAGATAGTGATTTGACCTGCCATCGGCTTGGGCTTGTTGATGGGAGCGAGATTAGAGCAAAACATGATGGAGGGTGATTTGACGAAGGTGGACATTAGGTTCTATACCTCCATTGTGCAACGATTTTCTTTCATTGTGCAACTGAGAAAAGAATTTGTTCAATTTACTCATGTATTTCATTTTAGACCACTATGCTCTGTTTGTCTCTGTTTGTTGAACTATGTTTTATTTTTGTGCAATTCTAAGTAGTATTTGTTCAGGCATACACACAAAACAAACAAAATGACACATATGCAAACACATCAATAGTATTAAATGTTGTGCAACTCAAACATCTGTTTGTTCAACCAAAATTCACATTTGTACAACTATTTATTATAACCATTTGTGCAAGTCCTGCTATTGTGCCCAACCTTCTTGCATTTTTTGCAAGCCCTGCTTTCTTCATTGACGTCTCTTTCCCTTCTACTATACGCCCTTTTTTTCCTCCCCTTTGTTACCGCATGTTCAGATGGATGCACTTGAACATCCTTGGGCTTGCTTCCCAGAAGCTTCTGAATCGTATCGTTCTTTGTTGATGTAGATGTTTCTCATGCGTTTTTGCTAGCATACAGTTCCGTTTGTCCCTTCAGAACCTATAATAACTCCTTGAGTTGTTTTGTGTTCTCCCCTAGGGCGTCAATGCTCAAATGTAGTTCACTTAATATCTTAGTCAAAAAGAATTTTTCTCATCCATCTTATCAGAATTTTCAACTATTGCACCATCAATCTCAAAGGTTGGGGTCAAAATTGTTTTCTTTGTCCATTTGTTCTTTATGTATCGAAGAGGCACCTTCTTCAAGCCAATGTTTTTTGAAAACGAGAAACATATGTGAGCATGGGATTCCAATATTCACAAACTTGTTACACGAGCAAACAAACTCTTTGGTGGATAGTACAAGTAGCACAATGTACACCTTCTTAGACTGACAACTGATCGACATGATACGTATGGATGTCGTCTTCCCTGACCAAATTTGTTAGGCCACATTCGAACACCGAAGCAACAAATTTTGTCTGAATATCATAGAAGATGCTTATGGTGTAAACAGATGCACAATAATTTTCCAACTCAAGCAGTATCTTCAGAGTCGGGAGCAAGTAGACGTTTCAAAGTCCATCCTCCCATGTTCATGTCTCAGCGAATCAATCGCACTCTCAAACTGCATCATGAAAATAACCAGAGACGATGTTGACCCAATGAAATGTGAGAAGAAGTAGTTTTGGCTTTCAGACCGTGAAGTGGTTCTCAAGAGTCCACCCATGTCAATGTGTTGGAAGAACGCAGGTATCTACAATCGACATAGTCCATACATGTCTTGTAACCATGTGTTTGAATCAAGCTCGAATTCGCATATAATGGAATGCCACGTCTCCTCGAACTCTTCGCAGGTAATTTCATTGCTCCATACAAGCTTATTCAACTTGCTTCTAAACCATTCGTCATTAGCTATATCACTTGTGACCTTCGTTGGTATCTTGAACATCATGTGCCACATGCAGAACCGATGCGCATCAGTCTGAACCACCCTCGCAATTTCTTGCTTTATGGTAGGGTCTTGATCGGTTAAGATGATAAACGTTTCATGCCACATAGCTTGCTTGAAGTTCTGAAATAGCCACACATACGCCTCCACATCTTCTTTGAGAAGCAAATCCAAATGCAAATGTGATGCTCTTCTTAATGTTATCGACTCTAGTAAATGGTATACCATTTCGTACGTGAATGCAACATAATTAATTTGTTCAAGTGCTATAGGCCATTGTTCAACTGTAATAGCTATCAGTGCAACTAGGATAGAGATTTGTTCAACTATGATAGGAATTTGTTAAACTAGGTTAGGGATTTGATCAATTGAGATATGACTTTGTTCAATTAAGACATGGATTTGTTTAACAACAGAACATATAAGATATTAAAGCATGGATTTGTTCAACTAGTATAAGCTTTTGTTCAACCGAGAGAAGGATTTGTTCAAACCTGTTTGACTTGTATGTTGTGTCAGTAGAGACAACATCTCCAAAATAGCTAAAGCTTTTTCTTGCAATAGGATCACACCCGAACAGTTTTGTTAATTGTTCTTATTCATCAACATCATATTCAAAGCAGAAGGCATCACACCTCTCCTTTTTCCTAAATAGGTTATAAATAATTATTTGAGCATTACATCCAACCATGAAGGAGTTCAAATCTCTCTTGAAGTTCTTGAAATCTACTATAGTTGCACCAATGTTGGTGTATGATCCAACAAACTCCTTATAGACCTTGTATGACTTGCTTGTGCTAATGTTTGCCTTGATACAATTCATAATGAATTCTGTATGGAATGTAGTGAGTTTCCTAATCTTCTTGGCAAAGTGTTTCTGTGTATCATCCAACATCATATGGTTGTGACGCTCTTCAAACTTTTTGACAATATATCCATTCTTTCCAACATTCCTCATAGCCATTTTAGCAATACAACCACATCTAGTGTTTAGTTTCTTTCTCTTGAGTACTTTCTTGTCTTCCTCTCCTCCTCCCTCTTCTTGTTCTTGTTCTTGTTCTTGTTCTTCTTGTTCTTCGTCTTCTTCTTCTTCTTCATCTTTTGCATCTTCCTTTTGTATTTTTTCTGCTTTTGCAACAATCTATTTAGTTGTACATATTGTTGTAGTTTGTGCAATCTGTTTAGATGATTCCCTTCTCAAGCCTTATTTGTTGCAGAACATGTACTTCCAAGTTATACTTCCATCACAAGATCGTGTGACAGTCCCGCTACGTGGTTGGAATCCACATGCACGTGCGTAATAGAAGTTTGCTCCTTGATGCTAAGTTTGGAACACCATTCCCTCATACGGTCTGAGTTTATCATCACAAAACGGGATATAATACGTAGTGTTTCCAAGAGAGATGGAGATCTTCAATCCCTTTTCTTCTTCAACTTTACCTTTATTAGAGTGAAAAACATCAACAATAAGTTATTAAAGCCACAGGACAGAAATAAACAATTTATTCGACTCTGTTCCTAAATTGTACATCTATAATGCCGACTTGTGCAACCATATTCAAGTTTTGTTCAAGTGCATGTAAGCATGATTGCCGTATCTCGCATCTTCATTTACGTTATTTGTTCACAATTTGTTCAACTATATGCTTAATTTGTTCAACTTAGATCTGGAATTGTTCAAATTAGATCTGGAATTGTTCATCTTCCTTATTTGTCCACACTTTGTTCAACTAAATCCTCAATTTGTTCAGCTCTGGTGCCAACTTTCTACTCTCAATATGATTTTTTAAATTTGTTCAACTGCATTTTGATATTTGTTCATCTCTAATAACAATTTCGAGCACAACATTCGATTTCGACGACATGCCAAACAGTTTTTCGAGCAGCATTATGAATTTGTTCGAGAGAATCGAAGAAAGTTCTAACTACCTGGTTCCATTTCTTTCCTAGATGATGGAGTTCGAATCGAAACTGTGATCTGTTCGAAAACCAGATCTGTTTGAACTGAGATTTGTTCGAAAAATCATATATGAAAACAAGATTCAGTAGAAGAAAACGCGAAAACGAGAGATCCGTTGAAGGAGAGAGATTTGGATGAAAGAATTGTCGAAGCCGATGTTCAGATCTTGATACAAGAATGATAGAGAAGATCATGAACCGACAAGCTAGGCCAAGTCTGTTCCACAAGTCGCGAGCATTCAAGTTCAAGAAGGATGAAGCCATTCAAGTCGAGCTAAGAAGTTAAGCCAAGAAGACCCGATGCCTAGCCAATGTCGACCAAGACATGGTCAATGCTCTCATGACCGACCCAGAGATGGTCGAGAACGACCCTGAGAGGGTCGAGAACGACCCCCCCTTCAAGCCAACTCTCAAGACCGACCCTAATAGGGTCGAGATCGACCCCCCTAGGTCGATCCTAGACGCGCGGTTTGATCCAAACGACGTGATCTCTTTATTTTCGTTTTGGAAATTCTTATCTTGTATTACCTAATTAGTTTGGACATTATCTTATTTTTAGGATAGATTTTTGGGAACCCTAGATGCTATGCAATCCTATAAATTGCATTAGCTTTGCTTCTTTTATTTTTTAGCGTATTTTGAGAAGAGAACCTTGTGTTTCTCTTCTTGCGCCCCTTTGATACTATTTTAAGATTTGTGTGTTGATTGACAATTCAAGTGTTCTTTGTTTTGAATCATTCTTGCGTTGTTGTTCTTGTTCGAAGTCCAATTGATTCATTGGTGTGTGGTTTGGAGTTGTTCGAGAGTTCTTAGCAAGGAAGGCGTGACGAATACTTGTCCAAAGTCTAGATCCAACTACATTCTCTTCCGAGGCCGACGATCTACCCAGGTTGTCGTGCATCATTTGGTATCCAAAGTCAGACGACTTTGACATCAAGTGGTATAAGTTCCTCTACTTCAATTCAATGTCTCAAGCTGATATTCCGAATCAAATTGATCTCTTTTATGGAGATTATGATCCTTATTGGTATTTTGTTTGGGAGAGCAATACTAATTCTTTGGGAAATTCCTCTTGGTACCCCCGTGGTATTAACTTTTCCTTTTGGTGTCCCACGAACTTTTTTTTTCCTTTTGGTACCCCTGTACTTTACAAACTTTCATTTCCGTACCCAAAACTGCTTATAAATTGATTTTCCATCCAAAATTAACATTCACCGTTAAAAAAAAGTTAGAATATCCCATATTTAATTACATGCATATGAATACCTACAATTTGAGTTGAAAATAAGGAAAAAAAAAATAATTGAGATCGAATTTGATGAAGCTCCAGAATTTAGTAATTCCATTCATTGTTCTTCCCCTTCAATTTGATGAATTGAGATCGAAGATCAAATCACTAGAATTTCGACTGCATGAGTAGTTTGGTGGACGGTCGTTACCCCTTCAAATTACGGTGCTACGTGGAGTTTAAGCTTCCATGGTTGCAGCTCGGGGATTCATCGACCCGACCCACCACTACCGAGCTTCCGGTCGATCTGTATTCAACAACGCGACCAAGGTTTTCCTTCATCAAATAAAAAGAAGACACTCGGACATGCTTCAATGTCTATCAAATTTGCGTTTTTCCCCCAAATTAAAATCTCAGATTCAAAAAAATCGAAATTGAAACCCTAATCACTCAAAATAGGGAAGTTTTTTGCAATTGAGCTTACAAATGTCGAATTGGGGGCGGAAATTGTGTTCTTCGCTCGCCAAGAAGCTCGCCAGCAGCCCGAGACCGTCGTTGTTCGTCTTCGCTCGCCTGCAACTCGCCAAGAAGCTCGTCGTGGTTCTCGATGGTCGCAGCCCGTGCGTCGTTCTTCGTCCCCACCCCGCCGCCGTCGATGGTCGCCGCTGTCGCCCGCCATGGATGCCCTGCAACCGTCGCCCGCCGCGTTCGCAGCCGTCGCCGTCGATGGCCGAGTCTGTCTTCGTCGTTCTTTATCTGCGTTCTTCGTCTTCTTTTTATTCACTTTTTCCTTATTTTCAACCTAAATTGTAGGCATTCATAATGCACGTAATTAAATATAGGATATTATGAGTAGGAGTTTTATTGAACTTTTTTTTAACGGTGAATGTTAATTTTGGATGGAAAAAGTTAATTTTGGATGGAAAATCGTTTTATAAGCAGTTTTGGGTACGGAAAGGAAAGTTTGTAAACTACAGGGACACCAAAAGAAAAAAAATAATTTATGGGACACCAAAAGGAAAAGTCGATACCACGGGGGTACCAAGAGGAATTTCCCTAATTCTTTCTTGGATTATCATTGCTATGATGGTGTTGATGGCTTGCATGTTGTTACAAGTGTATTTAATGGTGAGTTTATTATTGGTGGGTTAATGATGTTCATCAACGTCGTCGTAGTGGTCGAGAAACTATTATTTGTTGGAATCAACTCAGATTTGTGATGAAAAGGAAGTTTGTTCCAATTGAGCATGCTAGACGAGTGGAGATGTACAACAAGTGTAAGCAAGAGCTTGCTCATTCGCCTCTTGCATATTTCATGGAGCTTGAAGAGTTGCTTGATTTTGCTGGTATGTCTCTTAGTCCTGAACATCTTTGCTCTCGTTTCTATGATGGTTTGAATACCATATACCAAGAAGTCTTAGAGCACCGACCGAGAGATGATGTGAATGAGTTGGTTCGGGTTGCTATGAAATTTTACTATGATGTTCAAAGGGATTTGGAACGTGAACTTGCATGGACTGCTCAAATGATGTCTCCACCTAAAGTGGAGGAGGAGAAATCAGTTTCCTTAGTTGAGGAGGAGGCTGCCACCACAATGGAAGTTACCAAACCATTGCCTTGCATCGAGGTGTCGGAATGTGTTGGCATGGTTCACCAGGAAACTGTTATCCGTTCAATCTCAAATTTTGTGGGGCATTGTGATTCTATTATTGAGGAGTCTCTACAAAATTCCAGCCTGATCGGAGTCAGTTTGCCACTAGTGTCTGCACAACCATCATTAGAAACCGATACTTCATCTATGATGGGCGTTCCACAGGAAAACCATGAGATTTTCCAGCCAAATTTTGTGGGTCATCTTATTATTGCAGGATTGAACTCTCCACAAAATTTCAGCAAGTTTTATGGTCGTTTGCTCACTGGACCGTACAACTTGTCTTTTAGCACTTTGGTGTCGTCTTTGCTTGATTCTATTTGATGTTTGCTAGTTGATACTCTTGATTATTATCGTCCGGACTATGGCGCTGAGCATGCAATTGTTTCATTGAATTATTTGCATGAGTTTGTTGATTTCTTCTTTACACCTTTCGACAAATCGAGGACGATTTGCAGCCAAGTGGAGGAGAATGATACAACAATGATAGAGAAGATCATGAACCGACAAGCTAGGCCAAGACCGTTCCACAAGTCGCGAGCATTCAAGTTCAAGAAGGATGAAGCCATTCAAGTCGAGCTAAGAAGTCAAGCCAAGAAGACCCGATGCCTAGCCAATGTCGACCAAGACATGGTCTATGCTCTCAGGACCAACCCTGAGAGGGTCGAGAACGACCCTGAGAGGGTCGAGATCGACCCCCCCTTCAAGCCAACTCTCAGGACTGACCCTAATAGGGTCGAGATTGACCCCCCCCTAGGTCGATCCTGGACACGCGGTTTGATCCGAACGACGAGATCTCTTTATTTTCGTTTTGGAAATTCTTATCTTGTATTACCTAATTAGTTTGGACATTATCTTATTTTTAGGATAGATTTTTGGGAACCCTAGATGCTATGCAATCCTATAAATTGCATTAGCTTTGCTTCTTTTATTTTTAGCGTATTTTGAGAAGTGAACCTTGTGTTTCTCTTCCTGCGCCCCTTTGAGACTATTTTAAGATTTGTGTGTTGATTAACAATTCAAGTGTTCTTTGTTTTGAATCATTCTTGCGTTGTTGTTCTTGTTCGAAGTCCAATTGATTCGTTGGTGTGTGGTTTGGAGTTGTTCGAGAGTTCTTAGCAAGGAAGGCGTGATGAATACTTGTCCAAAGTCTAGATCCAACTACATTCGCTTCCAAGGCCGACGATCTACCTAGGTTGTCGTGCATCAGATCTAGTGTGAGTGATTTTGTCGAAGCCGATTGTTAGATCTATGGGGGTGATGTTTCTCGAAAACGCGTTTGAGGGGGTTTGAGGGTTTTTCCGAGTGAACAGTAACAAATTCGGGCCGAGCGAACACGTTTTTGGGCCATTATTTTGGACCGTGTTCAACGGGCGAGATTTGTTCCTCTTTCCTACCGTAGCGTCTATTCCTACCGGATCAGGTTCCACTTTTTTAAATACTATGATTTCATTTTTCAATATTAGGGATTCATTTTTTTTACTATTAATTAGCTCAATTTTTTGTTCTATGAGTTTGATTTTTATATCTTTTGAGTTTATTTTTTATATGCTAAAAGTTCAATTTATGTGTACTAGAAGTTCAATTTTTTATTTGTATGAGTTCACTTTTTTGTACAACAAGCTGAGTAATTTTTTATTGTTGGTTCATTTTTTTGTTTACTATAAGTTCCATTTTTATATTATTTGATTTTTTTAAAATGAGTATTAATCAAAAATAATCTTGAAAAACATAAAAAATAAATATATATTTTTCTCAATAAAAAAATTTAAAATAATATGGATCATCCATTGTATGGTAAGGAGGTAAATTTAATAGATGAGGTTACTCCTCACCATAAGGGGTTGTGCTCACCATTCGAACTTTTTTTCACTGAAACCTACCTCTGCTGTTAGATTACTACATAATTAATTTCTACCATCTCAAGAGATTTTAATACTACGAATGTGTCTTTAACAACCATTTAAATTCGCCATGGACAACTACGGGTACCTCAATGAGCAAAAACGTCTATTTCAATTATAACTTCACGGTAATTTTGAGTCCGTTTTTCTATTGTATGCTCCAAGGGCACATGATAATTATCTCATAAACGGAAACTAAAACCGTAAAATAGAAATAATGAACCCGTCAAAAATAATTGAAAAACAAAAAATCTCAAATTTACAAAATCTTTCTATTATAAACCTCTTGTGTCCCTAGGACGGATGGTAGAAAAATTCATTTCGAAAAATGCATCCGATACCATACCGATCAATCCCGAATCATCTATTTGGATCCGTAGAAATTTGAGTCTAACAAAATTCTTCCGAGGTTCATTCCATAGTGACCGATAGCAAGACCTTTTTTTTTGTTCCTTAATTTTATAAAACCGAAAGTCAGATGTAGTGACAGTCAAAAATAGTAATTTTAGTACTATATTATGTTGGGTTGAAGCTTGTTCGGACGTGATGATCATAACTTGTCGTCCTTGTGGGGCGCGTGGGACACAGTTGTAACGGGGAGATGAAAGAAGAAGAGGAGAAGGCGAACTAGTATATACTATTGAGTCTACTTCAGTTTATAGCCTCGAGTGTACAAGGAAAAGAGCGGGGTGCCTTGGGTGAGAGGTTTCATACTTTGATGGGCAACTGGACTGACTATGGCTTCCTGCTGCAATGAGGATGAGACCCAATTTTTCGATGCACATGATGACATTGCTGCCTTATCCGATTTTGTTTCTGAGTGCCCTGCGTGTGCTGACTCTCATTCTGGTGAGGATATCTGTAATTGGGCATCAAGTACTTGCCCATTTAGCCTTTGGGTCCAGAATCCACCAAGTGTTGAGGAGCGGCGAGCCAATTTCTTAAAATGGTTAGGTTTGAGTTCAGACAAGGGTTCTTGTGGAAAGGCTCTGGTTTCGAGTTTTGAGTGCAGATTTTCATCAAGTAGATCTGCAGTGTCGAATTTGTCCGGTCATGTTTCAGACTGCTATGGAGACTCCATTTGTAAGGAGTGCAGAAACGGGAATTGGGATAAGGATGGATGCATGGAGGATGAATTTTGGGAAGATGGCCGGTTTGGTGGAAAAAGGGAAGTGGGTTCAGATATGTCAGGTTTAATTGAGCCTCCTTCAGGGTCAAGTCCTCCTAGCACAGGTGCAAATGCAGGCTCAAGCAGCTTGAGAGGTTCAAGAAAGAGTGAGAAGAAGTGGTGGTTTGGAAAATTGCGCAGCCTCTCTTGTATGATGGAGGAAAAGAGAAGGCCGAGTGTGGGTTCAGATCGTCTTCTTCAGAGAGTGAAAGTTCGACAATGCAGCAAAAAGCACAAGGAGTTGTCAGCTCTTTACTCAGCTCAAGATTTTCAAGCCCATGAAGGTTCCATCCTGGCAATGAAGTTTAGCCCTGATGGCAAGTATCTGGCTAGTGCAGGAGAAGATAGAGTTGTGAGGGTGTGGAAGGTGGCTGTGGCTCAAAGGTCTAATGAATTTGATATCCCAGATACATGCCCATTGTCTCTCTATTTCACATTGAATCATCAGCTGCAACTGCAGCCATTTTGTCCAGAAAAAGAGAGGATTGATAAAGTGAAGACATGGAGTAGAACTTCTGAGTCGGCTTGCATCGTACTTCCTCCAAAAGTTTTCAGATTGTTGGAGAAGCCAATATGTGAGTTTAAGGGGCACCGTGCTGAGATATTAGATCTCTCGTGGTCAAACACTAATGTAAGTGACTCCCAGCAAACTGTTAAACATCTTTTAAGCCCTGATTACATTGAATTCTGACTTATGCTTAGTTATTTTGAATGCAGTGTCTATTATCATCGTCTGCGGATAAAACTGTTCGTCTTTGGCAAGTTGGACGTGACCATTGCCTTAGTGTATTTCAACATAACAATTATGGTGCGCCTCTTACCATTTCAACGTAATTGTTTGTCAGAATGCTTATATGATTGGGCTTGCCTTGTATATATTTTTGTACTTTCCATAATGCTACAAAACTCTTACTAGACTTTCTTGTTTGTTATATGTTAATGCAGTGACTTGTGTTCAGTTTAATCCCATTGATGATAATTACTTCATAAGTGGTTCAATAGATGGAAAGGTCCGGATTTGGGATGTATCTGGTTGTCATGTTGTAAGTTGGTCAGATGTTAAGGATATTGTCACTGCTGTGAGCTATCACCCTGATGGACAGGTTTGTTAACCCACTCAATTTTAACCACGAATATGGTCCTTAGCTTCCCAAATGGACTTGTTTGACTTAGCTTTCATATTGATGGTCACTCAGGGTTGCCTTGTGGGTTCAATTGCAGGCTTTTGCCGTTTTTATTCTATATCAGGTACCACACCAAATTGTCATTTGTTGTAACATCTATTCTATGAATATTCCTGGTTGAATCCTTTTGTAATTTTGAACTAGGTATTGTTGGCATGACGATTACTTTGTGTGGGTTTAGAGAGTAAATTATAGATGTTTGTTTTATATTAAGTGTTATTTTGGGTGATACCAGGATGATAATATATGTCAGTGTAACAGTTTCATGTAATGCGTAAACTTTTGCTTGCTGAGGTTGACATGTGAGACTGGATGGATGTTTGGAAATCGCTGCTAAACAATGGCATGTTTATTTTAAATTTTGTCAGATAACCAGTTGGTGCTAGATGGTCAGATCTGCTTACAAAGTAAAAAGAAGTCATCTGGCAAAAGAATAATTGGCTTCCAGGTAGTGATTGATATCTTCTGGTTACCTTTTTTATTTAGTGATCAGTATTTCTGCTTTTCCTAAAAAACTTTGGGCTTATGATGTTTTCTTCATAATATCACTTTCCACAAGACTCAACTAAAGTGATGGTCACTTGTGCTGATTCTCAGCTCAGAATCCTGGAAGGAATGCATGTGATTGGCAAATATAAGGGTAAGTTGTTGTTTTCAATTTAATTTTTACCAAGGATATTAGTTTTGATTTAATTTCAAACATTGATGCATGTCTGCACAATTTAGACAAGATGTTAATAGTGGTGCCTTACTGATCTTCACTCCAAGATCGGTATATTCTGCTTGAAATCCATTCATAAACCTTTTCAAACTTTTCTATGAGTTGGCTCATTCCTCTGTTTTTTTCTCTTCTTGATAGGCCTTCGAGGTGTTGGGAACTATTTATCTGCATCATTTGCAGCTGACGGAAAGTATAGTCTCTGCTTGTGAAGATTCTAATGTGTACATGTGGAGCTGTGCTGATCATGAACATCAGAGTTCTTCAGAAGCTAAGAAAGTCAGGTCTTGTGAACGGTTCCCTTCAACTGCATCATTAGCAGTACCTTGGAATGGATTCCAAAATGTGAATGTTGTTAGTAGAAGCACATTTGGCTTGCTTACTGAGGGAACTGCAAATGCTCATGATAGGCCTTCTCTTGCAGTTTTTTCCTTTGATAAAGAATTCTTGTTGGACTGTAATTCTCCGAAAGGATCTCAAACATGTCCGGAGGAAAATCTTCCTTCAGCCGATCTGGGTTCGGTTTCAAGCATGCAGAAATCTGAATACAAGTTCCTTAGAGCTTGTCAACGTATCTCAAGTCCTACCACCTGGGGTCTTGTCATACTGACTGCTGGTTGGGATGGGAGAATAAGGTCTTTCCACAATTATGGATTACCAGTACCCCATTGATGCATAAGTCTATCACGTATCGAAAGCAATGCTTTTGGCCCATGGCCATCACATGGTATGCTGCCCATTTGACACCTGAGGTTGACGGATGAAAACAATGTTTTGGAAGCTATCAGCTACTAATTATCAAAGGTTTATCTATGACTCAGTTTCTTTGTCAGCATATGGTTGGAAACTTGCATTCAAGATCACTGGTCTGATGATCGAAAGTCGAAATATGGATGTGGCCGAGGTTAGTTATTTATTATTTGGATTGCTTCATGAAAGGGTTTGAAGCGCCTAATCTCATCTCACCAATGCATTCATAATCTTGAATGGAGAAATTTGTGTGGTGTGAAATTGTGTGGAGTGGCCCAGAGGTGGACAAGACTCATGTGCTTGGGCGAAGGCCAAAAACGCACGAGATTGACACAATCGAAAGCAAATGGAGGTTTGCTCTTGCGGGGTCTGTTTGTGGGAGCCCTTCCTTTCATCCTTTGCACTTAAATTCTCTGTGGAGGTATTAGAGGGGTGGGGAATTAGTGGTTTGAGAGTATCTAATGCCAATATTCGTGGGAACCACAATCCTTTTTTCATGCTATCTCTGGGCCAACGGTGAATCATTGCATTTGATTTTGTTCGCCATTTTGTTATTACTTCACATGGTTGGCCCGGTTGCTCCTTACTCTTTTCAGGCTACTGGGCTTACCCTAATGCACTCATTCATCACTCATTGCATGCATTTGAGACCCAGCATCCCGGTTTCTGGATCTGTAAGCACTTGGAATATGCATCTATACAAGTAGCATAGCTATAACTAGGCGTATTGTTAGATCTGACATTTTCTCATGAATTTCGATGATTTGATTACTTCGGGATTTGGAGCAAGAAAGGGAGGAGTTTAGGCGAACACGGTTTGAAGAATGTGGCCTTCAGAGTTATTACAGCTTTTGCAGTACGCTGTACGCGTGTGGCTGTACATGAAGTTATTGTTGCCAATTTTGTTGTGCACGTTACAATCAACTCGTATACCACTGTGAATTTTATTTAGTTTGCGAATGACCAATTTGTTTGTATTTCGCGCTCTACTGTCACTGTTTTGGATGTCAAATTTTGGTTTATTGTCATACTCTGTTTCACTCGAGGCAGTAGAGTTCAACAAGTGTATTTTCTGGAGTTTAGATTACATATTTTGAAAGACCTCGAGAGCGCTGCTGTTGTGACATAGCCGAACACAGAAATGATAGTGAAGATATGATGAGGAGCTTAGGCATTGGAGCAAGGAAGGGAGGAGTTTTGAAAAGCATCGCCACTAAATTCACAACAATCTACAAACATGCAAGCATGGTGAGATAGTGAAATAGTCTTGGGAATGCTACAAGTCCACGCAACAGCGAAATCGAGTTAAAAATACTAGGGAAATTCCTTTTAATGACCCTATATTTTTGACAATTTCTTTTGGTTTCAAATGAAAAAAGTTTTTTCTTTTGGTACCATGGTTGTTTATACATTTTCCTTTTCCAAAACCACAACTATATTTAAACCCATTTTTCATCAAAAAAAAATATATTTTCAATAAAATGTTTAAATAAAAACTAATTTAGAAAATAATATTATGGATTTTTATTCCACTACATTTTTATTAAATTTTAAACCGAAATTGTATTGAATAAATGAAAATTGTATTAAAAAAAAGTTTTTTTTGAACAAATTTTTTGCCTAGGTTCTTTCGTTTTTTATTTTTTATTTTTCTAAATAAAACCATAAATTAATTCCTAAAATCTACTTATTATATGAAGCTAGATGGGAGCCTAAAAACAAGTTGGGCATTGTATTTTTTTAATTAGTTTTTATTTAAATTTTAGACGAAAATTGTATTTTTTTGGGGATAAAAATGGGTTGTTGGGACGATGTTAAGGACGTTAGTACTTAGCATAGTATCAATAATAATCGTCCTTGGAGTTTTGATAATGCCAAACTCAACTTTGATCTAATAGTTGTCCAAAGCTTTGTCTCAGGAACTTACAGGGACGCATATCATGCTAAAAGGACAACAAGTGTACAACAGTCCCTAAGGAGTAGGGACGCTAAAACACTTAGAAGAAAAGAGGACAAGAAAGTGTTCCTATGAGATGAGGAAGCTGTCCACAACGAGTAGGAACGTGCGCTCAAAAGATAGAGTCCTCTCAAGCTGTCGCAAATGATGACATCACCCGACAGCGAGAAAGTTCCCAGAATCTTCGCATGAGGGGACCAGTACATGTGGAGGCTTCCTAGGAAACCCTAAGGAAGGCGGCTACCGTGTAGAGACGCCCCGATCTGATTGTGCGGCTGAGGACGAACGAAGGGCAAAAGCGTCAGCAAAATCAAGCCCATCCCGATCACTATAAATACACTCATTTGTAATTATTGTGATGTGACTTCTTTGACACATTTGAGAGCGAAAGCGACTAATCACCAAGAACACTCAAGAGCTGGTGTTTAGATCGTTAGAGAAGTTCACAAAACCGAAATAAACTGTTTGTAATTGAGAACTACTTGTGCCTCACGAAGGACTGTGAGGGACGTGCTTGTCTAGCGTCCTTACGTTGTGAGATTTAGGCTACACTTTAGGCTGAAAGGAGTTACACTAGTGAACTTTATGGACAGACACTATAGTTCAGAGAAGTGTGGAACTCGCTTGTAAACTGTAAGGACTCCCTCATATATAAGATAAGGAAAGCTATTCGAAAATCCTCCACGGAGGTAGAGGTTTACCCATAAGGACTCCATAGGTTTTAGGTATCTCAATTCAATCAAGGAAGCTTTATTATGAAGTTGTGAAATTTTGGTAACTTCTTTATCCCTAGGTCTTTATTGGTACTCTTGTGCTTCATCCAATGATCTTTGTTTGATTATATGAGCCTGATTAACATGTCTAATTGGCTTAGATCTATTATTTGAATTAAGATTGGTTGTTGTCTATGCATCTTTCCTATCCTAGAAACAACTTTATTCTAGGACCGTGGACAAGATTAGGGAAGAGTATTTAATGGTTGTTTTATGCATGTTTGAAGTTGATATGAATTAAGACTCGTTGAAACTCCTCCTTATATAGACCAAGGAATAAGCTCCCTGAGATAGATAAGGAAAGAGGCAAAAGATAGAAAAGGAAACAAGATAGAAAAGATTTCGTCCGCTTCGGGATTCAGCATCACCGCGACCGCGGCGCATCCACCGCGTCCGCGGCGCATCCACCGCGTCCGCGGCGGGTCTTCCTTCGGGTTGGCTATGTCGGCTTCTACCGCAGCTGCGACCATGGTGACGCGACCGCGGCCTTCTCAGGAGTAGATTGTCGTCACCTTCCTTCACCACGACCGCGGCTCGGACACCGCACCTGCGTAAATGGGACAGTGGCGAACTTCTCTTCGAACATAGATCTAAAAACTATCGTTTCTTCAATTCATGTGTCTTCGGTCTTCATATTACAATAATGCTCAAATCTAACCTAAACACACGTAATAAAGCTCTAAAATACATTAGTTAAACCATACAAACTAGAGCGAATCATATTCCCCTATACTTAGATCTTGCTTGTCCTCGAGTAAGCTCAAACTAAATATGACAAATTAGCACATCTAAGTGATCGCTCGTGGATGCGAGGGTCTTGAGATACAATTTATAACCCGACCCCGTTGTAGCACGTGGTGGGTGTCGAACACTCGGGAATTCTATTCGTTTGAGGTGCCGAAGTACTTGAAAGCTGGGAAAAAGAACTCAAAACAAAGGAAAATGCAAAGACCTCTCGGGACCGACACTATGTCACTCGGGCCCGAGGTTGGCGACGAAGAAAGAGTTCGGGGCCGACGTGGATCAAGTCGGCCCGATGTAGATTGTGATGTCGAACTCAAGATTTGAAAGGTAGATCTCGGGTTTTTGGGTTCCTCGTCTAGTAGATGTAGGCTTTTCCACCCCAATTCAAGCAATAAGTGATGATCCTCGTAGGACCGAGAGCTTTCGCCTCGTTCCCGCCACTTCTACACATCGACCATGGGGATATTGACCTCCCCTTCGATGCAAGGTCTCATGATAGACAAATGTTCACTTTCGTTCACCTTTGCCAACCACAAGCCCTTGATTCCTTGCTCTCACAAGGAATTGAAGAACTATGTAGAGTGGTTTCCTAGATCAATCACTCAAGGCTTATGAAATTGAGGTTTCAAACCAAACCTAACTAGAGGTTTCCCCCATAACCCAAGATCAAAGAAATCTACTCCATATGGCAAATGAAGAAAGCAAACAAATCACAAAACAAGGCAATCATCAACATCATACTCAAATCAAGGCCAAATCTCATTAATCAAGCAAATCCAGTCCACAAATTCCAATCCAAATTCCAAATCCACAAGATCCAAACAAAGCAAAGTTAAACTCACAATCCTCCTAGCAATCTCCTCCTAGGCCGATCTCCTACTTCTCCTTCTCTTCTCCTTCCTCCTTGCTCTCCAAGTCTCCCTTAGAGCTTTTGTGAGATGATTGGTGATTAGTGTGTGTCTCCCTCCGATTAGGAGATAAGAGAGCCTTAATAGAAGAGGGGCAAAAGTGGTAGTTCACCATTTTGTGCCTTGGAGCCCAATCTAGCAACCGACCGACTCGGACCGACACGGGTGGACGTCGGGCCCGACTTGCTGGGCACGTCGGTCTGACTCCAAAATTGCATCTCGGGTCCGGCTTGCTTGTACCTCGATCCGGTGCTCCTTCCACCTCTTCTTCTTGGGTTTTCTCTTGCTCTTCTTCATGGCTTTCTCCTCTCTTTCCCTCTTAAGCTCATGCTTTGCTCCTTCCTCGATTCTCCTTGAAAACAACCCTTGATCCATGCCAAAATACCTACAAAACACATAAAACGTGCTAGTCTCCGAATCTCATGGAAATACGGGAACTAAGCTAGAAAGGATTGAAACACTCAAGAAAAGGGAAAAAGAAAACATATTTACAATGGAAAATCACCTATAAAACACCACCAAATAGAGAGACATCAAAATACCCCATACTTAAACTTGCTTGTCCTCAAGCAATTACAATGTAAGCAAGACCGAAACATAATCTTCAAGTAAAGCCTCGCATGAAAACACATTTAAACACATTTAAACACAAGTGATAGATATTCAAGCAAGATTACATCATCACACATGATCAAGTGTCCAAAGGAATAGAGTCTATGCAACTAAGCCTCACTTTAGGGATATGAAAATGTGTATCACTCATCATTTGTATGGGTATAGCAATGAAAACTCAAGCTCAAACATCATGCAAGTAAGGACTTTACTATTGAAGCTAATATCACCAAATCCTCCACCTAGAGATGCCTATTACAAAGTACACAAAGAATTCGAACTTGGCTCAATGGAGGTCCTCAAAGAGGTTCCATTCGGCCGGGTTGTAATGGGTCTTTTGGTGTTTCTCAAGGTGGGAATCATTTTGGTCTTGTGGTGCTTACAATGGGGATTGAACAACCTAAACTCTCACCAACTTTACCAAAATTCCACAATCAACTTCACACTCTTCCCAAAAGACTTAACATTCTTCCTCTCAACCCAAAATTTCACTTAACATTTCACTTCATCCTTGCACTTAACTTTTTGTTGGATTTTTCACAAACTTTCTACCTTGGACCGACTTTGATCGATCTCGGGCCCGATGTCGTATGTAACTCGGTCGGACCCCTTTTCTTTACTTAAGCTCTTTACAACTTTCAATCCACTTCCCAATTCCAGCATTTTCTTTTTTTCTTTTCTTCTTTTCATGCACAACAAAGATGAACTACCCACATGATTCATAACACCATTCTTTTCCCTTAAACCAAAAAGAATTTCAACTCTTCAAATACACTCCAAACCTCTCTTCTAAAGTCCAATCCCATAAGGGTCAAGTCATATAAGGCTAGGAATAATATTTTTGAGGAGTTTCAAACAAAGGTCTAGGCTAGAACGGGGCTACAAACAAAGGATTCACTTCATGGTAGGATATGGAACATTTATGTGACTAAAAGAATAAAGTTCAAAATCAATGTGAGAATGCTAGGAGAAATCTCATGACGGTCTTGGAAAATAGATAAACACCGCAATAGCAAGTTTTACTAAGCATGCATGAGCTAATCACACAAGTAACATGAGGGATATGCAAAAGTGAACAAGTATCCCTAAAATGGCCAAAAAATCAATCTCGCAAGGGTCACACATACTTAGTTGCATAAAGACTCATCCTAGCACTCACATGCTCAATAAAACAAGCAAGATATCATGATCACATCAAAAGCAACATCATTTTAGAGGCTAAACCATCCAAAAATATGCAAAGGAATTTACATGCTCTCATCATCATTAGCTTTCATTTGGACATCTAAGATGGGGATTTCTAGTCCAAAAACTACAAAACACCAAATATTTTTGTTGTTTTTAACACAAATTTTCAAATTTTTATGGATTTTTGCAAAATTTTTCTCTTCAAAGTAAAAGAAACAAAGACTCATCCATTCAAACCAAACTCATTCAAATCAATCATTCATGTCTTTCATCACACCACAATCCAAGAAAACAAACATCCCAAACACAAGCTAGAAACCAAATATCCTCAAAACAAACACACAAGCAAACAAGTGAAATCATGAGCATTATCCCCCACCCCATACTTAAAATTTTGGTGTCCCCATCAAACAAGAAAACCAAAACTCAAAGTAAGAGAGAAGAGTATAAAGAGCTCACAATTTCTTATTCTTCAATGGCATGTCTAGAATTACTCGAAGGGGTCACGCCGATATCCTCTTTGGAGCCTTGCTTGCCGCTCTCTCTCGTACACTTGCTCTTGGTAGAAGTCTTGAGGTGGTGGTTGAAGTTGGGCATCCGGGCGCGTCCATTGATCCTCACGGGAAGGGTAATTCCCGCTCATCCAATTGTTGAAGCTATCTTGGACTTGCCACCTTTGATCCTCCGCCGTCCTAAGCTCATCGACCTCGCGCCTAGTGTGACTGAGGTTCCGGTTCATCTCTTCTTGATGAGCGTGCAAGGCACCTTGTTGTTGGAGCAATTGTTGTTGTTGTTGATACATGAGTTGTTGTTGGAGATTTACTTGATGGACTTCTTGAAACACACTTTCTTGTTGGAGTTGAAGGTGAGCCATTTGGTTGGCTAGGAATGACATATCCACCGATTGTTGCCTCTCGGGGAAAACCATGCCGGGGCCGTACCGTTGAGCGTAGCCTTCATAACCGGCATATTGAGCTTGCTCTTGCCTTGTGCCGCTCCCTTCTCCTTGTTCATAGTGTCTCGGGACCGAATCGCCGAAGAAGGCACTGGACCGACTTTGATGGAAGTCGGACCCGACGTCCTGTGTACCTCGGTCCGCCAGTGTTGGAGCTTGGTGCGTGGCACAGAGGTTAGCCAACAAGCCTTGGAAGCACTCATCCTCGGCCGGATCTTGATCAATGTCCATGTCTTTGCCTCGACGAGCAAACTCAAAGTTCCCTTGATCGGAATCCGATGAAGACGAGGGAGATGTGAAGCGAATGTGTTGAGGTTGTGGCCTCCCCTCCCGAGTACCATCCGGATCACCAAAAGCATGGGGTATAGGAGCCCACATGTTGTACCATTTGGCAAACTTGGAGAGGTCAAAGAGAGAGGGCTTCAACCGGATGGACACACCATTGTAGCTTGAGTGTGGAGCCAAGGAAGTCATGTAAAGCTTCTCCTTGATGATGTTGGATTTCTTGAAATATTTCATGTTCATGTACTCAACACCATTCGGAGCTGGTGTATACTTGGCATGGTCGACTCCTAGGCGCATGGCAAGCCTCGCAATTATCCCGCCGAAGTAGATACAAGTGCTGCTTTGGAAGTCTCGCACCATCTTGACCCACTCCCAAGCAAGATTCATCGGTTTATCGGTGTGGAAGAGCATCTCGTGTAGCAACATCACCTCCTCCTTCATTGGTTTGCTCAACTCATGGCGTGCATAAATTGCACACCCCAAGACTCGCACCATCACCCGGAAAAGAGGGCTAGCAATCTCCGTCGTCGAAGCACCCATTCTCATCTCGTTCTTCCCCGCCACATGTCTCCACACATAGTTCACCTTCTCGTTGTCTACATTAGCCTCTACTTTTGGCAAGGAAACCCAAAGTAGGTCGCCAAATCCGCAATAGAGACCTTGTAGTCCTCGTTGCCCATTTGTAAGGTGATTGTGCCTTCTTCGTCCTCCACATCATCATAGGTGCACTTGAATGTGGCCATAAACTCCGAGGTGAGGGCGGGATAATGAGTGTTGTTCCACCTTAGCATTCCATTGAGGCCGATGTGGGAATAGCACCCCAAAAGAGCTTGATCCATGCCCATCTTTCTCACGGTTTCCCAATCGAGCCACCTTGTGTGATGCTCAAGTGCCATGTACCTTGCATAACTCTCAACTTGCTCATCATTCTCCAAGTAAACATCATCCAACTTTGGCTCTTTCCTTGACTTCTTCGACTTCTTCTTCGGCGTTTTCGCGTGAGATGATGAAGTTCTAGTCTCCATGGTACCTACACACATCAAACCAAACAAAAGAGCACAAGATAAGCTCCATACAACACAACAAAAGAACTCATCAACACACATCATCACATCGACACAAGAGAAGCCCGATACTTAGTCTCTAGACACTCATGCATCACAATCCAACATGAATCATCAAGGATATCCTCAATAATGGCTAAGCAAATGATCATATCACATCATGAATAAGCTATAACCAACAATACAACGCATGAATCCACATGATATCACAAGAAGTAAGCAAAAACCACTTGATCGACATGAGAGTGACCTCGGGCCCGATACACTTCCAACCTCGGTCCGAGGTGGCGGATCGACTTCCACAAGTCGGGCCCGACTTGCCTGGGCACGTCGATCTTGACCTAGTTCATGCTTCGACTTCTACCACAAATCAACCCAATTCACTCTATCATGCACCTAAATTTCAATTTCAACCATCAAACATCCCTAATTGATGTTCTAAATGGATTCAAGCATGCATAAACAACATTTAAGTTCAATTTCACAAATCATGCAAATCCACCATTGATGCTCAAGCTTCAAACTCTCAATCAAACATGGTGATACTCAATCTATGCAATGAAAGCACAAAATCTTCAAAGAAAGAGGTAGAGATCGAGTTTCACATACCGAAATTGAAGAGAATTGAACCTTTAAGCAAGAAATCAACTAGAACTCAAACTTTCTCAACCTAGGTCAAGATGGGGGATGAAGAATAAGATTGAACTTTGAAATCTCTCTTTGGTTTTGGGTTAGGGAAGGTTTGTTGTGGTTGGATCGAGATGAAGAACGAGAGAGGTGTGTGGATCGAGTTTGGTGAGAGAGGGGGGGCCGATTTTGAGAATTTAAGGGATGAAAGGTATTTTGGGTATGGTGGTTAATATGAAGATGGTAGGTAGGTAAGGGAAAGGGTATTTAATGGGGAAAGGGACAAATTTAGGTCAAAGGGTAACATTGACAAATCCACTAAGCTGATCGGGCTGGACCGACATCATGGACCGATGTTCCCATGTCGGGCCCGACTTACCTGGGCTCGATGTGGGTTTGTTCGGCCACCAAAATTACTCCATCTCGCTGCATCTTCTTTCTCCAAAATTCCATTTATTTTTCACCATAACTCCTACACAATCTTAAAGAACTAACACAACCAAAAAAATCCACAAAATACTAGGTAGGGAATGGTTAGAGAAAAGCTAAGCTAAGCTTGGAAAAATCAAACTGAAATTACGAAAAGAAACCTACTAGCTCGGGTTGCCTCCTGATAAGCGCTCGTTTAGAGTCACTAGCTTGACTTCCTAACCTCAATCTCATGGCGGGTGAAACTCGGTGTATTGATCACCATTGTTGGGCCCATTCCCATTGTGATGTGATTCGCCTTAGGATCGGACTCGATACTGGCTCGAGGGAGTTCGAGTTGCTTCTTGATATTGACTTAGACGTGAGCTCTTGCTCAAACTTGCGAATTTGAACAAAAATGTGACATTTTCGGACGAGTGGAATTTCATGTGGGATAAACTCTTTTTTGTGGGGATTTTTATTTATGAGGGATAAGTCGTCGAGCCCTCCCATTCGGTCAACTCACCGGGAGGGATCGACTAACAGATACAAGGGGTGTGGAACCGAACCCTAACAGCCCTAGCATCTCTAAGGATAGGTAGGCGAACTCACTCGGGGTGAACCAAGCGTGGACGCCTAAGGAGGGTGGGGCGAGGCTCGTGTCTCACGAGCCAAGCCGCCCTCCGAGCCCTCGGTTACCCGAAAACCATGGTGTTTGTGAAAAATAAGAATGGCTAGGCCAAGGTTCGAGTCTCACGAACCATAGCCCGCCATCCGGCCCTCGAGTCTCACGAGAGCCTTACGGCTTGAGTCCCAAAAGCCGGGAAAGCCCAAAACCTAGAACGGGACAAAAAGTCTCTCAAGTTCAGGTTCAAGCTTTTTCTTAATCTATCTAAAAATGAAGAAAAGCATCCCTTTATATAGGGCAAAAATGGGGCGCTTGACTTGGCCTCCAAGACGGTAATTGATGGCGACTTGTTACTTGGAGTGGAAGGCATCCATCATTGAAAGCTCATCCTTGGCGGCCACGCTTCATGAGGAGGTGGAGAAGAGTGGGTGCCAAGCTTCAAGAGGAGGTGGAGAAGAGTGGGCGCCAAGCTTCAAGAGGAGGTGGAGAAGAGTGGGCGCCAAGCAACCTCCCAATAAGTGGGCTTTGAATGGCCTTCTTCCAAGCGGGCTTCGGGCCTAGTGGGAGTTGCTCTTGGGCCGATCACTTGAAGGCAAATAAAAACCTCCAATGGCCTTGTCTTCACTTTGAGAGCCCTGGGGCGCGGCCCACATGGGTGCCCGGATGGGGCACCGGCGCGGAGAACCGGGTGCCTGGGTGAGGCACCGGCGCGCGGGGCTAGGTGCCTAGATGAGTCACCGGCGTGCGGGGCCGGGTGCCAAGATGGAGCACCGGCGCCGAGAGACGTGTGGGTGAGAAGCCTGGGCCCGATCACATCATCCACCCCTCCTTGAAGAGGATTCGTCCTCGAATCCTTGGAGTCGTGCATGGGGGTGGCGGTGGCGAGGTGGCTGAGACACGCCGGCCCTCGGTTGAGAAAGAGCGTCACCTCCTCCGGGTACGTCAAAGCTATCAAGAGAATCCTCGTTATCCATGATGTCTACGTCCACATCATCATCTTCGGTGGCCAGTTCGTAAGGACCCGAGTTGTCGTCGCTCGACTCATCGCCCGAGCTAGAGTCGCTCGAACTATTGTCGGTGTTGATACTCGGGTCGGTCTCTTCTCCGAAGCTAGCGTCGCTTCCTTTTTCTTCTTGGTTTGGCACAAGATCTTGATTGACACTTGGTTCGCTAGCGGCCTTGCGGGAAAGCTCGACCTCGTCGTCACTTACAAGGTCGATCAAGACGATGTCCTCCTTTCGGGGTGCCATGCCGCACACCCAACGAGGTCCGGCCACGGCCTTGCTTGACGTGATCTTCTTGGTGAACATCACCTTGGACGCCATTAGTTAACTGAAAATTGCAAAGCACACACACAAGCCTCGTAAGACAAGAATTCGATCCGGGGGATGGCCATGTGCTTGGTTGTCTCTTCTTTTTTTTCCTCTTTTTTTTTTCAAATCTCTCGGGGCTCTCTTCTCCTTGGCTGGGGTCGGACCGAGGTTTCACCTAAGATCGAGTGCCATTTTTATTTTTTTTTGAAATTTCCGACCCCTTTCTTTCTTGGCTTGGTGCTTGCGAGCCCACAAGTTCCCACATCGATTCGAGCCTCACATCTCGTGACACTCGACATATGCGCATTCCGTTTTATTCCATGCAACTTCAAGTATATGAATATATAAATCACAATTCATATTAACTTTCAATGCTCAATTGGGGGTTCGGTTTCAAGGTTCTCGGATTAGGGACACAAAGTTTTGGTTTCAGGCAAGTTGGGCTCGGTTTGCACAAATTGGTTCGTCCCTTTCCAACCCACATCCCCCGCCCGGAAACCACATGATTAACAACCTCTTCTTCAAGGCCACTTCTTTGCTTGCACACCAAGGCCGATCTTGAAGAGGTGTTCGACTTTATTGAAGTGGGAGTTGCTTAATTCCACTTGATATCTAGTAGTATTCCACCATTAAGAGGCTCGCCACTTGCACTTTGTTGGAACCGAGGGGGTGTTTGTCAAAAGTGGCACCATTACTCTTCTTGATGGCCAAGTAATTTCGGTTGTTTGATGGAGTAAAAACGCCATTCACCCTCTCATGCTAGCTCGAGCTTGAGGATGAGAGTAACTCGGCCCCTCGAATTTACTTGGGTTCCAAGATTCGAAGGCTTACTAAAATGGCTCGAAAATAAATTCTCCCACCATGATTTCACAAGATTTTTCGTGAAGGAGGTTAGGTTTAGGCGTGGGGAGAGAGTGTCGGGTCTTAGAAAACATTTCTTGCCACCTTGAGATTTTTCCCGGACCTTAGAAGCTTTAGGGTCGTACTCAAGTAAAGGTGTGGTTTAAGGTTGGTTCGGGTCTAGGTTGGCCGAAAAAGGTTTGAAGGGATTTAAGCACATATGAAAGTAAACATGAAAATGCAATTCACATATTCAAACTTACGAAACCCGCCTCGAAAGGCTCTGATACCAGATGTTGTGATTCGCCTTAGGATCGGACTCGATTCTGGCTCGAGGGAGTTCGAGTTGCTTCTTGATATTGACTTGGACGTGAGCTCTTGCTCAAACTTGCGAATTTGAACAAAAATGTGACATTTTCGGACGAGTGGAATTTCATGTGGGATAAACTCTTTTTTGTGGGGATTTTTATTTATGAGGGATAAGTAGTCGAGCCCTCCCATTCGGTCAACTCACCGAGAGGGATCGACTAAGAGATACAAGGGGTGTGGAACCGAACCCTAACAGCCCTAGCATCTCTAAGGATAGGTAGGCGAACTCACTCGGGGTGAACCAAGCGTGGACGCCTAAGGAGAGTGGGGCGAGGCTCGAGTCTCACGAGCCAAGCCGCCCTCCGAGCCCTCGGTTACCCGAAAACCATGGTGTTTGTGAAAAATAAGAATGGCTAGGCCAAGGTTCGAGTCTCACGAACCATAGCCCGCCATCCGGCCCTCGAGTCTCACGAGAGCCCTACGGCTTGAGTCCCACAAGCCGGGAAAGCCCAAAACCTAGAACGGGACAAAAAGTCTCTCAAGTTCAGGTTCAAGCTTTTTCTTAATCTATCTAAAAATGAAGAAAAGCATCCCTTTATATAGGGCAAAAATGGGGCGCTTGACTTGGCCTCCAAGACGGTAATTGATGGCGACTTGTTACTTGGAGTGGAAGGCATCCATCATTGAAAGCTCATCCTTGGCGGCCACGCTTCATGAGGAGGTGGAGAAGAGTGGGTGCCAAGCTTCAAGAGGAGGTGGAGAAGAGTGGGCACCAAGCTTCAAGAGGAGGTGGAGAAGAGTGGGCGCCAAGCAACCCCCCAAGTGGGCTTTGAATGGCCTTCTTCCAAGCGGGCTTCGGGCCTAGTGGGACTTGCTCTTGGGCCGATCACTTGAAGGCAATTAAAAACCTCCAATGGCCTTGTCTTCACTTTGAGAGCACTGGGGTGCGGCCCACATGGGTGCCCGGATGGGGCACCGGCGCGGAGAACCGGGTGCCTGGGTGAGGCACCAGCGCGCGGGGCTAGGTGCCTAGATGAGGCACCGGCGTGCGGGGCCGGGTGCCAAGATGGGGCACCGGCACCGAGAGACGTGTGGGTGAGAAGCCCGGGCCCGATCACATCACATTGCTCTCATACCCATAAAACCACCAATGATGGTCTATGTAGGCATGGCTCTCCGATCTAGGCCCTCTCTCGTCATACTCCTCCAACGAATAAGCTTTCACTTCTTGACTTGCTTCATCATGATCCTCCTTCCCTACACCAATAACACTCAAAGAATTCCTAGGAGATTCTATCAATTCATCTTTCAAGTCACTTAGGCAAATGTAGCTATCTCCTAAGTCATCTTTCAAATTACTTATTCAAATGTAGGAATCACAAGTTTTGAATGAATTGTGGTCTTCACCAACATCAAAACGATATGAATAAGGATATTCTTCATCTCTCCTTGGACTAGCATTGATCCTTGACTCATCTTGTTCCTCAACTTGTTCCACCAACTCTCTTGCTTGAATTTGCTCATTGAATCTCACATCGCTCCTCAAGGCGACCACTTCTCTAGCAACTTCCACTTCTTCTCTCTTTCTCTTGGCATTCTCCTATAGCTTTAGGATAGCCAAAGCATCCGGCTCAATCAAAGTCTTGTTGAAGTGAAACTCAACCTTTTCTTCACCAATCTCAAAGCAAACTTTCCCATTTTTGACATCAAACTTAGCCCCTGCCATTGCTAAGAACGGTCGTCCTAAGATGATTTGGGACCAAGGGGTCCTCATGCATGTCTAAGATCAAAAAATCATCGGGAACAAAGTAGTTTCCAACTCGCACCGGCACGTCATCCAATATTCCCTTAGCTTTGATGATGGAACCGTCGGCCAAAGTTAGGGACATATCGGCCGGCTCGATTTCTCCAAGATTAGCCCTTCTCCAAATACTAGCGGGCATAACAGAAACACTTGCCCTAAGATCACATAGGGCTTGAAAGTTTTGAGACCCTACACCAATAGTGATAGCAAACCGTCCCGGATCTCCTAACTTTTGAGGTAGCTCTAAAGTCTTCACCTCATCTTGCATCTCAACTATGGACCTTTTCTTGCTTAAGATCTCCTTCAAAAACTTGGCATACGATGGCATCTCGTTTAAAGCATCGGTGAACGGGATAGTGATGTTCAAACCTTGCAAAAGTTTGAGGAGTCTCTTGAACTTGCTCTCAACAACATCTTTTGGCTTCTTTGAGGGGTAAGGAAGAGTTGTCGCACCTTGAATCTTGCTCGGATCAACCTCCTTAGACTTGCCCGACACATTTGCACCTTCCTCTGGCTGGACGGACTTGGGCACCACGTCGGACCCGATGTCCTTCATCACGGTCTGGGGGCAGAGCATAGATAGAGTGGTCGGACCGACATCTGGGCAAGTCGGGCCCGACTCACTCTCAACCTCGGTCTTGGGCAGAGGAGTTGATGTGCTTGCTGGATCGACTTATGGCACCTCGGACCCGACTTCCTAAGGAAATCGGTCCAGTTCTCTTCACTTGTCTTAGGCATGTGTGGCTCGGGTAGGTTTCGGCCAATCCTCAATCCAATAGCTCGGACTTGATTTTGATTGTTTTGAGCTCGGGGATTCTCCTCGGGGCGGCCCGGAAGTCTCCCGTTCTCTCTCGGGGTTTGATTTGCTAATTGAGCGAATTGATTGTCCACTTACCCTCTCCATGCACGGTTCTCATTGAGTTCGGTTCTCACATCATTGAGTTGAGTTCTTACCTCCTTGAACCCATCTTTCAACTCTTGAACCCATTGTGGTTGTTGTTGCTCATTGAATCCCGGTGGTCTATATGGTGGTGGTTGTGCTCTTGGCTCGTTTTGGTTGAAGTTGTTGTTGTAGCCTTGAGCTTGACCGTTATTCCACCGGCCATTACCTCCATTGTTGAAAGTGCCTCTACCTCCATAATTCCCTCGAACATAGTTTGCCTCCTCAATTTGCTCGGCCAAGCGCACTTGGCTCTCATTCGGACAAACTTGTGTAGCATGGGCAAAGGATCCACACTCCTCACAAGCTCTAGCATTTTGCTTGTAATAGTGGACTTGCCTCTTTAGCTTGCTCACTTCACCTTCAAGGAATTGGAGCTTCACATCCTTGTCAATGTCTTCACTCTTTGGACCATACAACTTTTTTGCGCCTTCACCTTGAACTTTCACCTCCTTGCTAGCTTGACTCACCCCATACATGGCCTCATAATCGGAAAGCTTATCAAGTAGCTCCCAAGCTTGATCCGGAGTCAAGTCTATAAATCCACAATCGGTGTGGAGATTTAGCTTGTCTTTAGTTGCCGGATTGACGCCTTGGAAAAAGATATCTTGAAGCACGTATGGTTGTTGGCCATGAGTAGGACATTGGCGCAACATTTCTTTGAAACGGTCCCATGCCTCGAAGAGAGGCTCATTCGGTCCTTGTTGAAAGCTTGTAATTTTTCTCCGGAGCTCAGTTGTCTTTGAGGGTGGGAAGAACTTCATCAAGAAAGCATCATGGAGAGCTCGCCATGTGGTGATCGACCTAGGGGCTTGGCTATCGAGCCAATGTGCGGCCTTGCCCCCAAGTGACCATTTGAACGCCTTAAGAAGCACATACTCCAAAGTCTCCTCGTCCGTAGAGATCGTCTCGCACATGTCCACAAAGCGTTTGACGTGCTCTATGGGACACTCATGCGGACGGCCCTCAAATTGATCCCGCTTGATGAGAGAAATGAATTGCGTCTTGATCTCGAAATTCTTGGCAACCTTGGGTAGCACAATAGCCGGCTCGGGCACCATCAACTCCGGATGCATGTATTGGCGTGCATTCCGGGGTAGAGCGTTGAGTTGAGCCTCGGCCCTCATTCGTTGCTCCCGTTCTCTCCTTGCTAATGCCTCTTGGTTGTCCTTCTCAAGTTGCAATCTAGCCATCTCGGCCCTAAGTCGAGCCATCTCATCATCACCATGGAGAGCTTAATTCTCCATCCTTTTCCTTCTTCGGGTTTCTTTGAGAATACTTTCCGGATCACTCACAAACTCAAGCTCAAGTGTTCCTCGGGCGGAACGAGCTTGCATACACCTACAAAGAAAAAACACAAACCAAAACCAATTAAAAACAAACAAGGGGTTTGGGCTATTCCCTCACCCAAATCACTACCAAAGCACAAAAGACTCAACAAATTAGCACTCAAAGCAATTAGAAATCCCCGGCAACGGCGCCAATCTTTTGATCGCTCGTGGAGGCGAGGGTCTTGAGATACAATTTATAACCCGACCCCGTTGTAGCACGTGGTGGGTGTCGAACACTCGGGAATTCTATTCGTTTGATGTGCCGAAGTACTTGAAAGCTGGGAAAAAGAACTCAAAACAAAGGAAAATGCAAAGACCTCTCGGGACCGACACTATGTCACTCGGGCCCGAGGTTGGCGACGAAGAAAGAGGTCGGGACCGACGTGGATCAAGTCGGGCCCGATGTAGATTGTGATGTCGAACTCAAGATTTGAAAGGTAGATCTCGGGTTTTTGGGTTCCTCCTCTAGTAGATGTAGGCTTTTCCACCCTAATTTAAGCAATAAGTATGATCCTCGTAGGATCGAGAGCTTTCGCCTCGTTCCCGCCACTTCTACACATCGACCATGGGGATATTGACCTCCCCTTCGATGCAAGGTCTCATGATAGACAAATGTTCACTTTCGTTCACCTTTGCCAACCACAAGCCCTTGATTCCTTGCTCTCACAAGGAATTGAAGAACTATGTAGAGTGGTTTCCTAGATCAAGCACTCAAGGCTTATGGAATTGAGGTTTCAAACCCAACCTAACTAGAGGTTTCCCCCATAGCCCAAGATCAAAGAAATCTACTCCATATGGCAAATGAAGAAAGCAAACAAATCACAAAACAAGGAAATCATCAATATCATACTCAAATCAAGGCCAAATCTCATTAATCAAGCAAATCCAGTCCACAAATTCCAATCCAAATTCTAAATCCACAAGATCCAAACAAAGCAAAGCTAAACTCACAATCCTCCTAGCAATCTCCTCCTAGGCCGATCTCCTTCTTCTCCTTCTCTTCTCCTTCCTCCTTGCTCTCCAAGTCTCCATTAGAGCTTTTGTGAGATAATTGGTGATTAGTGTGTGGCTCCCTCCAATTAGAAGATAAGAGAGCCTTAATAGAAGAGGGGCAAAAGTGGTTGTTCACAATTTCGTGCCTTGGAGCCCAATCTAGCAACCGACCGACTCGGACCGACACGGGTAGACGTCGGGCCCGACTTGCTGGGCACATCGGTCCGACTCTAAAATTGCATCTCGGGTCCGGCGTGCTTGTACCTCGATCCGGTGCTCGTTCCACCTCTTCTTTTTGGCTTTTCTTTTGCTCTTCTTCATGGCTTGCTCCTCTCTTTCCCTCTTAAGCTCATGCTTTGCTCCTTCCTCGATTCTCCTTCAAAACAACCCTTGATCCATGCCAAAATACCTATAAAACACATAAAACGCGCATAGTCTCTGAATCTCATGGAAATACAGGAACTAAGCTAAAAAGGAACGAAACACTCAAGAAAAAGGAAAAAGGAAATATATTTACAATGGAAAATCACCTATAAAACACCACCAAATAGAGAGACATCACTAAGATCTCAGGAAATACAAGGGAAAACAAAACACTCAACTCACAATCCGGACCCAAAATAATAGAGAAATCATAAGCATAAAACAATGAAGCTTAAACACACACCTCATAACAAGATATATCACTCAAGCTCTAAAAAGTGTAGAGCAACCTAGGATCTAACCCAATCTAATATGTAAGCCCAAAGTCCCCAAGTAAGAATGATTCTAAACACTCAAGTTTTACTGCTCAATTCTGCTTAGGCGCCCTTTCGGGTTTTCACCTAACCGCTCTTTTCATTTTTCTCAAGGTGTGCTCACAAAACTCATAATCACTCATGAACCTCATATTACCCCAGCCTAATGTTGGTCCGGGTTACCTGCTTATTACCTGAGCCGCCCTTTTGGGTTTTCGACTCATCCCAGGATTTATATGCCTTTTTTCAATTTTTTTGGCTTTTTCTATCTTTTTCTTTTTCTTTCTTTCTTTATTATGCAAAAAGGTATGGTGCAAGTGCTCCATGAAAAGAAGAAAATCAAAAAATCTGAAGTAAATCTCTAACTACACTAGCTAGGATAAGCGAATGCGAGTACTCCCACCTCCATACTTAAAGGACCTAGGCCTTTCGGGTGCACATTAGAGTGGTCAACCAATTCAATAAAAATATCGGTGTCTTTTAAAGGACCTAGGCCTAACTTCTCATATATGCAAGTGGGAAGGACATTGATGGATGCACCTAAATCTAGCATGACATGCTCAATCTTGGTTTCTCCGATCGAGACATGGACGGTAGATCTACTTAGATCTCCACATTTTTTAGGCAATTGTTTTTGGAGAAGTGAATTAACCCTTTCGGTGTAGCTATCCTTAGACTTTTCAACTAGAGCTACTTTTTCAATTTTAGGTTGATACGAAACGGCGGATTAGGTAATAAGCAGGTAACCCGGACTAGCATTAGGCTGGGGTAATAAGAGGTTCATGAGAGATGTGAGTATTTGTGAGCACACCTTTGAGAAAAATGAAATGAGGGATTTGGTCAAAACCCGAAAGGGCGCCTAAGTAGAATTGAGTGGAAAAATTGGAGTGTTTAGGATTTCATTCTACTTTGGGGCTTGGGGATACATATTAGATGTCGGGTAGATCCTTAGGATTGCTCCTTCATTATTTTGGAGCTTTGAGTGTTATGATGTATTCTTGTGAGGTGTGTATTGAGCTTTCATATTTATGCTCATTATTTCTCTATATGGGTTCGGGCTGTGAGCTGAGTGTTTTAGGCTGTCATGTTCTTCCCTTACTTCCTGAGATCTTTAGATTTGCTGATTTGTATACTTAGTTTGAGCTTACTCGAGGACAAGCAAGATCTAAGTATGGGGGAATTTGATATGCTATGTTTTAGATTCCTTATCTTTGTATTATTAGGACGATTTTAAGTGTACGTTCTAGGCTAACTTGTAGGCATAGGTGTTCGATCACGGCCAAAGACAGAAAAGTGAAGATTTTTTTGAGCTGAAGTCGTCTCCAGAAGAACTAATGGCGCGGAACCCAGGGCGCGACCGCAGATTGGCAGCAAATGCTCGAACATGTGATGAAGTGAAAGCCGCGACCGCGAGCGATCAGCCGTTGGCGTGGTTGAAGCAGCGAAGACGAAGCTTGAGAATCGCCTTGACCCGGGACCACGGGTGGCGTCCAACCAATTTTTCTGCGATTTCTCCTGTTTCCTTTTATCATATATTATCTTTTATATTTTCGGATAGTTGTTTTTCAAGACTATTTACAGGGTTTTTAGGTTGGATTTTCTTCATAACTCATAATTTAGATTTCAATTCTCCTCTTTTTAGGTTTTTAGTTTAGTTTCTATGGAGAGCTAGTTTCCTAGGGTTTGTTCAAGGGAGAAGCTCTGATATATGAACTCGTGAGATTTTGGTAATTGATTTCTATCATTTGGTTAATATTAATTCTCTTGTGCTTCATTATATGAATGTTGACTGGTTCTTTTACGAGTCATGAACCTATTGAATTGATTAATTTTCTACTGTTGGATTGGGTTTGGACCGTGGACAAACCTGTTCAGTGAAAAACAACTTAACCTAGACATGTTGTCTATGCAACTAAGATTAAGAAAAGAATTGATTGTATGCTTTTGCAATTGACTCGTAGCTTGATTGCTGTTGAGCAAAAATTTACACAAAATTGCAAAACATATAATAATTATTTTTATTTTAGTTCGACCCTCTCTTTTGACTCTTTTGATTAAAAGCAATATCGATACAAAATAGTTAATGGTTTTTATGAGTTGGGCTGCACCCAATTTTACGGGTTGCCTACGTATCTCTTTTCTAGAGAATCAAGCTTTACGTAGTTCAGAATGTTTTATTATTCTTTTTATTTGTTTTATTGTTTATGTTTGATTTTCACGCATCAGCGGAATAAACCCGAACCCACCTTCTAGGAAGGGTTGCTCGGATTTGAACCAACTATCATCTGCGTGATATGAATAAGATCAAACCCACCTTCTAGGAAGGGTTGTCTAATCTCTTCACTATCAAATATAAGGCTTAAGGATTTATATACTCAACTTCTTCCTAGGACTCCAAATCACTCAGCTCAAAGATGGGACGCGCATTCACCAAAAGAAGTACATTCGTGAAATGCACGAGAAGTATGGGATGAACTCGTCAAAATCCATTGATACCCCCATCTCTCCCAACACTCGCCTTTATGTTGATGAAGAAGGCAAGAGTGTAGATCAAAAACTCTATAGAGGAATGATAGGGTCCTTGCTATATCTGACGGCAAGTCGTCCCGACATCATATTCGCTGTGTGTTTGTGCGCCCGCTTCCAAGCAAATCCAAAGGAGTCCCACATGTAAGAGGTCAAAAGAATCTTCAGATACCTCGAGGGACGGGATGACCTATGTCTATGGTATCCCAGAAGGACGTCCTTGAACCTGGTAGCGTACTCTGACGCAGATTACGCTGGCCATGTGGTGGATAGGAAGAGCACCTCAGGAATGGCTCAATTCCTAGGCTCTTGCCTTGTATCTTGGGGATCCAAAAAGCAAAACTCCGTGGCGCTCTCAACTGCGGAAGATGAGTACGTTGTTGCTGCTTCGTGCTGCTCACAAGTCCTATGGATCAAGTACCAACTTGAAGACTATGGTACGTTCCTCAACACAATACCTATCTTGTGTGATAACACCAGTACTATAAGTATTGCCAAGAATCATGTTCATCATTCTAGGACGAAGCATATTCATATAAGACATCATTTTCTTCGTGATAATGTTGAACTTGGATTAATTAGAGTGGATCACGTTAGGACTGAGGACCAAGTGGCCGATATTTTCACAAAAGCACTTGATAGACGTCCCTATGAGCACCTCAGGTTGCCTTTAGGGATGATAACTTTTAAATGATCAAGTCCTGTTCTATTATTCCCTATATGATTGGCTATGTTTTGTTGAGAACTTGTTTTAAAGTGTGTCATGCATTTAAGTCATCTTTAAAGGACGCTAGTCTAAGACATATGTTTTGCTTGTGTTTTGAACGCTATTCATTTCGCTTTTCATCTCAAGAGTATCCCTGATCACCCTACCCTCATTACAAGCCGAAATGATGGGAACTCTAAGCTTACCTAAGCCGAGAATCTTGCAAACGCGTCCTATGAGCGTTCTTTGTTTTATCTTTACGGGACGTACTTGCTTGATTTTCAACACTGGTGCAAAGTGATCAAAGGGACGCTTGTTAAGAGCTGAAGGATGTCAGGATAGAGTCCTGAGAGTCAGAGGTTGTGATCATTGTTTGGGACGCCGTGGTTCAATTCTGAGTAAAGCAGTGTTGTGTGTTGAAAGGACGCCAAGACAGAGTCCTTTACAGTTATGAATTTTGAGAATAGGAAGGTGAACCGTTTCAGAGAAGTTGAACGCAGATCTCGGGATGTGTGTAACGGGTGCAAAACAGCTGGTTACTTAGCGAAGAAGAATGCCACATGTGGGAACGCGGGTGGAGGAAGCCGAATGAAAAGTCCCTATTACCCTTGACCGTCCGCCTTCGTCTTCTTCCTATAAATACACCCTTGTGCATTCTGAAATCTCTTCTTTGCCTCCCTGTTGTTTGCATAAATCCGGAAATCTCTCAAAGATCTTGCCAAATCTTCCAATCCCAGATCTCGAAATCTTCTTCTCTCAACCCTAATCCTCTTCTATTTAAACCCAAACTTCTCAAATGGCCAACACAAGATCCACAAGAAACCCACAACCCTCTCCGCCATCTTCCTCGGCGGCGAGAAACCCTAGTTCGTCGAGATCCACTCCTCCGGTGAAAGGCCGGTCTCTCATTGATTCTCGCGGGAGACACGCTGGGCGTCAAGAACCTCCTCGCCACCAATCTTCCTCCCAGCGCCGCCCTTCCACCACCCCTCCCAAGCCACAACGCTCCCAACCTCCTTCACAAAAACCCCAATCCTCCCGATCTCAATCTAAACCTTCTCAACCGCGTTTCCAATTCCTCGCAAAACCCTATACCCCCGAGCCAGAGAAGGGGAGCCCCAAAAAGTCTCAATTCATGGGACTCCCTGCTCAACCCAAACGCCGTCCTCCTCTTGACCCTTTGGTCGAGGATTGGCTTGAAAAGGAGCCCAAGACCCTGGCCAACATTTGCCAACGGGCATCCATCCAAGACAACCCTCCTAAAATCCAACGTTTGTTACACTACTTCATGGTAACATACGTCAAGCCCCGCCTCCAAGAAACCAAATACACAAACCCCCCTTTCATGGGGCCAACCATCATCTCTGAAGCGTTCAAAGGAACGGTGGATGAGCTCGCCAAGATGCTCCCCGATATAATGGAGTTTCTGGTGGCTCCTACGGGCTCCGTCCCCTCCCAGAAGAGAAAGAGGCCGTCTTCCCCTCCCTCATCCAAACAGCTCCAAATAAAAGGCCCCTCCTTCTCTCAACCCCAACCAATCCCATCCTCCCCTCCCCCCGCTCCTAAACGCAGATTGAAGACGTCCGCTCAGCTTGAGGGCAACACAGAGGAACAAATGGTTGCCATCCGCCTCTCCGAAATACAACTAGAGAAGGAAGAAAAGGCGAGGCAGGCCAAGGCTGAAGAGGACGCCATTGCTGCGGCGATCAAGCAGAGTCTGCAGGACGTCCCTCTGCTCCCTCCTCCACCACCAAGGGTAGAGGACGTGACTCCTGCTTCTGAGACAGCTGTGGATCCGCTTGAAGCGGAAATGGAGGCGGACCTAGCCAAGCCTCTTCCAAAGGTCCAACGGGACGCTCCTCAAGCACAGGTCCAGGCTAAGGACGCTGTGCCCAAAGTTATTCATCTAGAGGACTGCCCTGCTAAGAAGCCTCCTCCTCCTCCCGCACCGCTCAAGGTCAAGCCCATCTCAGTGGCTCCGCCTAGCACCTCCTCAGCTCCCGCCCCCAAGGCCAAGCTAAGAACTCCCACTCCCTCTCCTCCTAAAGCAACTCCTCCTCCTCCTCCTCCTCCTCCTCCTCCTCCTCCTCCTCCTCCGCCTGCTCCAGCTGTCGAGGCAAATGTACAAGTCCAAGGGACGGCAGCTGCTGAAGTCCCTACAGAGTCCTTGGCAAGGACTCCAGCTGTGGACGCGCCCCCTCTAGCACAGGCGTCCACTGTTGAGGACCAGGAGATGGCCGAGTCCCATGAGCAAGGGGACGAGGCCTCCGATGAAGACGATGCTCCTCACCAGGATGAGGATCATGAGGACGAGGAGGGAGATGGTGAAGAAGAAGAAGATGCCGGTGATGAGGTCATCGTTGCCAACGGCAGCAAGTAGAAACGCCTCAAGAAGATTCTGTCTCCGCTCCTGTTCTCCGCTCAATTCCTGGAAGAGAACGGCCGCATAGAGTTTCTAGAACTGCTTGAATTCCAGGGTTGGACGCACCTAGGTGCTGCGGCTGCTGAGGTCGACCCTGAATAGGTCCTCCGCTTTTACTCTAAATTCGAAATATCTAAAGTAAAAGGGAAGCCTCAAGGGACGTTTGAGATCGATGGGGACGAGTACTCCATTGCTGAGGGGACCGTCCGTAACATTCTTAGCCTGCGTCCCTCTGAAGCTCTGCATGACCTGCCCTGCAAAAACTTTGGCCGCTTCTCCCAAGAAGAGATCTTCAACAATATATTCAGTGGGAGGCAGCCAGTTGCTAGGGACAGGGTCGCCCACTGCCTTTCCAAGACAGGCGTCCTTGCGCATCACTTCATAGTGCGCATGGTCGTCCCCCGCCAAGAGAAGAAGTCGATCATCCAAATCACCGACAGCATATTATTGGACGCCTTCTTGCAGCGCAAACTCATCAATCTGTCGCGGGTTATCTTGGAACACATGGGCAAATGCACAGGCGGACGCCACTCGCTCCCATTCCCTGGCTTGGTCAAGCAGATCCTCCAGCAACAAGGTATCTACGCCCCCAAAGAGGAAAAATCCTTTGGCATTCACTGGGACGTTAGGCAAATCACCTTTCCCCCAGTTGGAAAACTGAGATGTGATGAGCTGCTCCCCTCAGTGAAAAGACAGCTAGCCAAAGAGAAGAAAGAGGCTGAGCGAAGAGACAAGGCTGCTGCTGCTGCTACTAAAAGTATGGAAGGAGAGCCTGAGGAAAACTTGCAAGTGGTAGGGACGCCAGTTGAGGACGCTGACGCTGAAGAAGAGGAAGATGAACTTGATGGCATGAGCGTCCCTCATGAGGCTGAGAAGCATTCCCAGAAGTATCTGCTTGGGATGATGATCGAAAACCAATGCATGATAATCGATCTCATCCAACAGGTTCATGACACTCTCCATCAACACACTGAACTTCTGGAACGCAACAATGAGCTCCTCGCGCAGAACAACTATCTTCAGGAGCAACATCTCAAAGCCCTCGGCAAGCGTCCACGCTAATGATCGCTCCTCCCTCTTTCAACCCTGAAAAAGTTTATCCTTTTGTTGTGTTTTTTTGTTAAGACTTTGGGACGCTGTCCCATTTTGAAACCAATTTGTGTGCTTGTCTGTAATGACCGTACTCTCTTCCATGAATACAGTTCATTACATTTGCAAATTTCTTGTGTCTAAGCGTTCTTTCTCTAGTTATGACTTTGTGCATGCATGCTTTTCAACTTGTTCTCCTTTTCGATGATGCCAAAAGGGGGAAGTATAGTTTTGCAGAGATGCGATTGTCTTTAAGATTGTCATAGAAACCATGTGTTTAGGGGGAATTTCGGCCAAGTCCAGAGGACGCTAGTAGAAAATAAAATAGGATGCACTAAAAAGAACGTGTTGCATGCCAACCTAAGCTGAAAAGAAAATCTAAGTGTAGTCCTTCATGCTAAAAGCTGTATTTCTGTGCACACTGTTTAAAAGAGTTTGTCATCATCAAAAAGGGGGAAATTGTTGGGACGATATTAAGGACGCCAGTCATTAATATCTAAACCAATAATGATCGTCCCTTGTTTTGATAATGACAAACTCAAAGGTATTTGATAAGTTGTCCAAGTGTTGATCTCAGGTAAGTCCAATGGACACACATGAGCGAAAAGGACAACAAGTGAACGAGAGTCCCTAACCATGTAGGGACGCACTTCATCGGAACTTCCAAAGCTGAACGTAATTGGCGAAGTCCCTGTGCAGATAGGACGGCGTCCTCATCAAGAAGGGACGCGCGCCAAAATACGGACGAAGTTCAAATTCAAATCAAGGCCGCCCCAACATGATTACATCACATTCTGCCGTAGTCCTCAGAAGGAAGCTTCCCTTGTCTGGGCATGTGTAGACAATTCCAAAGATGTCACTTTCCCAGCAATGGTCCCCTATCCACGCGGAGGCTTCCCAAGCGTCAACAGAGTTGACTTCCTCAAGATGCACATCGCACCGTTGATCAAAGATCAAGGATCCTGCAAAGACTCAGAGGACGCTACAGGACAAGAACCACTTCCGTTATAAATACCCTCCAAGGGGTATGCATAGCGGTGTGGACTTTGAAGACTTTCTCTCAAGCTCTCCCGAAGCATTCAAGTTCAAGAACGAAGAACAAGGAGACCAAGTGAGCTTGAAGCAAGAGAAAGAAAGTCCAACCAAATCAAATCCAAATCAAACCACAATTTGTTAGAATTGTAGTTTGTCTCTCACAACGGACCGTGAGAGACGTGAGTGATAGCTTCCTTATAGCTAAGAGTGTTAGGTTACTTGTTAGGCGGAAAGGAGTGTTACTAGTGAGGCTAAGGACGGACGCTTAGCTCAGTGAAGTGTAACGACTCGCCTAAGTTGTAAGGACTCTCTCTTAATAAGATAAGGATGGCTATTGAAAATCCTCCAAGCGGAGGTACAGGTTTACCCATAAGACTAGTTGGTCTTAGTGGGGTTCCTCTATAAATACTCGTGTCCATTATCGCATTCTGTTTTCCTGTTAAGTCTTGTTCCGCTGCACTTAAGGACGCCCTTAACCCAGTTAAGGACGCCCATTCTAACAGACTTACGATCCAACATCTTCTCTAATCAATTAGTCCTACCAATCCTAGATTGATTAAAGGTTCTACTTTTAATCTAATTAACACCGACCGGTAATTAGAAAGATCTAGTTGTAATTCAACCTAGAGATCATATTAGGTGATCAAGCTAATAAAACCCTAGGCTGAAATTAAGCAATTAAGTACAACGAAAACAATCTAGTCAACGAAAATTAAAACAATCAAACCTCACAATAATACTTCATTCACAACTTCAATTAAGTAGTTAAGCAAAAGGAGTTTAGCTATTGAAAGACATTGAAAAGCTTACAAAGTTTCCCAAAGGAAGCTAGTTCTCCAAATCTCCAATAACCAATGTCAAAGATTCAAAGATAATGAAATCTAGAACTAGGGCTAACTATATATAATATGTCTTCCAAAAATATATCTAAAAACATAACCCAAAAGGCCCACAAATATCACGTAATAAACCTCGGACACGAACCAAAACTCGGCCGAGTTTTTGGTGCCTCATCCCGAGTTTTCAAAGCCGAGAGTCAGGTCACGAAACGCGGGCTGAACTCACAGGACGCGGTCCTGTCTCTTTGCACCTGCCCGCGTTTCACCTACTGGTCGACAAGTGACACTTCAGAGGCCATTTTGACAAATTTCGAGTTGGAATTTGGAAACGAAGTAAAAAGACGAATTGTCGCTCTTCAAGTTAGCTTTCCAATGACACCAAAAACAGCTCAATCCAACCACTGTATCTCCAAATCCAGCCCTTGCATACAAGAGGTGTCGAAACAACAACTCCAATACATAGTCGGACTCAAGTGTGTTTTTGCCATCACCTCGTGGGGTTAATATCATGGCTTGGTTCCCTTCTTGCCTTCTCCATGCTTTGGCTTCACCTCATCTACATTTGTTGTGTTCACATCTACAATCAAAAACCACAACAAAGTGTAGATATCCGAATCTTTCTACAAACTAATAAAACTAGCAAAACTAACTAAAACTAAACCAAAAACCATAAAAATCCTAACTAAACATGCTCTTAAACACTACCTAACATGTGTCTATCACCCGACCCACATCATAAGCTATAATGATGGGAACTCTAAGTTTACCCTTGCCGAGAGCCAAGCAAAAGCGTACTATGAACCTTTTTTGTATTTTTGTCTATGAGACGTACTTGCTTGGTTTACAAACTGGTTTTGGTGATCATTAGAACTCTTCTCAGACCGTTCTCAAAGTTTCAGAAAGCAGTATAGGGTAAGAATATCAGTTGTTAGGTAAGGGACGCCGTTCGGATTAGATTTGTTAGGGAAGCTGCTCAGCTGTCAGTTCAGAGAAGTTGAAAAGGCGCTGTTTGAATTTTGAGAAAGTGAATTTGCAAAGCCGCGTGTGTGGGCGATAGTTGTGTATCTCTGGAACCACCAAAGGAATTTAACCGTTGCTTAGGGAAGAAGGAAGCCACGTGTCCTTCATCAGGAAGCCTAGCCTATCCCCTATCTTTACCTAAGTGGTAAACCTCTATATATCCCTCGCCCTCTGTCTGTTTACCCTTTGCTCGCCATTATCACCCATAATTAGAAAAAATCCAAATCTCTTTCTCCCCCAAATGCTCTCAATGTTCCCTCCTCCAAAGCTTAAAACCACCACAAATGGCTCCCCATTGTGCCAAAGGGAAAATGCCTGTCGGAGCCGCCCCCAAAGCACCTAAAGCCGCCAAGAAGAAGGTCGCCGTTCTCGATAAGACATTGGCGGACTTCATCGAAAGGCAGCCCTACACCCTTGGCCAGTATATCAAGCAAGCCATGAAAGAGGCTTCCTTTGATGAATAATGCCGGAATCTTGGCACCTTCCTCGAAAGGTTTGTCATGCCCCATCTAGAAGAGACCGGGATAAAAGATCCTCCCTTCGCCGGACCTTCTGTCTTCATTGAGATGTTCGGAACGGAGATTCTACTGGTGCTCGTCCACTCCATCCCCGACCTCTCCAACGCCATCCTTCCTCTTCTCCCGCTCTACCCAACAAAAAACAAACCCATCGCCATCTCCACTGCCACTTGCCAATAACGCTCCAATTAATCTAACTTACCCAAGAGGAATGGGACGTCACAACCAAAGTCCCTTCCTCATCCTCAAAAAGCCCTTGAGATCCATGTCCACACTGTGGACAAAATCGTGGAAGAGAAGGACACCCAACAAGCCAAATCACATAAGCCCGCGGCATCCCATCCCGTAAAGAAAGCCAAGACGACACCGCCCCCTGCTATGGCGGTGGCATCCTCAGCTCCTCAAAATCTAAAGCCCTCATCATCCATCGTAACCCTCCTCCACAAAAGACCGCCTCTCCTCTTAACTTTGAGGACTTCCCTATCATCCATGCCCCCATTAACCTGCCCAAGCTCCCTTCAACTCCTCATTCCCGGGGTCCTTCTACGAAGCGTCCCGAAGATACAAGGACGGGAATAAGTGAAGAGCTGCAGGCTGCGGCAACGGGTGAGGACCCTCTAGATGGTGAAATGAGGGCGGACCATAACAAGACCCCTCCTTATGCCCAAAGCGAAGGCTTTGGGGACGAGGTCAGTGCTGAAAAAGTCCCCGCCTCTAGCTCAAAAGGACGTTGAAGTCGTCGAGATTGAGGAGTCCCCTACAAAGACTCCAAGGGCTGAAGCTTCTAAGGCATAAAGGACTGAGCCCGAGCAAACTGAGGAAGAAGTTGTTGGATCGAGATTAGCAGTCAAGAGTCAAGGACATCCTTAGGGAGCGTCCTTATGCAGCGGGATAACAGACTTAACAAGTAATGAAGACAGTAAGATAAGGACGCAGATATTTATAGAGGAACCCCACAAAGACCAAGTAGTCCTTATGGGTAAACCTCTACCTCCTTGGAGGATTTTCGAATAGCTTTTCCTTATCTTATTGAGAGAGTCCTTACAGTTTACAAAGGCGAGCTTTACACTTCTCTGAACTTAAGAGTCCATCCTTAAGATCACTAATAAACACTGCTTTTAGCTTAAAACTTGTAACCTAACTCTCATTCTTAAGGACGCAAGACACACACACGTCCCTCACAGTACTTCATGAGAGACAAACTCCTTTATTTTTTACAAACACTATGTGATGGTTTTATGAACTTCTCTAACGGTCTAAACACCATTTCGTCACTGTTCTTGAGTGTTCTTGTTGCTCTTGGTGTTCTTGGTGAATAATCGTTTTCGCTCTGAATTGTGTCGGAGAAGTCACATCATAATAAATACCCAAGGGGGTATTTATACTTATCAGGAAGGGCAGCTTTCTTCTGCCCATCATGCCCTTGGGAGTCCCTTGCTACAGGATCTGCTTCCACGTGTCTCTCTAGATGATGGACGAAGCTTCCTAGCACTTTCCGCAGTTCCTTGCTACAGGATCTACTTCCACGTGGTGATGGACTAGTGAACATGATCTGCCTCCACGTGTCCTTTATGATCAACGAAGCTTCCCGGGCAAATTTGACCTGTCTAGTGATGTCATCATGGTGACGGCCTATTATGGACGTTGGGAGTTTTAGCTCGCGTTCCGACTCGTTGAGGACTGCATCCTTGACTCATAAAAACTCATTCTCGTCCATTCTTCTAAGTATTAGAGTCCCTACTCATTAGCTACTGCTTCACACTTGTTGTCCTTTTATCATAACATGCGTCCTTGTATGTTCCTGAGACATTGCTTGGACAACTTATTAGAACAAAGTGAGTACGCCATTATCAAAATCCTAGGGACGATTGTTAAAGTTACGATGCTAAGTACATGGAGTCCTTAATATCGTCCTAGGATAACATGCTTGATCTCTCCAAGACTTTTACCGCTCATCCCTCACTCTACAAGCTCATCACCAGGCCCTTGCCAATCAGAATGAAATGCTTTTGGGGCTTAGGGACCGTCTGAACAATCTGGTTTGATCAACCACTCTCCCCTTTCTTCCCTTGCTCAATTTTGTTAAACTTCATTTTATTACACTTTTGTAATCTAAATCTCATGAATGAAGTTCTCATGTTTTGCATCCATATGTGTTCAAGTGTCCTTACTTTTAGTTATGATTTTGTGCTAACCGTTCTAATACTTATTTTCCTTTTCGATGATACCAAAACGGGGAAGTTTAGTTTTGCAGAGATGTGTCGTGGAAAGTTATCTAGAATATGCAAGTGTTAAGGGGGAATTTAAGCTAGGTCCTAAAAGATGCTCACACTAAGAAAATGTTCTCTTACCTAAAACTGAAAACATTGAATGGATTAAGAACTTGAGAAAACTTGATTACATTGAAAAATTTCAAGTCCAAAGGGACGTTCCTAAAAGTTTTCTCATGCTTTAAGCTTTAATATGTGCTTATTTTACTAAGGATTTGTCATAATCAAAAGGGGGAAATTGTTGGGATGGTACTAGGGACGTCAGTCATTAATACCGGATCAACGATCTCCGTCCCCAGTTTTGATAATGACAAACTCAATGTTTTGTAATAAATGTCCAAGTGTTTATTTCGAGAATTCGTCTAGGGACGATCATCATGAAAAGGACAATAAGTGTTAAGTCGTCCCTAAGGATGAGGGATGCAAAGTGCTTCATGTCAAAGAAAAAGAATGCATTTCTACGAGATATGGACACGGTCCTTATCGATGTAGGAACACGCGCTTAAATGTCATGTTCCAATTCACAAGGCTTCCGGAAAAAGTTTACATCATAAAACGGTCGTAGTCCTGAGAAGCTTCGGGTATTAGAAGACAAAGAAGCGTGAAATAAGGACATTGCTTTCCACATCATCCAAAGACAACACGTGGAAGCTCCCCATGCTAAAGAAGACAACGTTGTACAACATGGAGAAAGTGACAGCTTTGACCTTGTCTCTGAGGAGCCCAGAAAGGGCAAAAGGGACCTAGGATAGGAACTCTCAACCACTAACTATAAATACCTTCACTTGTATTTATTGTGATGTCACTTCTTCCACACACTCCCTAGGGTCACCAAGAACACAAAGAACAACTCATGAACAAGAATGATAGCGTGAGTCTGTTCAATCGAGAAGAAGTTCAACCAAATCACAAAAACTGTTTGTACTGCGTAAGAACGAGAGATGTGTTTCCGAAGGGACTGAGAAACACTCAAGGTTTGGTTTCCTTGTGTCTTGCTTATTCGAGTGTTAGGTTACAAGCGAGGGCTGATAGAGGTTTCACTAGTAATCTATGGAGAGGGAATCTATAGGTTAGAGAAGTGTGAAATTTGCATTGTAATAGTTTTAAGGACTCACTTAATAAGAAGTAAAGGAAAGTTATTCAAAATCCTCTTCGGAGGTAAAGGTTTACCCATCAAGACCAGTTGGTCTTAGTGGGGTTCCTCTATAAATCACTGTGTCTATTCCTTTGCTTGTTCGATCTTTGTTTGTCTTCGTTTATCTGCTTAGTTATTTCCGCTGCATAAGGATGCCTTCCTGAAGAAGCATCCTTAGTCCCTTAACTACTAACGCGATCTAACATTGCTTTGTGCGTGAATGATGAACATGATTTTTAGCAATGTTAATGGCACTAGTATTATAGGAACAATGTCAAGGGACGTACCATAATCTTCAAGTTGGTACATGATCCACAATACTTGTGAGCAGCATGAGGCAGTAGCCACGTACTCAACTCTTGTAGTAGAGAGTTGTAAGGAATTCTACTTCTTGGATCCCCAAGACACAAGGCAAGAGCCTAAGAACTGTGTCATTCCTAAGGTACTCTTCCTATCGACAATGTGTCCGGCATAATTAGCATCTGAGTGGGCTACCAGGTCAAGGGACGGCTTCTTTGGATACCATGTGCATAAGTCATCACGTCCCTTGAGATACTTGAAAATTCTTTTCACTTTCATGTGGGATTCCTATGGGTTAGCTTGAAAGCGTGCACAAAGGCATACTGCAAACATAATATCAGGCCTACTAGTAGTGAGCTAGAGTAGGGAAGCAACCATACTTCTGTAAAGCTATTGTTCCACATACTTACCGTCCTCATCTACATCTAGGCGTGTGTTTGGCAAGATGGGGGTTTCTATTGGCTGTAAGGTTTGCATTCCATACTTCTCTAGCATTTCCCTTATGTAATTCTGTTGGTGGATGCGTGTCCTTTCCTTCAGTTGTGAGATTTGGAGTCCCAAGAAAAAATTGAGTTCACCAATGAGGGACATCTCAAACTTACTACTCATCAATCTCTTGAAGTTATTTGCAAGTACAAGGTTAGTGGCTCCAAAGAATATGTCATTGACATAGACCTGAATGATCAAAATATCTTTATGTGCTTTCTTAGTAAATAGGCTTTTATCTATGTACCTTCTAATGTACCCATTTGATAAAAGAAAGGACGCAAAGCTGTCGTACCAAGCTCTAGGTGCTTGCTTTAGTCCGTAGAGCGCTTTGTCAAGGTGGTACACATGGTTTGGGACTTCTCGCTTTCAAAGTCAGGGGGTTGAGCAACATAAACCTCTTCATTGAGTTTTCCATTGAGGAAGGCAATCTTCATGTCCATTTGAAATAGTTTGAACTCCTTGTGAGTAGCGAAAGTAATGAGAATGCGAATGGCTTCAATTCCAGCAATAGGTGTGAATGGATCATTATAGTCAATCCCTTGCTCTTGCATATAGCCCAGAGCTACAAGCCTTGCTTTGTTCTTTGCCACTTTACCACTCTCATCAAGCTTGTTGTGGAAGACCGAGCACGTTCCTATCACATTCTTCTTGTGAGGACGAGGGACGAGCTTCCAGACCTTGTTTCTTTCAAACTGGTTGAGCTCTTCTTGCATGGTGAGAATCTAGTCAACGTCCTTTAGTGCTTCCTAAATTCCCTTTGGTTCAATAAAGGACACAAAGGCATTGAAAGCACATAAGGGATGGCTTTCCTCATTTGACTTATTTGCAGCCGGCCTGGTCTGAACTCCATGATCACAATCTGAAATGATTTTCTCAACAGGATGATCTTTAACTAGCTAGGGTGCCCTTTGCCTGACGTCCCTAGCTTCTTCATTGCATTCTGGGTCATCATACTCTGCTTCAGAGTTCTCCCTTGTTTCAAATTCAATTTGTTCCCCTTGAGATGGAGAGTCCAACTCTTCTTTGAGTTCCCCCTGAAGACTTGATTCTTCACTTCCTCCACATCTTTGATTGGGAGACCAAGTCTGTGAATGATCTTCTTCTATTCTAGGGACTTCAAGGGAAACCTCATCACAATTTCCCGAGGCGTTCCCAGAACTTGGATTTTGATGATTGAATCCATTGATGTAGTTGTTGTAGTCTTTCTTCGGAACATCATCATCATTGTCATTGTTGTCCTTAGGAACTGATGAAGAGCGTTCTTTCTTCTGACTTGGAGCTTTCTTGTGCACAAACTCCTCTTTGAACACAACATGGATGGTCTCTTCAATCTTGAAAGTTCTTTTGTTGAAAACTTTGTATGCTTTACTCTGTGAGGAATAGCCAACGTTGTCCTTACTATTGTTGTGGATGAAGCATTTGCACCCGAACGTCCTAAGATGAGCTATGTTGGGCTTCCTTCCCTTTATCAACTCATAAGACGTCTTCTTTATCTAGGGACAGATCATGGCTCTATTTAGAATGTAAGCAGCTATGGCTATGACTTCAACCCAGAAGTGTTAGGGGACACCACTTGCCAGCATCATAGTTCTAGCCATGTTCTCTAGAGTTATGTTCTTCCTTTCCATAACTCCATTTTGTTAAGGAGTTCTCGTAGCGGAGAAGTTATGAGAGACGCCTTTCTTGTTGCAGAATTCTAGGAACTTTGAATTCTGAAACTCAGTTCTGTGATCTGACTTAATTGCTTTCAATTGCATCCTTAGAGCAACTTCTACTTTCTTAATAAAGTCTTCGAATTCCCTAAACGCATCTGCTTTGGAAGCAAGAAAAAGAATCCCGGTGAATCGAGAAAAATCATCTACAATAACATACATGTACCTTTGTCTTCCATAGTTGAGCGTCCTCATTAGTGCACACAAGTCCATGCGAAGAAGTTCCAAGGGATTTTCGAAGCCCACATTGTTCTTTAACTTGAAGGAACTTCTTGTCCGCTTCCTATGCAAGCTTCACATGTTTCAGCTTGATCAGGATCAATTCACGGAAATCCTTTGACTAGGTCTTGTTGGAATAACTTCAGGATGGTTGACTCGGCTAAAGTCGTTGTGCCAAAATCAAAGATAAAACCCAAACATGCAAACAACAAGTATAGAAAGCAAGTACGAGGTCGAACCCAAAGGAATCAGTTTCTTATCCCAATTTTAGTGGTTTTCATGCAAGTAATCAAAGGGGGGTTTGAGAGTTGTTTCAATCAAAGTAGCAAGTAGAGTTCATTCAGCCAATTCCACTTTATTAATCCGTTGATCATAAATTCATCCACTTCTTTATATGCCTAGGTCAATTTCAATCCTTATCTTGATTATTCGCTAATCCACGGTCCTAGCAAAACTATGATATGAAGGGGGCTTAGTGGAGGCCTGTTGATGAATGTTTGGAGGGAAAAGGAGCTTAGTGGCTTGGGTGAATGTTTGTAGGCCTGTTGATGAAGGGGGCTTGAACTTCAAAGAACTGTTGTCTTGGAATAAAGTCCTTATTTTTAAGCTTGGTTTTGATATTTTCATGGGGAGAGTGAATCTGTGGACTGAATGGGCAAGACTTAACCTGCTTAAAAGGAGCAGTTTCTAGACAGTAGCTATTTCTATTCATGATTCATGGGTCTGGAAAAGCATCCTTCTTATCAGAGATCAAATCATTACTAAGCTAAATTTGCAAGCTGATGTTGAGAGGGGTGGAGTGCTTAGACCTCAATGCCTTATTAACAAAAGAAATAGGCTTGCTAATGATGTTGTTTATAATCTGTTTCGGCATGTTAGTGTGAAGAGAGACTGGAACAAGCTGATATGGAGGGGCATTCAGTCTAGGAAGTGGAGTTTCCTAGCTTGGTTGATTACCTTGAAGAGATTGCCAACTGCAGTCAGGCTTAATAACCTTGGCTTAGTGCAAAACAGAATGTGCAGATTATGTTGTGAGGAGGAAGAAACTGAAGGTCATATCTGGTTCAATTGCAGTTTTGTGAACCATGTCTCAGATAAGGTGCTTGATTGGATTGGAATTTCCTTGAGATTCCATAGTGTGATGGAGTGGTGGCTTTGGTTCCTCAGTAGCAACAGTGGGAAAGGGAATATTTTTTGTACCAAGCTGCTTGCTGTGCTTGGCATTCTTTATTATACTTGGTGGACAAGAAATGAATGTATCTTCAGGAATTCTCAGCCTGATGTCAACAACTGTGCAATGAGAATTATTGAAGTTTGCAAGCTTAGGATTATCACCAAGCTCAAGATCAATGGGAGAAGGGGTGAAGCCATGAGAAGGAGATTGCACTTGTAATGCTGGGGCTGGGTTGAGTGAGGGTCAGAGTGTGAATCAAGTCCCTATCTTCATTCATTGCTGAGAGTTAGACTGGGTCTGCTTGAGGACGCAAGAATGGGTTAGGCCTTCACAGTTGCATCGTGATCATTGCTTTGCTCTTGTGCTTAGGCATTGATTTGAGCTTAGTTTTGGTCCTTGCTGGGCGTTCGGACTTGTTTCTGTTTTGTTGTTTTTGAGAGGCTTGTAGGGGTGGGTTTCGGGTAGATTCTTGTTCAGGAGCTCCCCTCTTGCCTCAAGTGGAATGAGGGCTGCTGATGCACTCTCATAAGGACACTTAGGGGCAGTTTGTTCCATGTTTTAGCATCGTGGTGTAGGTGGGAGTGAGTGACTTGCCATTTGGACCTCCCATCTTACACCCTTGCGGGAAGATCGAGCTCTTTAGGATTTTGTGTATTTTTGTTTGTTGTCGTTTGAAGTCGTTGTGACTTTGTTTCCCATTTCAATAATAGTTTACCATTTGCAAAAAAAAACTATGATATGAACAAGGACGCTTAATTCAAATCTGCAATACACACAAGGATATTAGGAAATCAAATCATGCAATCAAGCTACGAGTCTCATGCACAATTAAACCATTGAATACTCTTCCCTAAACTAGTCCACGGTCCTAGAATAGAGTTGTTTCGAGAAATAGGATAGATGTATAGACAACAACCAATCCTAAATCAAACAATAGATCTAAGTCAATCAAACAAGTTGATCAGGCTCATAAAATCAAACATAGATCATGGGATGAAGCACAAGAGTATCAATAAAGACCTAGGGATAAAGAAGTTACCAGAATTTCACAACATCATAACAAAGCTTCCTTGATTGAATAAATTCCAATGGAGATTAGTTCTCCATTACAAAGAAAACACAATTCTTCAAAGTAATAATGATGATAACAACGATGTCAGAAGATGTCTCTAAAACCTAGAAAAGGTTCCCCTTAAATATCCCAAAGAACAACCTCTTCGAGATAGATAAAAAAGGAAACGAAAAGATAAGAAAGGCAACAAGATAGAAAAGACGGGATTTCGTCCGTCTGGAAGTCGGCACGCACCGCGACCGCGCCGCCATGGCCGTGCCCGCGGCGGTCTCCTCTTGGCATTTGCTGAGTCGGCTTCTACCGCGACCGCGCCATCCACAGCGCGACCACGGCCTTCATGGTTCTTCATGGTCGTCACCTTACACTACCGCGACCGCGTCATAGACAACGCGACCGCGATATTTGATGTCTCTCATTTTGGAGGTGTTTTAGTAGTTGATTTCCCTTGTAAATATGTGTTTTTCATTCTCTTCTTTGTTAGTTTTGTTTCCTTTTTAGCTTAGTTCCCGGTTTTCTTCAAGAGTTGGAAACTATGCGAGTTTGTTTGTTTTTGTAGGTAAAATGGCAAGAATGAGGACAATTTCGAGGAGCTAATGAAGGAGCAAAGTCAAGGAGTACAAGAGCCAAGCTAAGAATGAAGTGGAACCAAAGGAAACCAAGGAAGAAGACAAGGATCGAGGCCCTGGACTGAGATACACCAAGTCGGGCCCGAGATCGAGCACCCAGTGAACCGGACTGACGTTCCCAACGTCGGGCCCGAGGTAGTTCCGTGTCGGTCCAAGTCGGCATTGGATTGGATTGTTCCCCAAGGCATATTTTTAGCAACTTTCCACATTTGCCCCTTTCTAAATTGGGATTCCTTGGTCCCCAATCCAAAGAGAAGATTAAGAGAGGTGATTAGTGATCAATTAGAGGTGTGAAGTGTGAGGGGGACGAGTGGCACACACAACACCAACCCAAATTCACTCTCAAAGGCTCAAGGAGGACTTGGAGGGCAAGGAGAAGAGAAGAGAAGGAAGAGAAGGAGAGATCGGTGGAGAAGAGAGGAGGAATTGTGAGTTTTGTACTTTGTTTTGCTTTGATCTAGTAGAATTGAGACTTGGATTTTGTAGACACTTTGGATTTGAATGCAATTGGAGTTTGATTGGATGTTGATGATTGAGTTTTGCTTGATTTCCCTTTTGTTTATGCTTTTCTCTTACCATATGGAGTAGATTCCATAGTCTTGGGCTATGGGGGAATCCCCTAGCTAGATTTGGGTAGAAAACCCCAATTCCATAGCCTTGAGTGCTTGATTTGTGAATCCTCTCTACATTGATCTTCAGTTCTCTTGTGAAAGCAAGGGATCTAGAGCTTGTGTTTGGTAAGAGTAAGCGAAAGTGGTCTCGATCCCATCACAAGTCTCTAGCATCGAAGGTGACGCGAAAGCTCCCTTGGGTCGAGGTGTAGATTGGAGGGATTTGAGGCGATCAACCTCGGTCTCACTAGAATCAAACACTTATTGGTTGAATTGAGAAAGAATATCCAAGTCTAGTTGGGGGAGGAACCCAAAAACCCAAGACCGATCTACTAATTGTTCAAAACCGAGATACCCAGTACATCGGGCCCGACTTGCACCACGTCGGTCCCGACCATCTCGACCTCGATCCTACCTCGGACCGAAGTGACTTTGTGTCGGTCCGAGGAGATCTCTTTTGTTTTCCTTCGTTTTGTCTTTATTTTCTCCTCTTTTTAGTCTTTTCGGGTACTCTCGACGCACGAACTCCCGTGTGTTCGACACCCTACCTCTTTACTACAAGTGAGGTTCGGTTTTATAAATTTAAATTGTGAGACCCTCCGATCCCGGACCGATCAGAATTTTGGCGCCGTTGCCGGGGAGTTCTACTTGTTCGAGGTACCCATCTTTGTTGAGTCTTTGCTTTTTGGTAGTGATTTGGTTGAGGGACTAGCCCAAACCCCTTGTTTATTTTGATTTGGTTTTTGTTTGTGTCTTTGGTTGTAGGTGCATGCGAGCTAGTTCCGTCCGAGGAACCTTTGAGCTCGACTTTGTGTGTGACCCGGAGAGTATTCTAAGGCAAGCCCGAAAGAAGAAGAGGATGGCGGACCAAGCCCGAGATGAGGAGTTTGAGAGGATGAGAGCCGACATGGCTCGAATGCAAATTGAGATGGCAAACCGAGATGCCGAGGCCCGTAGAGAGAGGGAGAAAAGGATGAGGTTGGAGGCCCAAATCAACACTCAACCCCGGAATGCTAGACAATACATGCATTCGGAGTTGAAGGTCCCGGAGCCGGCCATCGTCTTGCCGGAGGTGTCAAGGAATTTTGAGATAAAAACTCAATTTATCTCACTCATCAAGAGAGAGCAATTCCAAGGGAGGCCGAATGAGTGTCCGATCGAGCATGTGAAGCAATTCAAAGACCTTTGTGAGACCATTTCCACGGATGATGAGACACTTGAGTATGTGCTACTCAAAGCCTTCAAGTGGTTTTTGGGAGGCAAGGCTTTGCATTGGTTGGAGAGTCAAGCACCACGATCCATCATGGAGGGCCCTAAATGAAGCATTCTTGATGAAATTCTTCCCGTCCACCAAGACGACGGAGCTTAGAAGGAAGATTGCTAGTTTCCAACAAGGAGCTCATGAGCCACTTTTCGAGGCGTGGGATAGGTTCAAAGAGATGTTGAGGGCATGTCCGACACATGGTCAACAACCCTATGTCCTTCAAGACATCTTCTTCCAAGGAATCAACACCGCCACGAAAGATAAATTGAACCTTCATACCGATTGTGGGTTCATAGACTTGCCGCCGGAACAAGCATGGGAGTTGTTGGACAAACTTTCGGATTATGAGGCGATGTATGGTGCTAGCAATGTGAGCAAGGAAGCAAGAGTCCATGGAGAAGGTCCGAAGAAGCTCTACGATCCCAAAAGTGAAGAGGTGGACAAAGATGTGAAGATCCAATTCTTGGAGGATGAATTGAACAAAATGAGGAGGAAGATGAGTTATGCCCAACAAACCACAAGAGCATGTGAAGAGTGTGGTTCTTTGAAGCATGGAGCACAAGAGTGCCCAAATGAGCGCCAAGTTCGGTTGGCGGAACAAATTGAGGAGGCTCATTATGTCCAAAGAAATTTCGGAGGAAGATCTAATTTCAACAATGGAGGAAGGTGGAACCAAGGGCAAGCAAGTGGCTACAACAACAATTTCAACCAAAACGAGCCAAGAGCCCAACAACCACCATACCGACCTCCGGGATTCTATGAGCAAACACCACAATGGGCTCAAGATTTGAAGAACCAAGTGACCAACATAGAGACTCAATTCAAAGAGTTTGGTGTTTGGAGAAGGCAAGTGGACAACCAATTTGTTCACATGGCGAATCAACTTCCAAGAGAGGAAGGGAGACTCCCGGGCCGACCCGAGGAGAATCCCCGTGCCCCACAACAACAAAATGAAGTTCGAGCCATAGGATTGAGGAGTGGACGGAGTTTGCCCGAGCCACAAGTTCCAAGATCAAGAGAAGAGGGTCGGAACGAGGTTCCCAGCACCTTGGATCCGACGTACCCAGATGTCGATCCGGAGAATGGAGGAAGTCCCCTGGAGTGGACCGAAGTTGAACCCAACTCGGGCCCGACTTGCCCTGAAGTCGGCCCGACGTGCCCAGAAGTTCTTTGCCCTAGGACCGATGTCCCTGAAGTCGGTCCCGAGGTACTCCCAACGTCGGTCCAGGGTGGAGTTGTTGAGAAAGATCGATCCAAGGAGGTTGATCGAAGCAAGAAGCAAAGTGGCACTACTCTTCCATATCCTATGAAGAAGCCCAAGGAGATTGTTGAGGGCAAGTTCAAGCGGTTCTTGAAGCTTTTGCAAGGCTTGAACATTACCATTCCTTTCACCGATGCTCTAAGTGAGATGCCATCTTATGCTAAGTTCTTGAAGGAAATCTTGAGCAAGAAGAGATCAATTGTTGAGATGCAAGATGAGGTGAAGATCTTGGAGCTACCTCAAAAGCTTGGTGATCCCGGAAGATTTGCCATCACCATAGGGATTGGATCCCAAAATTTCAAAGCTCTTTGTGATTTGGGAGCGAGTATTTCGGTTATGCCCATGAGCATATGGAGAAGGGCTAACCTCGGAGATATGGAGCCGGTTGATAAAAACACTTAGCTCACAACCCGAACCCAAAAATGTAGAGAAATCATGAGCATAAAACAATGAAGCTCAAACACACACCTCACAACAAGATATATCACTCCAGCTCTAAAAACATGAAAGAGAGCAACCTAGGATCTACCCAAATCTATGATGTAAGCCCCAAAGTCCCCAAGCAAGAATGATCCTAAAACACTCGAATTTTTCCGCTCAATTCTGCTTAGGCGCCCTTTCGGGTTTTCACCTAACCGCTCTTTTCATTTTTCGCAAAGTGTGCTCACAAAAAAACTCACAATCACTCATAAAGCTCATATTACCCCAGCCTAATGTTGGTCCGGGTTACGTGCTTTACTTGAGCCGCCCTTTCGGGTTTTCGACTCATCCCAGGATTTATATGCCTTTTTTCAAATTTTTATGGCTTTTTCTATCTTTTTCTTTTCTTTCTTTCTTTATTATGCAAAAGGTATGGTGCAAGTGCTCCATGAAAAGAAGAAAATCAAAAATATAAAACAAATCACTAACTATACTAACGAGGATAAGCGAATGCGAGTACTCCCTCCCCCATACTTAAATCCTTCATTGTCCTCAATGAAGCAAAGAGCAAGGATAGAAGCAAGGAGAAAGGTATCAGAAGACTCACAATCGATGAAGAGAGGTGGAATGGAAGAACTCTTCAAAGGTGGAAAAATGGAACAATGCAACTCTGTAATCCCAAGTCTGTTGGCTAACCACGGGCGCGGCACAAGGACCGCGGTCGCGGAATCACGACAGAGAGCGAAGCCAAGATCTAGTGTTCCACCGCGGTCGCGGCTGATGCGGCGCGAGCGCTGTACTCGTGCAGGGACGAGTTCTTGACTTCGTCTCGAACAACGTAATTTGTAAACACCTTCGTATCTTGGCTCATCTCTTGGGAGATGGATGAATACTTGAATCTCGAGCCGTGGAGAGGAGAACTCTTAGGGGAACAAAGCTCCCCCATACTTAGGCTTAACACATAGCCAAAGAATGGAAATACGAAGGTGGATGGAAAGAAAAGAAAATAGAAGGTGGAAAGATAGAAGATGGAATAGAATAGATATAGATTGATGGAAAATATAGAGGTAGAATGGGACTAAGAAGTCCTCTTTTTGTTTTTTTTTTCCTGATTTTTTTTCTTCTTCTCTTTTTTTTCACAACAATAAAAACGAGCTAGAACCGAGATGCAGTATGGTTGCCGCGAGCACGGGCTAGTACCTGTTCATCGGGACTGCACTAGTGATCCACCGCGGGCCAGGTTGGTGCGGCGCGGGCACGGTATCACACCAGGCATGTCCTTTCGGACCTAGTACCTGCATGTTAGCTATGAAAACGAAACAAATCCTAAGCTAAGAATGGAAAAACAATCTAACTATTCCTTGGGTTGCCTCCCAAGCAGCGCTTTTTTTTAACGTCGTTGGCTCGACGTGGATACGATCAATACGGGTCCTCATCAACATGAAATCGGACCTCGTTGCCATCATGAGATATGGAAAGTGATCAATTGGCAACATCAATAACCGTCCTTGCGGTTTTCATGAATGGGCGACCAAGTCAAAGAACCGGGTCGTAACGTCCTTCACCTATCTCCATAACATAAAAGTCTGCAGGAAAGATTGGACCATTCACATGCACTAAGACATCCTCAACTAACCCTTTCGGGCGCACGTTAGAGTGGTCAGCCAATTCAATAACAATATCGGATTCTTTTAAAGGACCAAGGCCTAACCTATCATACATACAAGCGGGAAGAACATTAATGGAGGCACCTAGATCTAGCATGGCGCGCTCAATCTTAGTTTCTCCAATTGTGACAGGGACAGTGAATCTTCCTAGGTCCGTACATTTTCTTAGCAATTGTTTCTGGAGTAGTGAATTACATGCCTGAGGTTAATGAGAGGAACATTTACCTGTCAATTGGCGAAGGTTTCGAAGAGTTCCTTGTCATGTGCCGGCTTCCTCGTGTCCTTAAGTGCTTCCGGGAAAGGAGGGGAAGGTTTGAGAGAGCTCAAAGGTGGAAGTGGTTTAGCAAAGTACCCGTCATCCTCCTCTGCTGCTGGGGCGCGGACGCGTCTAGGGGAACGCGGGTGCGGAGGGGAGTAGTTCTTGAAAGCTTAATCAAGTAATGCCCCGAAATTTCTCTGTTCCTCTTTATCGCGGGCGCGGTGTGGGCTCCGCGGTCGCGGCTCCTCATCCGTCGCGGGGTCCGAGTATTGTGTTGGATTTTCGCGGGCGTGGTGGGGAGAGCACGGTCGCGATAATCCAACAGCGGCTCGTTCCTCTTGTTCTGCTGCCCCGGCACGGTCGCGGCCAGGGGAACGAGGTCGCGGATTTCCACCAGTGGGTGGTTCTCGACTCGCCAATACTCTACCGCTCCTCAAGTTCATAGCACTGACATTTTCTTTATGATTGAGCGGTTGAGAGGGAAGTTTCCCGGAATCCTTAGACTCGAGCCTATTGATCATGGTGGCAAGTTGGCTCAATTGAGTCTCAAGATTCTTCACAGTAGCTCTCGTCTCTTAGTTTTCCTTCAGAAGGGCAGTAAAAGCATCGTTCTGAGACGGGGCAGGCGCTCTCAGGGCATAATTATTTGAGCAAAATTGTTGTTGTTGGCCCTGAGGAGCGAACTGCTGCTACTGTTTTGGTGGCTCTTGTTGTTGCTGGTTGCTCCACCGGAAATTAGGATGGTTCGCCCACCCCGGATTGTAGGTGTTAGAGAAGGGATCGCTCCGGGGCCGGGGCGCACTATAGTTGCCAATAGCATTGACCGACTCCTCGGTCTCCTGAATAGTAGGACACTGGTCTGTGTGGTGGCTCGCATCATAGCATATACCGCAAGCGTTAACTTGTTGAGCCGTCTTCTTTGTGAGGAACTGCTTCATAAGATCTTTGAGTTCCCTTACTTCAACATTCAGGGACTCGTTCACCACACTGACGGACCTCACATTGGTGCTGGACCGCTGATTTTGAGCTTGTTCAGCCTAGGACTCCACTTTCTCAAAGGCGGCTGGGGGAGTCAACTACCCCCACAAGATACGTTCACAAGCCTCTTGTCATTGTCGCAGAGTCCCTCAATGATATAGCAAATAAGATCCTTGGCAAGATAGCCATGGTAGGGACAACTAGCGATGAGCCTCTTGTAGCGCTCATAATAGTCATAGAGATTCTCGTCCTCCCCTTGCTCCAAACTGCTGAGTTGCTTTTTGATGGAGGTTTGTTTGGAAGCAGAGAAGTACTTCTCTAGAAAAGCTTTCTTCATGGCCGCCCAAGTGGTAATAGACCCTAGCACCAAATAAAGGAGTCATTCCTTGGCGGAGTCCTCCAAAGAGAAGGGAAAAGCCCGGAGCTTGATTTGATCCTCCGTGACATCCGTCGGCTTCATGCTCACGCACACCGCGTGGAACTCCATGAGATGCTTGTTCGGGTCTTCACCACTCAACCCGTGGAATTTGCGCAAGTGGTGGATGAGCCCGGACTTGAGCTCAAACTTCACGCTCTCCTCGAGATCGGGGAATTGAACAGCCAGTTGCTGTTGTTGAAGATTGGGCGCAGTGAGTTGGCGAATAGTTTGCTCCGCCATGATTTCCTTCGGTTCAAAATCAGAGAGAGAGAGAGAGAGATTCAAGAAGATTGTAGGACGCACAAGCTTTGGGAGCACTCCTTATCTTCCAAAGAGTCCTATCAATTTTAGGGTCAAAACAAACAAGAGAAGTATTAGTAGACCGGGTACGGACCATGTGATAGGTCCGAACCCAAAGGAGGTTTTTGGGCTCGAACCGCGGGCGTGCCGAGGTGGCCGCGGTCGCGGTTCTGGCACAGAACCTGAAAACGCACGCAAATCAAACAAGAAAAAGGGTTCCCCGGCAACGGCGCCAAAATTTGACTCGGCTAAAGTTGTTGTGCCAAAATCAAAGATAAAACCCAAACATGCAAACAACAAGTATAGAAAGCAAGTACGGGGTCGAACCGAAAGGAATCAGTTTCTTATCCCAATTTTAGTGGTTTTCATGCAAGTAATCAAAGTGGGGTTTGAGAGTTGTTTCAATCTGAGTAGCAAGTAGAGTTCATTCAATCAATTCCACTTTATTAATCCGTTGATCATAAATTCATCCATTCTTTATATGCCTAGGTCAATTCCAATCCTTCTCTTGATTATTCGCTAGTCCACGGTCCTAGCAAAACTATGATATGAACAAGGACGCTTAATTCAAATCATGCACTATGTTGGGCCCTAATTAACCAGAAGCCCAAGGCGAATGCTAGAGCGGCCCACAAGATGTTTACGAAGATCATCAATGCGTTTCTAGAAGGTCGGTCAAGCTAAGTTTGACCAAGTATACCTCTTTGACCCTTCAAAGTGTGACGATAGGTTGAATTATATCCATTTAGGGTTTATTTTATCTTGTATAGGCGGAATCATATCTATTCTAGGGATGGTATATCTTCTACGATTTATCTATCTATCTAGTTATCTTTATATCTTGTAGAACACTCTATCTTTTAGGCCCCTATAAATATATAGAGGGGGTCATACACATGTACACGACGCATTCATACATCAATACAATCAAGCATATATAAATTTCAATACGATTTTCGCATTCGTTCTTTCGATTCTTAAGTTCGTTTAGCCTAATTCACGCCCGATCTAGGCTAAGGGGTCGCCAACTTAGTTTGGTCGATTTCTAGCTCTAACAATTTGGTGCCCACCGTGGGGCCAAGAATTCGGCAACTTACGAACAAAGGATCACTTGCTGTTCAAGTTTCTCATCCACAACAATGTCGGAATCCGGGGAGTTCGTGCCAGGAAAGAACAACGCCACCCAACAAGAAGAAATCTTGTCTAAGCAACGAGAACACGAGATGGCGGACGTTCGGCGTCGCATGGAGCTTCTCCAAAAGGAACTCGAACAACAAAAAGGCTTCTTTGAAGCCAACATGGAGCGCTTGACCAACGAAAACAAGCCAGATCCAGTTACTCACCACGGCAAGACAGCCCGCCAACGTGCCCAGAAATACTGAGGGTCTGGTAACTCGGCTAAACTTCGATTCCGGAGAAGGGACCTCTGGGGGAAACAATGGGAACGACACCCAAGGTGGAGTCTTGAACACTCAATAGACGCCTAACCCTGAGAGCAACCGCGAGCAGACGACAAACAGGGAGGTCCCCGGAAACCAGGTCACGCGTGATCGGTCCGGGATCGGAGGGTCTCACAATTTAAATTTATAAAACCGAACCTCAAATTGTAGTAAAGAGGTAGGGTGTCGAACACACGGGAGTTCGTGCGTCGAGAGTACCCGAAAAGACTAAAAAGAGGAGAAAATAAAGACAAAACGAAGGAAAACAAAACAGATCTCCTCGGACCGACACAGGTCACTTCGGTCCGAGGTAGGATCGAGGTCAAGATGGTCGGGACCGATGTGGTGCAAGTCGGGCCCGATGTACTGGGTATCTCGGTCTTGAACAATTAGTAGATCGGTCTTGGACAATTAGTAGATCGGTCTTGGATTTTTGGGTTCCTCCCCCAACTAGACTTGGATATTCTACCTCAATTCAACTAATAAGTGTTTGATTCTAGTGAGATCGAGGTTGTTCGCCTCAAATCCCTCCAATCTACCCAAGGGAGCTTTCGCGTCACCTTCGATGCTAGAGACTTGTGATGGGATCGAGACCACTTTCGCTTACTCTTACCAAACACAAGCTCTAGATCCCTTGCTTTCATAAGAGAATTGAAGCTCAATGTAGAGAGGATTCACAAATCAAGCACTCAAGGCTATGGAATTGGGGTTTTCTACCCAAATCTAGCTAGGGGATTTCCCCATAGCCCAAGACTATGGAATCTACTCCATATGGTAAGAGAAAAGCATAATCAAAAGGGAAATCAAGCAAAACTCAATCAACATCATCCAATCAAACTTCAATTGCATTCAAATTCAAAGTATCTACAAAATCCAAGTCTCAATTCTACTAGATCAAAGCAAAACAAAGTACAAAACTCACAATTCCTCCTCTCTTCTCCACCGATCTCTCCTTCTCTTCCTTCTTCCTTCTTCTCCTTGCTCTCCAAGTCTTCCTTGAGCCTTTGAGAGTGAATTTGGGTTGGTGTTGTGTGTGCCACTCGTCCCCCTCACACTTCACACTTCTCAATTGATCACTAATCACCTCTCTTAACCTTCTCCTTGGATTGGGGACCAAGGAATCCCAATTTAGAAAGGGGCAAATGTGGAAAGTTGCTAAAAATATGCCTTGGGGAACAATCCAATCCTATGCCGACTTGGACCGACACGGAACGACCTTGGGCCCGACGTTGGGAACGTCGGTCCAGTTCACTAGGTGCTCGATCTCGGGCCCGACTTGGTGTATCTCGGTCCAGGGCCTCGATCCTCGTCTTCTTCCTTGGTTTCCTTTGGTTCCACTTCATTCTTAGCTTGGCTCTTGCACTTCTTGACTTGGCTCCTTCATTAGCTCCTCGAAATTATCCTCATTGTTGCCATTTTTCCTACAAAAACAAACAAACTCGCATAGTTTCCGACTCTTGAAGAAAACCGGGAACTAAGCTAAAAGGGAAACAAAACTAACAAAGAAGGGAATGAAAAACACATATTTACAAAGGAAATTAACTACTAAAACACCTCCAAAATGAGAGACATCAGAATACCCCATACTTAAACTTGCTTGTCCTCAAGCAATAACAATATAAGCAAGACCGAAGCACAATCTTCAAGTAAAGCCTCATATGAAAAATACAAGTAAGCATAAGTGATAGACATGCTAGCAAGATTACGTCATCACACATGATCAAGTGTTCAAAGAATAAAGTCTAATGCAACAAAGCCTCACTTTAGGAATGTGAAATGTGTATCACTCATCATGTGTTTAGGCTTGAAAATGAACACTCATACTCAAAATCATGCAAGTAAAGACTTTACCATTGAAGCTAATATCACTAATTCCTCCACCTAGAGATGCCTATTACAATGCACACAAAGAATATGAACTTGGCTCAATGGACGTCCTCAAAGAGGTTCCATTCGGCCGGGTTGTAATGGGGTTTTTGGTATTTCTCAAGGTAGGAATCATTTTGGTCTTGTGGTGCTTATAATGGGGATTGAACTTTCTAGTCTCTCACCAACTTCACTAAATTATTCCACTTTCATCTTTTCTCATCCCAAAAGACTTTGATTTTTCTCTTTTTCTTTTTTTCAACCCACACTTCACTAAACATTCCACTTCATCTTTGCACTACACTTTTTGTTGGATTTTTCACACTTTTTCCACTTGGATCGACTTGCACTATAACTCGGGCCCGATGTCACTTTAACTCGGTCGGTGCCCTTTTTTTTCACTTAAGCATTTTGCTTTCAATCCACTACCTTTTCCAACTTTTCTTTCTTTTCACTTTATGCTTCACAAAGATGCACTACCTACTTGTTTTATAACTCCAATTCTTGCCCTTCACCAAAGAGAATCTCAACTCTCCAAATACATTCCAAAACCTCTTCACTAAAGTCCAATCCCATAAGGGTCAGGTCATATAGGCTAGGAATCATATTTTTGAGGAGTTTCAAACAAAGGTCTAAGGCTAAAACGGGGCTACAAACAACGGTTTATCTTCAAGGTAGGATATGGAATATTTTGTGACTAAATGAAATAAAGTCCAAATCAACGTGACAAAGCATAGAACAAGTCTCATATTGGTCTTGGAAAATAGATAAACACCTCAATAGCAAGTTTTACTAAGCATGCATGAGCTAATTCACACAAGAAAATGAGGGATAAGCAATATGAACAAGCATCCCTAAAATGGCCAAAAATCATCTCACAAGGTTCACTCTAGCTTAGTTGCATCAAAATCATCCAAGAACTCATGTGCTCAATAAAAACATGCAAGATATCATATCACATTAAAAGCAACATCCATTTAGAGGCTAAACTATCCAAAAATATGCAAAGGACTTTACATGCTCACATCATCATTAGCCTTCATATGGACATCTAAGAAGGGAATTCCTAGTCCAAAGTCAAAATCTTTTTGACATTTTTCACACAATTTTTCGAATTTTTTTGGATTTTTTCAAAAAGGTTTTCTCAAAAACAAACTCATCCAATCATGCCATAAAATTCAATCATCATTCTCATACATATCATGCCACTATCCAAAATGAAACATCCCTTAAACAAGAAACAAACACAAATAACCTACACATGGAACTAATGAGCTACTAACCCACCCCATACTTAAAATTTATATGTCCTCATCAAAAGAAATCAAAACTCAAAAGTAAAGAGAAGAGTAGAGAAAGCTCACAATTTCCTTATTCTTGCATGGCAAGTGGAGGTTTAGTTCGGAGGGTGGCCACGGCGTTGTCTCCTTTGGAGCCGGGCGTGTCGCTCTTGCTCATACACTCGATCGTTGAAGGGATCTTGGCTTGGTGGTTGTAGTGGTGGGGCGGGAGGTATCCATTGATCTTCACGGGATGAGAAATTCCCGGACATCCACTCATTGAAACTTGCTTGGACGGTCCACCTTTGATCCTCGGCCGCCCTCAAGTCCTCCACCTCTCGTCTAGTGTAGGCAATGTTGCGGTTCACCTCATCAAATTGCACTTGGAAGTCTTCTTGGTGGTGAGAAAGTTGTTGTTGTTGGAAGTTGAGGTATTGTTGTTGTTGGTTGAGTTGGTGCGCCTCTTGAAGCATGGATGATTGTTGAAGTTGGAGATGCGACAACTGGTTTGCCAAGAAGTTCATGTCCACCGATTGGTTAGGCTCGGGGAACACCATTCCGGGCCCGTACCATTGGGCATACCCCTCATATCCTCCGTAGCTAGGTGGTGCTTGATGTGCTCCACTTCCCTCACCCCTCTCGAAGTGGCTCGGGACCGGATCGGGCAAGAATGCATCGGACCGATGTTGATGAACATCGGGCCCGACGTGGGATGCTCCTCGGTCCAAGAGAGTTGGTGCGTGGTCGGTGAGCAAATTGTGGTAACCACCATCTTCTTCTTCTTCTTCACTTCTAGGCAAGTCCACCTCCATGTCGTCCCTCCTTACAAACTCATAACGGTTGGGCTCTTCTTCTTCGGTGTCCGGGGAAGCTTGAGGTGTAGTGAAACGGATGTGTTGTGCTCGTCTCCTAACCTCGAGTGTCCCCTCCGGCTCTCCATAAGGATTGACATTCCCCGCCCACACTTGGTACCAATTGTAGTAACAAGTGAGGTCGAAGAGTCGAGGCCCCAAGGGAACGTGCACATTGTTGAAGTTGGAGTGTGGGGCTAAGTAAGTAGAGGCGCCGGTCACTAGCTTCTCCTTGATAATTTTTGCCTTCTTGAAATACTTAAGGTCCATGAACTCCACACCATTTGGGGCCGGTGTGTAGGTAGACAAGTCCACCTCAAGACGGTGAGCTAGTCGGGCGATCATGCCTCCGAAATAGATCCATGAAGAGCTTTGGAAGTCCCTCACCATCTTCACCCATTCCCATGTGAGGTTCATCGGCTTCTCATTCTCAAACAACATCTCATAGAGTATCATGGCCTCCTCCTTCATAGGTTTACTCAATTCGTGTCTAGCAAAGATAGAACAACCCAAGGCTCGGATCATAACTCGGAAGAGTGGGTTGGCTATCTCATTAGTCGATGCTCCTTTCCTCATCTCACTCTTTCCGGCCAAAAACTTCCAAAGGTAGTCGACCTTTTCATTGTCAACATAAGCCTCATCTCTTGTAAATGGGAACCCGAAGTAGGTAGCCAAGTTTCGGAGAGAAACTTCATGCAACTCGTTGCCCATTTGGAAGGAGATCATGCCCTCACTCTCGGGTCCCTCATACGTGCACTTGAATGTCGCCATGAACTCGGACGTCAAGGCGGGGTAATGAGTGTTATTCCACCTTAGCAACACATTGAGCCCAATGTGGGAGTAACACCGAGTAAGAGCCTCCTCCATGCACATCTTTCTTAAGGACTCCCAATCCAACCACCGGGTGTGGTGAGATAGACTCATGAGACGCTCATACTCTCTAGTATCATCCTCATCCTCAATACGTACGTCATCCATCCTTTGGACTCTCTTGGATGACTTCTTGGACTTCTTGGTTGCTTTCTCCATCCTTAAAGAAGATGCTCGGGTAGACATGGTACCTACACACAATCAAAACCAAAGAACTACAAGATAAAATCTATACAACCACAACAAAATCACAAGCTTCCATCACAAACAATGCCTCATGCAAAGAGATAACCACAAGGGTGGTCGATCTCGACCCTAGGGGGGTCGATCCTGAGAGTATACACACATGAACACTCACCATGCAAAGAGATAACCCCATACTTGCACTTGACACACTCAATCCACAAAATTCAATCATGTATGAACTAAGATTCACATATCAATGGTCAAGCCTCAAGACATATCATGAATAGCATGCTATAACCAACATTCAAGCTCATGAAATCCAAAATCCACACAAAAGAAGCTCGAAAATCATCGGACCGATATGCAAAAGACGACGGGTCCGAGGTTGGGGACCTCGGTCCGAGTTGTTGGACCGACGTTGAACATCGGTCCCGAGGTACTGGGTACCTCGGACCGAGTCCATTCCGATTTCTCATCCTAGATTCATCCATGCAACACACTATCATGCCCCTAAAATCCAAAATCTACCATCAATCATCATCAATCGAAGTTCTAAGTGGGATTTAGCAACAATTAAGCACAAATTTCACAATGCATGCAAATCACCATGGATGCTCAAGGTTCAAGCTCACTCAATCATGGCATATCTCCAATCTAGCAATGAAAGCATGAAATTCATAAAGAATCAAGTAGAGATTGAGATTCACATACCAAATATGAAGAAAACAAGAACTTCTAGCAATCAACTCTTAGAACTCAAATTTCCTCTTCTAGATCTAGAAGAAGGATGTAGATCTAAGGGATTTGGGTGGGATTTTTGGCTTTTGGTTCAATGCTCGGGTATGCTAGGGTATGGATCGAGATCTTGTGGTGAGGTTTCTTTGAAGATCGAGTATGGTGGGGGAGATGGGATCGATTTGGGTTTTGAGAGAGAATTGGGTATTTTGGGAAAGTAGTTATGGGGGTGATGATGTTAGGTAAGGGAAAAGGCTCCTAAATGGGGAAGAAGACAAAGGTGGGTCAAGAGGGTATAGTAGGAATTTCCATAAAGTCAAGGTCCAACATGGGTCGGCATAACTGGACCGACATCGGGCACCTCGGGCCCGAGGTACTGGGTACCTCGGTCCTACCCGATTTTGGGTCCTAAAAATCCCACGACTTGGTTACTTCTATCCACAAGTTCTTGCATCATTTCCACAAATACCACACATGCTAATGAAGCTCACACAACACACATTTCCACAAAATACAAACTAGAGAAGAGATTAGGACTAATCTAAGCTAAGGCAAAAAGAAACAAGCTAGAAACTACGAAAATGAATCTACTAAACCCGGGTTGCCTCCCGAGGAGCGCTTCTTTAACGTCACTAGCTTGACGTCTAACCTCTACCCTTCAAGGAGGGTGAAAAACGGTGAATTGATCCTCCTTGCCATGTGCTTCTCCACAATCCTCATAGCCAAAGTGCCACCATTTGTGTTTGATGAAAGTGTGGCATCCAAATTCTCCATCATCCTTCTCCTCCAACGTGTAGCTTGGCATCTCTTGCATCAACTCATCTTGCATTTTATCACCTACACCACAAAAGTCTAAAGAATTTCTAGGTGACTCAATGACATCATAACTCAACTCATCTTGCAAATCATCCAAGCAAAGATAATCATCTCCTAAATCCTCTTTCAAATCATCTAAACATATGAAAGAATCTCCCACATCAAAAGGATATAGATTAGGATACTCTTCATGATTTGGTGGGTTATCTCCATCTCTTGTCTCATCATGGATTTGAACATCGACCATGTCATGGTCTCTTAATGGTGCTTCCTCTCTTGTGGACTCCAACTTCTCCCTCTTGCACTTGGCATTTTCCTCTAGTTTCAAAATCGCCAACGCATCCGGTTCATTAAGGGCCTTGTTGAAGTGAAACTCCACTTTCTCCTCGCCAATCTCGAAAGTGACTTTCCCATTCCTCACATCAAACTTGGCACCCGCCGTAGCTAGAAACGGCCTTCCGAGAGTAATGGGCACCATCGGATCCTCTTTCATGTCTAAGATCACGAAATCATCGGGCACAAAATATCTTCCCACTCTAACCGGGACATCATCAAGAATTCCGGTGGCCTTTGTTGATGAACCATCGGCCATGGTAAGACTCATATCAACCGGCTCCATATCTCCGAGGTTAGCCCTTCTCCATATGCTCATGGGCATAACCGAAATACTTGCTCCCAAATCACAAAGAGCTTTGAAGTTTTGGGATCCAATCCCTACGGTGATGGCAAATCTTCCGGGATCACCAAGCTTTTGAGGTAGCTCCAAGATCTTCACCTCGTCTTGCATCTCAACAATTGACCTCTTCTTGCTCAAGATTTCCTTCAAGAACTTTGCATAAGATGGCATCTCACTTAGAGCATCGGTGAAAGGGATGGTGATGTTCAAGCCTTGCAAAAGCTTCAAGAACCGCTTGAACTTGCCCTCAACAATCTCCTTGGGCTTCTTCATAGGATATGGAAGAGTAGTGCCATTTTGCTTCTTGCTTGGATCAACCTCCTTGGATCGATCTTTCTCAACAAATCCACCCTGGACCGACGTTGGGAGTACCTCGGGACCAACTTCAGGGACATCGGTCCCAGGGCAAAGAGTGTCTGAGCACGTCGGGCCGACTTCAGGGCAAGTCGGGCCCGAGTTCGGTTCAACCTCGGTCCACTCCAAGGGACTTCCTCCATTCTCCGGATCGACATCTGGGTACGTCGGGCCCGAGTTGCTGGGAACCTCGGTCCGACTCTCTCCTCTTGATCTTGAAACTTGTGGCTCGGGCAAACTCCGTCCACTCCTTAATCCTATGGCTCGAACTTCATTTTGTTGTTGTGGGGCACGGGGATTCTCCTCGGGTCGGCCCGGGAGTCTCCCTTCCTCTCTTGGAAGTTGATTCGCCATGTGAACAAATTGATTGTCCACTTGTCTTCTCCAAACACCAAACTCTTTGAATTGAGCACCCATCTCATCAACTCTTCTCTCCACGTTGGTGAATCGATCCTTCAAGTCTTGAGCACATTGAGGTGCTTGCTCATAGAACCCCGGAGGTCGGTATGGTGGTGGTTGGGCCCTTGGCTCGTTTTGGTTGAAGTTGTTGTTGTAGCCACTTACTTGCCCTTGATTCCACCTTCCTCCATTGTTGAAATTGGATCTTCCTCCGAAATTTCTTTGGACATAATGAGCCTCCTCAATTTGTTCCACCAACCGAACTTGGCGCTCATTTGGGCACTCTTGGGCTCCATGCTTCAAGGAACCACACTCTTCACATGCTCTTGTGGTTTGTTGGGCATGACTCATCTTTCTCCTCATTTTGTTCAATTCATCCTCCAAGAATTGGATCTTCACATCTTTATCCACCTCTTCACCTTTTAGATCATAGAGCCTCTTCGGACCTTTTGCATGGACTCTTGCTTCCTTGCTCACATTGCTAGCACCATACATCGCCTCATAATCCGAGAGTTTGTCCAACAACTCCCATGCTTGTTCCGGCGGCAAGTCTATGAACCCACAATCGGTATGGAGGTTCAATTTATCCTTTGTGGCGGTGTTGATCCCTTGGAGGAAGATGTCTTGAAGGACATAGGGTTGTTGACCATGTGTCGGACACGCCCTCAACATCTCTTTGAACCTATCCCACGCCTCGAAAAGTGGCTCATGAGCTCCTTGTTGGAAACTAGCAATCTTCCTTCTAAGCTCCGTCGTCTTGGTCGGCGGGAAGAATTTCATCAAGAATGCTTCAATTAGGGCCCTCCATGACGTGATGGATCGAGGTGCTTGACTCTCCAACCAATGCAAAGCCTTGCCTCCCAAAGACCACTTGAAGGCTTTGAGCAGCACATACTCAAGTGTCTCATCGTCCGTGGAAATGGTCTCACAAAGGTCCTTGAATTACTTCACATGCTCGATCGGACACTCATTCGGCCTCCCTTGGAATTGCTCTCTCTTGATGAGTGAGATAAATTGAGTTTTTATCTCAAAATTCCTTGACACCTCCGGCAAGACGATTGCCGGCTCCGGGACCTTCAACTCCGGATGCATGTATTGTCTAGAATTCCGGGGTTGAGTGTTGATTTGGGCCTCCAACCTTATCCTTTGCTCCCTCTCTCTACGGGCCTCGGCATCTCGGTTTGCCATCTCAATTTGCATTCGAGCCATGTCGGCTCTCATCCTCTCAAATTCCTGATCTCGGGCTTGGTCCGCCATCCTCTTCTTCTTGCGGGCTTGCCTTAGAATACTCTCCGGGTCACACACAAAGTCGAGCTCAAGGGTTCCTCGGACGGAACTAGCTCGCATGCACCTACAACCAAAGACACAAACAAAAACCAAATCAAAACAAACAAGGGGTTTGGGCTAGTCCCTCACCCAAATCACTACCAAAATCAAAGACTCAACAAAGATGGGTACCTCGAACAAGTAGAACTCCCCGGCAACGGCGCCAAAATTCTGATCGGTCCGGGATCGGACGGTCTCACAATTTAAATTTACAAAACCGAACCTCAAATTGTAGTAAAGAGGTAGGGTGTCGAACACACGGGAGTTCGTGCGTCGAGAGTACCCGAATAGACTAAAAAGACGAGAAAATAAAGACAAAACGAAGGAAAACAAAACAGATCTCCTCGGACCGACACAGGTCACTTCGGTCCGAGGTAGGATCGAGGTCAAGATGGTCGGGACCGACGTGGTGCAAGTCGGGCCCGATGTACTGGGTATCTCGGTCTTGAACAATTAGTAGATTGGTCTTGGACAATTAGTAGATCGGTCTTGGGTTTTTGGGTTCCTCCCCCAACTAGACTTGGATATTCTACCTCAATTCAACCAATAAGTGTTTGATTCTAGTGAGATTGAGGTTGTTCGCCTCAAATCCCTCCAATCTACACCTCGACCCAAGGGAGCTTTCGCGTCACCTTCGATGCTAGAGACTTGTGATGGGATCGAGACCACTTTCGCTTACTCTTACCAAACACAAGCTCTAGATCCCTTGCTTTCACAAGAGAATTGAAGCTCAATGTAGAGAGGATTCACAAATCAAGCACTCAAGGCTATAGAATTTGGGTTTTCTACCCAAATTTAGCTAGGGGATTCCCCCATAGCCCAAGACTATGGAATCTACTCCATATGGTAAGAGAAAAGCATAATCAAAAGGGAAATCAAGCAAAACTCAATCAACATCATCCAATCAAACTTCAATTGCATTCAAATTCAAAGTATCTACAAAATCCAAGTCTCAATTCTACTAGATCAAAGCAAAACAAAGTATAAAACTCACAATTCCTCCTCTCTTGTCCACCGATCTCTCCTTCTCTTCCTTCTTCCTTCTTCTCCTTGCTCTCCAAGTCTTCCTTGAGCCTTTGAGAGTGAATTTGGGTTGGTGTTGTGTGTGCCACTCGTCCCCCTCACACTTCACACTTCTCAATTGATCACTAATAACCTCTCTTAACCTTCTCCTTGGATTGGGGACCAAGGAATCCCAATTTAGAAAGGGGCAAATGTGGAAAGTTGCTAAAAATATGCCTTGGGGAACAATCCAATCCTATGGCGACTTGGACCGACACGGAACGACCTCGGGCCCGACGTTGGGAACGTCGGTCCGGTTCATTGGGTGCTCGATCTCGGGCCCGACTTGGTGTATCTCGGTCTAGGGCCTCGATCCTCGTCTTCTTCCTTGGTTTCCTTTGGTTCCACTTCATTCTTAGCTTGGCTCTTGCACTCCTTGACTTGGCTCCTTCATTAGCTCCTCGAAATTGTCCTCATTGTTGCCATGTCTCCTACAAAAACAAACAAACTCGCATAGTTTCCGACTCTTGAAGAAAACCGGGAACTAAGCTAAAAGGGAAACAAAACTAACAAAGAAGGGAATGAAAAACACATATTTACAAAGGAAATTAACTACTAAAACACCTCCAAAATGAGAGACATCAACGCCTCCGGGTAACACCTATCCAACCCGGTCCGGGAACGTGTGGATAGCGGAGAATGCTTATACTGAGAGACACCAGGACGTCGATCTAGACGCCCTCATCCGAAGGAAGGTCATGGAACAGATCGGAGCCATCTCCGACCAGGTTGTTAGAAGCCACGCCGGATACCAGCCGGTGCAACCAGAGGCCCACGACGGATACGACGAATCACCATTCGTCCCCAGGATTGCTCGGGCCGAAATACCTAGGAAAGTCACCATCCCCACCATGAATCCTTACAATGGCACCACGGACCCCAACGAGCACATAGCCATCTTCAAACAAAAGATGATGACTAGCTCTGTTCCCAGTCATTCGAAAGAATCCGTGATGTGTAAAGGATTTGGAACGACCCTGACCGGGCCAGCCCTCACATGGTTCATCGGTCTACCCAGAGGGAGCATTAAGTCCATCGCCGACCTCTCGGACACCTTCCGGAGCCAGTTCGCGAGTAGTCGCAAGTTCGAGAAGCAGTCTAGCGAGAGCTTTTCTAGATCGCTTTAACAAGGAGAAAGTAACCATCCCAAATTGCGATACTACTACGGCAATCGAGGCTTTCCGGCAAGGGATCATACCTGACGGAGGGTTGTACCAGGAGTTGACCAAACACCCATGTGTTACTTTTGAGGAAGTCCAGTCCAAAGCGCTAGCTCACGTACGGCTGGAGGAGGATAGATCTCTCCGGAGAAGGTCGGCTGAACCTAGAAGTTCCGATAAGAGAGGCGGCAATGATCGCAAGAGGGAATATCCAGAAAGAAGGCGATCGCCCTTTGACCAGAGAAGGGGCGGGCGTGATCGATCCTACGATAGACACCCAGCCAAAAGGGTCAACGTAGCACGCAACAAACCAGCGACGGAGAAGGAGCGCGACCCATTGCCACCACCTCTGGAGGACTACAACCTCAAAATCTCGCCATCGCAACTGGTGAAAAATCTCTCCATGTTGGGAGAGCTGGTTAGGTGGCCCAGAAAGGATAAAGCACCCAAGGAAGGCGCCGACGAGAATAAGTGGTGTGAGTTCCACGACAACCACGACCATTGGACTAAAGATTGCATTATGCTAAGGAGGGAGGTGGCGCACTTGATTTCTAAAGGGAAGATCCGGGAAGCGGCTCCAGACGCCAGAGTTCCTCGCGATCTTCTAGATAATCCCTACTCCAGAAAGGCAGGCGAGAAAACACCTCGTACTCCAGAAAGGGTGGTGAATGTAATCACCGGAGGTTCAAGCGTGTGTGGCCTTACTTACTCGGCAGCCAAGAGACATGCACGAGAGGGATACCTGGGGAAACCAACCCATCTAGAGAGACGACCTAGACAACCCACCGGGTTAGCAATAGTCTTTGACGACTCTGACATCGAGAATCAGGTTGGACCCCATCACGACGGTTTAGTGATCTCCTTACACATAGGAAACGTCCTAATGAGGAGAATACTGGTCGACACCGGTAGCTCTACCAACCTTATAACGCTCACCGCCCTCAAAGAGATGGGTTTGTCAGAAAATGACCTCCACAGGCAACCAGTCCCCCTCGTGGGATTCAGCGGAGAAGTGAAACATACCACGGGGAACATAACCCTACAAACCTTCGCAAAGGGAGTAAACTTGCAAGTGGAGTTCTTAGTGATAGATTGCCCATCCAGGTACAACGTAATCTTGGGACGTCCCTGGCTGCACGACATGAAGGCAGTAGCTTCCACTTATCACCAGACAGTGAAGTTCCCTACGCCAAAGGGAATACAAGAGATTCGAGGAGATCAGAGGCTAGCCAGAGAATGCTACAAGACTGCTCTAAAGCCTACGGCCGCTGGGCCGCAGGCATAGCAATTACAGAGCGCTACCCCTCCTGTCCAGAACCGAGAGGAAGAAGAAGAAGTGGAGGAGGTGGCAATAGGGGAAGGACGGATCGTTCGCCTGGGCATCGGACTAGACACGTCCATCAAGGCAGAGCTTGTGTTTTTTCTGGAGAAACGTCAGAAGTGCTTTGCATGGAGCCACGAAGACATGACTGGAATTGACCCAGGGGTAATCACACACAAGCTTAACACCGATCCTAGCTTCCCCCCTGTAAAGCAAAAAAGAAGAAGGTTTGCCCAAGAACGGATCCAGGCGGTTGATGAAGAAGTAAGGAAGCTACTAGACACAGGCAAAATCCGAGAGGTGAAATATCCAGAGTGGCTAGCTAACGTGGTGGTCGTCCCCAAGAAGAATGGGAAGTGGAGGGTTTGCGTGGACTTTACTGACCTGAACAAGGCTTGTCCGAAGGACTCCTTCCCACTCCCCCACATAGACACGATGGTCGATGCCACCGCTGGTCATGAACTCTTGACATTCATGGACGCCTTTAGCGGCTATCATCAGATCCAGATGCACCCCGAAGATCAAGAGAAGACGTCCTTCATAAAAGGACAAGGGACATATTGTTACCGAGTTATGCCCTTCGGCTTAAGGAATGCTGGTGCCACTTACCAGCGTCTCGTTAACCATATGTTCCAGAATCAGATCGGGAAGACCATGGAGGTATATATCGACAATATGGTGGTCAAAAGCACGATGGCGATACAACACCAACAGCACCTCGAGGAAGCCTTCAACATTCTCGAAAAATTCAATATGAAGCTTAACCCTCAAAAGTGCACGTTCGGGGCTCAGTCTGGAAAGTTTTTAGGTTACATCGTAACTAAAAGGGGGATTGAGGCCAGTCCCGACCAAGTGAAAGCAATAGCCTCCCTGAGATCGCCCAAGAACATCAAGGAAGTACAAAAGCTCGCAGGAAAAGTCGCCGCCCTTAACAGGTTCATATCCAAGTCAGCCGACAAGTGTCGCTTGTTCTACGACATACTCAAGAAAAACAAAAGCTTTCAGTGGGACGAACGACACGAGAAGGCCTTCCAGGAACTCAAGGGTTACTTTTCCAATCCATTGCTGCTAGCCAAGCCGGTACCAGGAGAGATCTTGCAGCTATACCTAGCAGTATCGGGAAGTACACTGAGCGGGGTTCTAGTCAGGGAAGCCGACGGACAACAGATGCCGGTTTACTTCGTGAGCAAGACGATGACTTCAGCAGAGACTAGATACACCCCCCTCGAAAAACTGGTCCTCGCCGTCGTCATGAGCTCGAATAAGCTACGCCCTTACCTCGAGGCGCATACGATCGCGGTGCAAACCAGCTACCCTCTACGGCAAGTGATGCAGAAGCTGGAGTTCTCTGGGCGAATGACCAAGTGGGCGGTGCAACTCAGCGGCTATGACATCAAATACGAGCCTCGCAAGGCCATAAAGTCACAGGTCCTGGCCGACTTCGTCGCTGACTTCACACCTGATCTAGAAGAAGCTGCAAACGCAAGCGCACCCGCTCCTATTCCGAGCGAGACACACGACACGTGGACGCTCAACACAGATGGGGCTTCCAACGCCAGAGGGATAGGACTAGGGGTGGTCTTGGAATCAAGCAAGGGAGATAGGCTAGCTCAGACCGTAAGATGCGATTTCAACGCCACAAACAACGAGGCGGAGTACGAGGCCTTGATTTTGGGGTTAGGACTAGCACTTGACCTAGCAATTCGAAATCTGCAAGTAAGATGCGACTCCCTCTTGGTGATAAACCAGATAGTAGGCCTGTTCGAGGCAAAAGACGAGAGGATGGCTCTTTACCTGGAGAAGGTGAAGTTGTTGGCGCAAAAATTCCAACAGGTCACCTTCGAACAGGTACCCAGGGAGAACAATACGTCGGCCGACGCTTTAGCAGGGTTAGGCTCAATACTCAATCCAGACGAATACTCTCAGATCCCGCTAGTACACCTTCTTTACTCGGCGATTGAGCATCCCAAAGAGACATCCACGCTACGCGCGCTTCCAGTAGCCAGCCTTGAAACACACTTTGGAGCAGAGCCCAGCAGCTGGATCAAACCATATTTGGATTGGCTAGTACACGAGAAGGCGCCTGAGGATAAAACAGAGGCAAGAGCTTTAAGAGCAAAGGCCACGCGATTCGTCGTCTACCAGGGCACACTCTACCACAAGTCTTCGTCTGGGGTCTTGCAGCGATGCGTCGAAGGAGAAGAGATAGAGAGTGTTATGAAAGAAATTCATGAAGGATATTGCGGGAACCATGCAGGAGGTAGGAGCTTGGCAAACAAGAAACTTAGACATGGGTGGTACTGGCCAACGGTACGACGCGACGCCACCAAGTATGCCCAGGAATGTAAGGCTTGCCACCGACACGCACCAACTTCTCACCAGCCCTCCGAGAGCCTACATCCAACCCTCACTCCCTGGCCCTTCATGAGGTGGGGGATGGATATCGTAGGGAAGCTACCTCCTTCTACGGGGCAAAAGGTATTCTTCCTGGCTATGACCGATTACTTCTCCAAGTGGATCGAGGCTGAGGCCTATAGAGAGATCAAGGACAAGCACGTGATCTCGTTCATCGAGCGTAACATCCTATGCCGCTTTGGAATCCCAACAGCAATCGTTTGTGACAACGGTTCCCAGTTCATTAGCCAAAGAATGAGAGATTTCTGCCAAGGGTGGAACATCGACCTGGTTACATCCACTCCCAGATATCCCCAGGCAAATGGGCAAGCCGAGGCCTCAAACAAGGTGATCATAAACAATCTGAAGAAAAGGCTAACCAAGTCCAAAGGCAAGTGGGCAGAGGAGCTAGCCTACGTGCTTTGGGCAGATCGCACCACTCCCAAGAAAGCAACGGGGCAAACACCCTTTTCTTTGGTATACGGGTGCGAGGCAGTCATCCCAGCTGAAATCCGGGTCCCAACCGCGCGGTACGGTCTAGCTACGCTCGACCTAAACAAAGAGCAAATAGAGGCGGACCTAGACACAGTCCAGGAGTTACGGGAATCGGCCCACCTCAGAGTAGCTCGATACCAGCAGCAAATATCCAGGAGCTATAACAAGAACGTGAGAGTTAAAGTCTTTCGCGTTGGAGACTGGGTACTTCGCAAAGTATTCCAGAACACAGCGGATTACGAAGGTAGTAGGGCAAGGAGCTTACCAGTTGGAGTCCGAGGAAGGAGAGCCAGTGCCTAGGAGCTGGAACGCCACTCACCTCAAGAAGTATTATTTCTAGAAACCCTATCTCTAGTTACTTAGTTTAATTTGCATATTAGAAGGTCTTGGATTTTCTTCTTTTTCGGGGGGATGCAAGGGGGTTCCTGAACCATCACCCCACTTTCGTTTCTAGATCATAGTTCTAGTGATTAGCATCAGTTAGTACACTGTTTCGCGTTCTTGTGATTCTTTTGAGTTATGGATGAATTTTGTTACGAGTTACTTCGTTTATACACACATAAAACAGAAATGTGCCTCTCAAGAGCACGCCTTTGCAAACTTCGCACGATACATAAATCTACGCCAGGGTACCCGCCTAGTAGCCCCGATCAAGCTACAAAAAGGCAAACATTCCAACAAAACTCGTGCACGTAACGATTAGGCCCATAAGTGACCTAGGCATTTATCGCCAGAAATCCCACAAAACTCGTGGACGTAATGATTTGGCCCGTAAGAGGCCGAGGCAAGTATCGCCAGAATTGCAAAACTCGCACGAATATCTGGATCCACGAAAAAGGCACAAATCGCCCAACACATATGCTAGCATCTCACGGATTAATCCATATACACTAACTGGTGATACAACCCAGACATGCCATCAAACATTCGATATCGCAAACGCTAACGTTAGTACTTCGAACAAACAAGCTTGTTTATTACAAATAATAGCCGCTAAGGCACGCTAGGAACCTACACTATTTCCAGTAAAGACGAGCGTGTCATTCACAACTTCTAGACAAAGGTGATCCTCCCCTACACGATACAAGGGGTAGCGAATTCACCTCTCACTGTGACAACTTCACCGATCACGTGATCGAAATTACACCTGCCAAAATCACCTCTAGACCCCCGCTCTAGAGATGTGCATTCGCAATCTTTCATGCTTGATTGGAACATAAGCACACTTCTCCGGGTACGTTCTCCACAAGGGAAATTTACAAACGCATCCCTAGAAAAGACAAGGGGTACTGGTCCTGTCCAACAAAGACTTGTCTGGGAAAAATATCTTGTTTCTAGATAAGGCAGGTGGAGCTATACCTAAGCAAAGCCACTGGAACTGCGTGTGTTCTCAAGAATCGGCTTGGATTGCGCCCCAACATCGGACAAAGTTCGCTCCAAATAAGTCCCAAATTCTAGGTAACGCAATTTGAGTTATTCCTAGAACGATCAAGGGCGAACGTCTGGTTACTTTGACAAACCTTACTCGTAAGCAAAAACACATAACTAGTTAAAATAAGTATACAGTGGGCCTGCAACTAAAGTTTCCTACACCAGGGGTACGAAGTTTTCCCTGCAAATCAAAGTCTTGGCACCCAGGCCATACCAGAATCATTTTAAAGTTTTTGGCAAACGACGTTGCCAGGGAAAGTACTTAAAGCAAAGACAATCAAAAGAAAAAACACTTGAGAGCAATCATTTGGCCAGAGAGGGGGTTTGCGACGAGAGCTGCTCGTCCTTGTCCTTCTGAACTATGTCACTTGAACCCGCGGCAGGAACGTCCTCCATCGGGGCTGGTGAATTGGCGTCATCCTCCGGGTCCTCATTGGGCAGGAATTCTTCTCCGGGCACCTTAGAACCGGGGGGGAATAATTTTTTCAAAGGTGGCCTTCAGCTCTTCTAGGTCCCAACGACCGCTCTCTCCGCTAGCGACACTCTCCAGTACCTCAATCTTGGCCTTAGTGGAGTAGTACGTGCCGATCCTCACCACTTGCTGCGTGAACTCATTTGCAGCCCCCTGAAGCTCGACAACCTTTTTCGTTTGAGAAGATACCTCTTCTTGCAGCTTGGCGACTTGAGCTCGGTGCGAACCTAGGGCCTCTTTAAGGATGTGGTTTTGGCGATCGGCTTCCTGCACCGCCTCAGAGGCCTGTCTCTCCTTAATCTTCAGCGCACTAAGCTCCCTCATATGCACGTCCATGGCCAAGGCAAATTCTTGGGCCGCCTACAAAGGACGCTAAAGTAAGTAACCACAACAGTAAAAAATCCAGATCGACGAGTAAAGGAGCATGCGAGTTTACCTTCTTCATGGCTGTCCTGGATCGCATCAGCGCCTGCTCCACCCCGCTCTTGACAGAAGCAGCTCTGGCCTCACTAGAAGTAGATTCTAGTAAAACACCCCAGAAATCTGGGAGGTCATCCTTGGAAAGATCTACGGTAGGAGGGTCTTCTAGTTTTCGCTTCTGGTTTGGGCGTTCTTGCTTGATTTCCTTCTTCGGTACCAGTGGGGGATTCGAACTGCGAGGCCTTAGCATACGCTGTAACATGACATCGGTCGATACGTTCCTCTCGCGACCTGGTCATACGACGCAACGGGAGTTAATTTCTTCCAGAAAAATTGCTTACAAAACATGGCATTGTGGGGAATTTACCAGAATTGTTGGGTTTCGAAGTGCTGGAGATCTTGACAGCAGAAGGAGAGGCTTCCAGATCAGAGGTGTGACTAGGGCTTGGGGTTGAGGCCTCGCTGACAGGTTTCTCCGGTTCGTTGAACACCTTACTGGGAGCACGTTTCTCGGCTTCAATGCTCTGCAACTTCTTGATAAGCTTTCCACTAGAAGATCTTGAATTGAAATTCTTCGGCACTGCACAAAGTGTCATCCAGTAGGTGTTAGCAAGACATGATATCCAGAATAGCCGACCTAGCAATACATACTGACATTAATCTCAAGAAGGAAGGTAACGAGACAAGCAAGGCTCTTACGGGTGGTATTCCAAGCATCTAAGAAGACATCCTTATAGATTTCCCCTATCTCACCCAAAGAGCGTCGCTCAACAAAGAAGTAGCGTGATTTCCATCCCGTGTTAGGGTTCTTGACACCTGGGATCAGTGGGTCGTGGGTGTTCCTAGAATGAACAGAGATTCTACCCGGCCTAGAGGGAACTACCTTGTAAGCTACCAGAAATTCGCTCACTGTCATGGTTATCCCCTTCCTAGAAGCTAACTCATCGACACATCTCAGGATACGCCAGGTTGTGAGCATGATTTGAGAGGGTGAAACCCCTAAATCTCTAAGAAAATCCCTAATAAAGGAAGAAAATGGGAATTTTAGCCCTAGCGAAAACGGAAATTCGGTGAAACAAACCCATCCTGGTCGGATCCAGTCAATCAGTTCGTCCTGGGGGTAGTAGGTCACGGTTCCGGCTGGGAACCCTCCCTCGGAGACGATTCTGGCGACCTCGTCTGCTGTGAGGTTACAGGAGAACTGGTCTTGGGGCATGAGTGAGTTTGAGGGTGCGAAGAGAGGGGTTTCCGCCATAGTAAGAAAGAGAATAGACGAGGGGTGGAAGAAGGAACTAAGCAAAGAAAATGGCGAAAACAGGTTTTGAACGGGTAACAGAGGGAAGACAACGAAGACGGAGAAAAGAGGAAGAAAAGTGTGGACCTGAGTTGAGAGATTGAAGCGACGCCTCTGAGGCAAGAAGAGGATTAGAGGCGTATTAATACAAAGCAATGATGGCCTGGCACAACGATTTTCAAGGCAAGGGAACCGGCAATTAAAGTTTTAGTTCAATTCCAATTTCAAATTTGAATTGAAAATTTGAAAATTGAAATTGAAAGGGGTATTGTTGGGCCCTAATTAACCAGAAGCCCGAGGCGAATGCTAGAGCGACCCACAAGATGTTTACGAAGATCATCAATGCGTTTCTAGAAGGTCGGTCAAGCTAAGTTTGACCAAGTATACCTCTTTGACCCTTCAAAGCATGACGATAGGTCATACACATGTACACGACGCATTCATACATCAATACAATCGAGCATATATAAATTTCAATACGATTTTCGCATTCGTTCTTTCGATTCCTAAGTTCGTTTAGCCTAATTCACGCCCGATCTAGGCTAAGGGGTCGCCAACTTAGTTTGGCCGATTTCTAGCTCTAACACACTACACACAAGGAAATCATGCAATCAAGCTACGAGTCTCATGCACAATTAAACCATTGAATACTCTTCCCTAAACTAGTCCACGGTCCTAGAATAGAGTTGTTTCTAGAAATAGGAAAGATGCATAGACAACAACCAATCCTAAATCAAACAATATATCTAAGTCAATCAAACAAGTTGATCAGGCTCATAAAATGAAACATAGATCATGGAATGAAGCACAAGAGTATCAATAAAGACCTAGGGATAAAGAAGTTACCAGAATTTCACAACTTCATAATAAAGCTTCCTTGATTGAATAAACTCTAAGGGAGATTAGTTCTCCATTACAAAGAAAACACAATTCTTCAAAGTAATAATGATGATAACAATGATGTCAGAAGATGTCTCTAAAACCTAGAAAAGGTTCCCCTTAAATAGCCCAAAGAACAACCTCTTCGAGATAGATAAGAAAGGAAACGAAAAGATAAGAAAGGAAACAAGATAGAAAAGACAGATTTCTTCCGTCTGGAAGTCGGCACGCACCGAGACCGCGCCGCCATGGCCGCGCCCGCGGCGGTCTCCTCTTGGCATTTGCTGAGTCGGCGTCTACCGCGACCGCACCATCGACAGCGCGACCGCGGCCTTCATGGTTCTTCATGGTCGTCACCTTACACTACCGCGACCGCGTCATAGACAACGCGACCGCGATGTCCATGCAGTGGTGAACTTCGTCTTTAAGCCCTTCGAACTCTTGATTCTTCATTACTTGTGTCTTCGGTCTTCGTATTACAATAATGCTCAAAAATAACCTAAACACTCTCAATAACATCTCAAAGCCTAAGAGTTATCCTATACAAAATAGCCTGTATCAATGGTGCTATGTCCGACATACCCAAGACCTCGATGACAGAGCTCAGCATCCTCTGAGGATACCGTTAAGCACAACTTTGTTAGTCCCTCAATGTCAATGTTGAGGATGTACACATTGTCCTACCTTTCTCCTTTGAGTAGAACTTGATTGGTCTTCTTGTTGACAACAAGGAACTGATGAGATTCAAAGGTGACCAAGTTGTTCCCTTGATCACACGTTTGAGATATGCTCAAGTGGTTGAAGCCTAAGGTTTCAACAAGATTCACATTTGACACCTACATTGATTTGTTGATCATTGCATTGCTAGTCCCTTTAATGCTTCTCTTGCCCTTGTTCCCAAAGGAGACAGTCCCTCCTTGGGTGTTTGCCTGGATAGAGGTGAGATGGACCTTACTTCCTATCATATGATTTGACGCTCAACTGTCTATTATCCATGGCAAATCCTCACCTCCACCTATAGAGAAACGTTAGTTCTTTGCGACCCACACGAGGTGTCCCTTACGTAACTCATTACAATAAAACAGTTCTCTACAAGCCGTATAATCAAACAATTTCACATCATTGGAAGACTTTGCATGCTGTGATACAAAGTTCACATCAAGGGAACCCTTGTCTCACACACCATAAATACAACCTTTGTATTTATTATGAGGTGAACTCTTCCACATTCTCGCGAGAGCTTCCAAGAACACCTCAAGAACAGAGAGAGAGAGAGAGAGAGAGAGAGAGAGAGAGAGAGACCCAAATCCAAAGAAGAAGTCCAACGACGATTAAATTTGTTTGTACTCAAGAGAGTTGTGTGTTCCCTAAGGTCAAGGGAACAAGTGAGTTTTGAGTTCTTGTATACTTAGAGATTGATGTGTTCGGCTGCTAGAGCTAATGTTAAAAGGAATGTCAGTAGTAACCTGTAGGGACTGACACCTGTAGTTTAAGGAAGTGTGATATTCACTTGTAATAGCTATAGGGACTCAATCTAATATAAGTATAACGAAGTCATTCGAGATCCTACTCGGAGGTAGAGGTTTACCCATTGAGACTAGTTGATCGAAAGTGAGGTTCCTCTATAAATACTTGCATCCTTACTTGTCTTTTCTTAGACTTCTAAATTTTCTTAAGTATTCCGCTGCTTAGGACATCGTTCCTTAAGGTGTCCTTAAATCTACTAATTAATCTCGATCCAACAATTGATATCAAAGTAGGAACGCTTTAGATTCTAAGTTAGTCTACAAATAAAGAGGTCTGACATGGAGCCAGTCGGAAACAACAACAACAAAAACAAGTCTCCATGTCTGGTGAAAGGAAACTACAAATGTTGGAGACAAAGGATGGCTGCTTGGATCAAAAGTCGTGACTACCAGTGCTGGGTGGTCATACAGAATGGTGACTTCCAAGTTGATAAGGACAAAGTTGATAAGGAAGACGCATGGCCTCCAACGTTGTGGAAGCATATGGGGACAAATGATAAGGCCATCGTCCTTCCCCAGAATGCGATGTGTGAACAAGATGCTACCAGGGTCGGGAACCTGGGAATAGCTAAGTGTGGGACGTTGTTGAAAAGTTCTACATCGAAACGATAGACATGAAGGAGTACTATCAGATGAACGGCAAGAGGGAGTTCTACTGTTTCCACATGGAGCAAGGCGAATCTGTGGAAAGTTATGCCTTCCGTTTAGAGGCATTATGCAACAAGCTCACCCAATGGGGATCACAGCTAGACAAATCACTGACAAGATGAAAGTCCAACAAGTCATTGATGGACTAACAGGAGAATGGAACATTGATTGGACGTCATTCAAAGAGGACACATCCAATAGAACTCTCAATGATAGAGATCTTTAGCAAGCTGCGTGCCTATGAAGTAAGAAGAGAAAAGGATAGAGTCTTGGAAAAGGAGAAAGGCATTGCATTGAAGATTGAGGCTTCCCTTAAGAAGGAGAACACAAATATGAGGCCTCATCTTTAGAGGACGAAGGCGAAGAGAAAGATCATTTATTCCTCATTACAAAAGTCGTCAATGCAATGTACAAGAAAGAGAAGTTCAACAAGAAAAACTTCTCTTCTTTCTCTAATGATAAGAGCTCCAACAAAGTCTCTGACGAAGAGATGAAGGATGTCACTTGCTTCAAGTGCAACAAGAAAAGGCACTTCGCTAAGAACTGCAACTCTGGTGGCAATTCAAACCACAAGGGAAAAGGAAAAGCGTACGTTGTAGCTCGGGACAATTGAGAAAATGATCCCGAAGCATGGACTTCCCCAAACAACTGTTTGATGGCAATCGACGACGATTCAAAGGCCGCAAACAATGAGGTTACCCACAAAACGATCTTAGAGTCCCTTCCACAGATACTCTAAGTCTGACCTTGTTAACATTCTTTCGAGAGTCCTTACGATAACATTGAGTTGCAAGAATAGTTGGATAGCCTTGATGATGAATTTGATAAAGGAAAGGATTGTGAAAATGTCTCTAAGTTAACTTCTAAACTTGAGTCCTCAATTAAACTCATTGAGTCCTTCAAATCTGAGGTAGCATGCTTAAAATCTTAAACTAAAAAACTTAAGGAAGAGCTGAAGAGGAACGAGCGTCCCTCTCTAGAAGCCAACAACCCCATTGTGTTCGTTCCTGCTAGAATGGGACTCGGCTTCAACTCAGCTCCTAGGCTTGTTGATTCTCTACCAAGTGATTTTGAAGCGTGCAAACCCTCTGAACTTACTCTTGAAAGACAAAAGAACAAAAATCTTGAGGAGCGAATAAGAGTCCTTAAAAGTGGTATGTCAGGAGAAAAAGACAACTACACCAACTCTAAAAGCCATAAGATATATGTCAAAATTGCTAAAGGACAAAGGTCTAGAGTCCCTAACCCACAACAATTGAAGAAAAATAGAATTCAAAGGTTGCACCCTAAGTACTATCTTGGGGAGTACTATAAGACATGTTGGCACTATAGGAAGAAAGGACACCGCCAATTTTAGTGTCCCAAGCTTAGGGACGATGTCCAATAGAGTAGGAAGGCTTGGGGTGAAAAGCAAAATGTTACTAAGTCAAAATCTGTCAAGTCTACTCTTAGGACGCATGCTAGCTCCTCTTCTAAATTTAAGAACTCTGTATCAAGGCATCCTAAGTCTTCCAATGATGTGAACTTGTTTGATTATATGCCTCATAGGGAGTTGTTTTATTTTAACGAGTCAGGTAAGGGACACATTTCTTGGGTCGCAAAAAACTAACTTTTCTCTTTATGTGGAGGTGAGAAGCTGCCCGCCCATGGATCATAGACAATGGAGCTTCAAATCATATGACATCTCACCTTTATCCAGGCAAACACCTAAGGAGGGACTGTTTGATGTGATCATGCCCCAGCCCACGAAGGTCGCGCCCGAGCCCGAGGGGGTCGTGCCCGAGTGCCACGCCCGAGCGGCCCTCGGCACCAGTGCCTCATTTGGGCACCGCGTCCGCGGCGCCGGTGCCTCCCGTGGGCGTGCGCGCCTATGGGTGGGTGCCGGTGTTGGGCCTTCAGCTAGGCCATGTTCCGGGCTCTCAAGGCAAGCCATCCAAGTAGACAAGCCCACAAGTTTCAAGAGCAAGTCAACTCGGGCCTGTCCGTACCAACAAAAGCAAGTTCGGGCCCAAGCCCACTCGTTCATCTCCTCTCACAATAAGCCCACGCCGCCACTTCCACCTCCTCAAGGTTACTTGGCGGCCAAGTACGAGCCATGAAGGGCGGTTGCCTTCTGCTCCAAGCAAGCCGACCTCAACCCCCGCCTTGGAGCCGAAGACATTAGTTGGAATTTCCTCAATTTTGCCCTATAAATAAAGAGGGAATGTAATATAATTTACAATGTTGTTTAAGCTTGAACATTAACTTGAGACTTTATCCTAGTTTTTAGGTTTGGGTTGTCCCGACTTGTGGGAATCAAGCCGTAGGGCTCTCGTGAGACTCGAGAGTCGGGCGGCAGGCTACGGTTCGTGAGACTCGAACTATGGCCTCGCCGTTCTTATTTTTCTATCAAACCACGGCCTTCGGGTAACCAAGGGCTCGGAGAGCGGCTTGGCTCGTGAGAATCGAGCCTCGCCTCACTCTCCTTAAGCGTCCATGTTTGGTTCACATCGAGTATGTTCGTCTACTTATCCTTTAGAGATTATTGGGTTGTTAGGGCTCGTTCCGCACCTTTGTATCCCTTAGTTGTGCCCTCTCGATGAGTCGACCGAATGAGGGGGTCCGACTACTTATCTTATATATATAAGCATCCCACAAAATCATACTAAAGAAGAGTTTCTTACACTTCAATTCCACATGATCCAAAATGTCCCATGAGTCACGTTTCTGTACAAAATCCGCAAGATTAAGCAAGAGCTTCTCGTTCAAGAAGGACCCATGACGCAACATGAACTCCCTCGAGCCAGAATCGAGTCTGATCCTAAGGCCATTCACATCATCTAGTATCAGAGCCTTTCGAGGCGGGTTTTGTAAGTTTTGGATACATAAATTGCATTTTCATGATTACTTTCGTATGTGCTCAAAACCCCTTCTAAACCTTTTGGCCGTCCGAGATCCAACCAACCTTAAAATCCCACCGTTCCTGAACCTAAGTTCAGTTTGCTGATAGAATATGAGAAAGCAACTTACTTCACAAAATACGCTAGAGTACGAATGTCCATAGCGTAATAGGGTGACGACGGTCATGATTCAAGATCGGCGTATTGATAGCGACACTATCTTTAACCTGCCGGGCACGAAGTGCCAATTATAAGGGTACATAAAGTACCTAAATTTATCAGGGCGCTGAGCGCCTAATACATCAAGACGTGAATCACCTAATTTATCATGGCGCGAAGTGCCTCATGTGTCAGGGTGGTGACCACCTAATTTATCAAGGCGCGAGCGCCTAAATACTTAGTTAATAATGTTCTCTCCGACGTAGAGATGAATGAAAGCATGATTGTGACTCGAAGGTTTCAATTAAACGATATCTCTTTACCCAGATGGTTTCACGAGATATATTATCAAAGTCAACAACTCTCATCCTCAACCTATTTCAATTCCAAACATCTCAAACCAGATATATCAAATAGCAAGGTTGCGATTACTCGAACCTAAGCCCGGTTGTACAACGACCATCCCAATAATACTAGCAATAAAAGTAGCAACACCCACAACATAGATGTCAGTTGCACTGCTACAATCAAGAAGAAAACCAAGAAGAAAACCGAGAGCTTTACCCAAGAGAGATCCGCCGATCCCAAGCTGAGTGGTTCGCCCTCCAATTTCTAAAATTTCGTGTGAAAGAGTGTGTGTTATCCATCTTCCATTCTTGAGGGTCGTTGGTGGCAGATTCGAGCCTTCAAATCTAAGTCGTTTCGTCCATCCTCTCGTTTTCTAACTCAAGTAAGTGTCAACGACTTCTAAACCTTGTTTATTCCATTCGTTGGTGGGTAGAAGTCACCTTTGTGAGGTTGAGTTTCCACCTAATCCGAATGGCTTCACAGCTCCAAAGGATTACGACCTTGCCCTAGCCAAAACCGAACCCCAAAACTTGATCGAAACCGAGACCCTTCGTCTCTAAATCCGAGAATCACCAAGCCTAAACCCATGAGCATCGAAAGTATGCTGTGAAATGTGATTTATGTGTTTCTATAACTCGAAAGTTGCTTGTATTAATTCAATTGGGCCAATGACAAGAGACATGAAACGTGATACTCAAGTCTAAAACCGAGGTGGCGCCCATAAGCTTCAAACGCAAGAGAGGGGTTGTATGTTGACTTCAAAAAAAAAATGGTCCTCGAGCTTGGATGCAAGCTCGGCCGACCCCAGTCAAGAAGAAAGAGCCGAGAGCATGTTTGAAAAAAAAACGAGAGCAAAACCGAGCCCAAGTCTATGCCCGGTTGAACGTGTGTCTTACGAAGGCCTTGTGTGTGTGTGGTTTGCGAAATTTTTCAGGAACTAACCATGGCCTCTAAGATGATGTGCGTGAAGAAGAGCGCCTCAAGCAAAGCTTTGGCCAGCCCTCGTCGGGTATGTGGCATGGCGCCCCGTAAGGACATTGTTTTCATCGACCTCGTAAGCGACGATGAGTTTGAGGCACCAACCAAAGCTGCGAGTGAGCGAGCATGAACCAAAAGCTTGCTCGGATCAACAAGAGGAGGCTGATTCAAGCTCCGGAGAGGAGACGGACCCGAGTATCAACACCGACAACGGGTCGGACGACTCTAGCTCGGGCAACTCTAGCTCGGGCGACGAGTCGAGCGACCGCGAGTCGGGTCCGTACATGACCACCGATGGGGAGGATGAGTACGTGGAGATCATGGATTTTGATGCTCCCCTCGGAGGTTTCGAGGCGCCAGCTGGAGAACACATGGAGCCGCTTCAAGTGGTTTATCAGGAGGAGGAAGTGGTCGGAGTCGAGAACTTGAATGAGGGCTTTCCCCAGTGAGAGGCCAAAGAGTGGTTTGAACTTGATGAGCTTCTCAACCAACTTGACGAGCCCATGAATGAGGAGGATGTTGGATCATTAGTGTTGGACCCAAAGCTAGAGGCCCATATTTGTATCTGGATCCGCCAGCAGGAAAAAGGCCCATACGAGGGAGCAGTTACGAAGGAATAATTCTATCATATCTAGAGGATATTCTATCTAGTTTCTTGTATCTATCTAGTTATCCATATATCTTGTAAACATTTTATCTTTAGGAACCCCTATACATACATAGAGGGGGGCGCACATATTGTACGGTTACACACATTGACATACATACAAATACACACGAGAGTTTTCACACAATTTCTGCATTCTTTCCATTGACACTCGAGTTCGTATTGCTTAGTTCAAGCCCGATCTAGGCTAAGGAATCTCTAATCTAGGTTGGTAGATTTCTAGCGCCAAACAATTTGGCGCCCACCGTGGGGCCCAGAATTTAGCAAGTCACGAACAAAAAACTCGTTATTTTCCTAGGGTTCCGGCCAAACAATGTCGGAATCCGGAGAAATAGTGGCAAATCCAAACGACACATACAACTCCCAACGCGAAGAATGGCAATCGTGGTCAAACACTGGATTCGCCAAGATCCAAGATCGACAATTCTACGTAGTTGACAATCGGGATAGACATCCTGATTAGTTAAAAAAGAAGACCTTGGGGATGGTGGACTTCCCCCTCAATCCAATTACTTACGTTCAGATGATTAAAGCTAATAAGGGGGCAAAGCATGAATTGTTCGATGGCACGGCAAAGTAAGAATTGTTCGATTGCACGCCAATGGAGAAATTCTCGTTGAAGATCGAGACTTTTGGAAAATTGGAATGTTAATTTTGTTGGAAAATTCAACAATGACGTGGACCAAGCAATTGGATTTCGCTAACTGGGAGCTCTTCCCTTCGATTCTAAAAAAAAGGCAATTAGATTTCGTTGCCTATTCCGATGCTCCGTCAAAAACGACGAGTGCGGGGGTGAAGGCTAGACGCCAGCGGGTGATTCAATTTCACGCTGATCACCATGTTTCACCGTTCCCCGTCAGTTTCTTGAGATTCGAAATCGGTTGCCGACACACAACCGGCAACAGCCACCACCGACGTCCTCAATCGCAATCGCCGATTCAACCGACGCCCAACACGGGTTTCGCCCGCGACGAAGACGAGCGGCCCAAGATCACTTACAACTAGTTTTCCAGTGAAGATTCCGATCGCCTCTCTCGCCGAAATCGACGATTCCGGCGGTGATGGCTTGCCAGCATCATCGCGCACAACGGGAGGAGGCGCAATCCGGTTCAGAGCCGTCGACTCGAAGCCCTAGCCTCCGACTTCCACCGCCGTCGCTGCTCGGTTGGAGGCGACAATCTGCATTCGGCTGCATCCGCACCGCCGGAACTCCGACGACCGCCACGACGGCGACAAATACCGATAATGGTGCATCAGTTTCTCTCTGGGGTCCAGATTCGAAATGACGAACGCTTGACCATCAAGACGGTTCTTCAAGGGAAATCCAAACACATACCCGGAAACGCGATCAAGAAAAGGCCATAGGCTCAGAACCCCGCTGTCGTGTCCAGAGGAGTATTCGAAAGAAAGAATGAACGAGAGAGACGATCGAGGAAGTAAAGACGGAGGAAGGAATAGAAGAATTTGGGTTATTCTATTCATGCCCACTCACAGAAACAAACAACACTTTATACAAGCAATCACGTGCTCAAGCCCACGACCGGTGCTAATTACAAGCCTAACCCAGTATTGACGGGATATTACACCCGCCTAGATCAAAGATCCGATGGAGGAGACTCGTATATGCCCTGGAACCTTTGACTCGGCCGGGGACGCCGCCAAGACCTACGACTCCGCCACTCCACACCACCATTATCTATGATGAGGTATCAATAGTTAATTGGCAATTTCTTCACACAAACCGGTCCAAGGTAACGATCTAGATATTGGCTTATCTTCGTACATACATATTTGATATATAGTCAAATTCAAATCTCCACACTTTGCTTAAAATTAAAGTTTCGAGATCATTATTCTTTTGATCCATTAATTACATTGCTTTGTGAGTGCTGAGTATTGTAGTTCTCCATACCGTCCTCTCCCGATCAGCATGCAGGGGTAAAAGGCTCGACTACAACGAGTCCATATCTGCCTATTTACAGTCTGTTCAGGATAACACTAGCTAGCACATTCTCTCGGGGAGTTGGACCGTGCTCTCAATTTTTAATCTTGCTTTATTAATTTATTATTATGGACTATATACATAATCTCCCTTTCTCCTCTTACCTAGCCTGCTTAGCTAGATTATTCCACTATCTTGTCTCTTAATTATATCCTCCTACATCGGCTAATCTTCACTTGTCCAAGTTGTACATAAGCCGGAATGGTTGAATGATTCCCGGAAGCCAGATCGTGCCGCTAATTCCCAGCTTGGACGCATCCATGTCAAACCAACCCAGACGACCCTTCTGGAATCTGGGCAGACATTGCCAGAATTCGCACGACAACTCGCACGAGTTCTGAGGTCCATAAGCAACCTACAATAGGCATTACTGCCACAAAGATCACAAAAATTTCTTATCGATAGAAATTTAACAATTTACCACTTAGACGCGAATAAACGCTAACCAAACGCGTTAAACAAGGCACTTGCCACGTAGCAAGTAAGGGCCTAAGTTCAACAGGGACAAAGTCGTTGCACAGACATGCACGACCTTAATCACATAAGTCGACTACCCCCTTATCGGGAGAAAAAGCTCTAGAGCATACTCAAATTCAGTAACCAATATTGCGGGACGCCGCATCACACTAACATCCTGGGTATAGTTCTAGTCTGTGCTCACGGAAACATTTTCAGAACGTGCTCAAACCATGGTTAGTAAACCATGAACGACCTTTGACAATCAAACACGAACCCAGTCAGGGGTTCACACTCGTCCATTCCACGAACGCATACATCGTTCAAGTGAATACAAACACATTTCTCTAGATACGATCTCTAAGAACATGACTTATCTCCTCTAAATACAAGGGGTACTGAGCCTACAAACGCTCACATTTTGGAATAAGCTGACTACGATAAGCCTCTAGTCACCTAATTTCCCTTCAACAAAGCACATTTATTAGTATTATTTCTAGATATCACCTCTAGAGATATATTCACCTTCACGTTGACCAAACACTAGGTCACCTACTGACTCGGCTAAAGTCGTCGTGCCAAGATCAAGGATAAATAACCCAAACAAACAAACTAAGTATAGCAAGTAAGTAAGGGGTCGAACCCAAGAGAACTATTGCTTCTAGTATTAATATAATTATCAACTAAAGATATGGGGGAAATAAAAGAGATATTACACTAACCTAGGAAACAAATAACAAACAAATAAACAAATAGATAGGAGGCAGGTTCATTCAAAAGATCCACTCATGAAATAATCACTCGATCATAGATTCATCCATTGATTTCATTCACACCTATGGTTAATTCCTATCCTGATCATTAACAATCGCAAGTCCACGGTCCAAGCAATTCTATAACCCTAGGCAAGGACGCTTAACCTAGAATTAGCATAGGGAACAGGGATATTAGGAAATCAAATCATGCAATCAAGCTACGAATCTCATGCACAATTAAACCATTAAATACTCTTCCCTAAACTAGTCCACGGTCCTAGAATAGAGTTGTTTCGAGAATAGGAAAGATGCATAGACAACAACCAATCCTAATTCAAACAATAGATCTAAGTCAATCAAACAAGTTGGCCAGACTCATAAAATCAAACATAAATCATGGGATGAAGCACAAGAGTATCAATATTAACCAAAGGATAGAAATCAATTACCAAAATCTCACGAGTTCATACATCAGAGCTTCTCCCTTGAACAAACCCTAGGAGACTAGCTCTCCATAACTAACCTAAAAACCTAATTGAATTATGAATTGGAATTGAATAAGAGGTAGAAGATACTAAAAACCTAAGGCTGGCTCCTCCTTATATAGCCCAAGGAACAAGCTCCCCGAGATAGATAAGGAAAGAGGCAACAGATAGAAAAGGAAACAAGATAGAAAGATTTCGGCCCGCTTCGGATCCGGCATCACCGCGGTCGCGTCGCTCCCACCGCGCCCGCGCAATCGCAACAGAGAAGAACTTCTCGTCTCGGCAGCCACCGCGGTCGCGGCATACAATCCGCGGTCGCGGTATCTCGACAGAATCGCTAATGTCACTTCGGAGGCTGTTTTGACCATCTTCGGCTTGGAATCTGACTTCGGTGTAAAAAAATGAATTGAAGCCCTTGAAGTTAGCTTTCTAGTGGCACCGGAATCAGCTCAATCCGACCTCTGTAGCTCAAGACATAGCCTTTGAAAGCAAGTGGTGTCGGGAAGACAGCTCAAAACGCCTTAAAACTCTTGATTCTTGAATCCTTGTGTCTTCGGCCTAGATATTACAATATCGCACAACTATAACCTAAAGACACTCAATATAGCCCTAAAATACAAGAGTTAACCTATACAAAATAGGCCGAATCACCTACACAGCTTCCAAGACATAAGCTCTCAATCTAAGATATATACCTGTAGTTTCTCAAGCATCACCTTTGCATGACAACGAGTGTAAGCTCTTGGTTTGTGACTTTAGCTAAGTCTATGCTATGAGCTAGCGACTTCGATCAGGTTAACGCCCGATGCTCACGGTTATCGTCAAGTTAGCATGCCCAAGGCTACACAACTTCGATCACACCAACGCTGGCGGCAAGAAGCTTCGGTCGAGTCCGTGCCTATAGCTGACGACTTCGATAGAGTCTATGCCTCTAGTATACACTTCTGTCTTGTAAACGTCTGCTGGCCAGAAACTCAATTGCTTATATCAGCAGATAACTCTTGCAAATGGCGAAGAATCCAATCAAAGGCTTGAAATTGATCTCACTCGTCTCGTCGCTTCAACGACCAAGATGAATTTGGGGTATTGTTGGACCCAAAGCTAGAGGCCCATATTTGTATCTGGATCCGCCAGCAGGAAAAAAGGCCCATACGAGGGAGCAGTTACGAAGGAATAATTCTATCATATCTAGAGGATATTCTATCTAGTTTCTTATATCTATCTAGTTATCCATATATCTTGTAACCATTTTATCTTTAGGAACCCCTATATATACATAGAGGGGGGCGCACATATTGTACGGTTACACACATTGACATACATATAAATACACACGAGAGTTTTCACACAATTTTTGCATTCTTTCCATTGACACTCGAGTTCGTATTGCTTAGTTCAAGCCCGATCTAGGCTAAGGAATCTCTAATCTAGGTTGGTAGATTTCTAGCTCAAACAGTTAGTATGAAACGGGACGTCCTTTATTCTAGTAAAGGCGTCCTTACTAAGTACTAAGGGCATCCTTGTAATGCAGCGAAAATTATAAACTAAACAGGTGAACTAATAAGTAGGGAACACGTCAATTTATAGAGGAACCACTCAAGACCAAGTAGTCCTTGAGTGTAAACCTCTACCTCCTTGGAGGATTTTCGAATAGACTTTTCCTTTCTTATTAAGCGTCCTTACACTTCTCTGGCACTTAGTTCTTTACACTTCGTAGGACTTCTCTTTTCTTTTGGTTTTCTTGGTTACAAACACTTTGTGATTTTGTTACAAACTTTCACTCGATCAAACACCTAGTCTAGAAGAGTTCTTGACTTGTTCTTGGTGTTCTTGATCAAAGTCGCTTTCACTCTGATTCTCTCTGAATATTCTCTGAAAGCGTGTGTCACAATAAATGCCTTTGGGGCTATTTATAGGACTTGGGGAAGGGCGTCATTCCTTTTGGACGATCATGCCCTTCGTGGACGTGGCTACAGGATCTTCCTCCACGTGTTATGGCGGTGATGAGGGAAGCTTCCTTGCGCCAGCTGTGAAGGACTCCGCTACAGGATCTGCTTCCACGTGGTGATGAACTTTGCAACAGGATCGGTCTCCACGTGTCCCGGATGATCAAATATTGTCGAGTGATGTCATCCTGTCAGGTTGCTAAGTAAGGACGCTTGGAATTGAAAGCTCGCGTTCCTACTTGCTTGGGACTACGTCCTTGCTCAAGTAGTCACTTCGCTAGTCCTTACTCCTGGTATCTAGCATCCCTTAGCTTGAGGGACGTCCATACACTTGTTGTCCTTTTCGTCACTAGCGTTCCTGAACACTTGGACAAATTTATTAGAATCAAAGTGAGTTCGTCATATCAAAACTGAGGGACGGTTGTGGGCACAATATCAAGTACAAGAGCGTCCTTGATATCGTCCCAACAATTTCCCCCTTTTTGATGATGACAAACTCTTAGGCAAAATAGTTTTGACATTAGAACTTAGCATGCATGAAAACTTAAGAGCATCCTCTAAGACTTAGAAGAAATTCCGTAAGCACAAGTTTTCAGCCTTTGATTCTCTATCATTTGGATTTTAGGGAGAGAGTAACGTCCTAGAATACTATCTAAGCGTCCTCTTGTTTATTCTAGCATGGCGTTCCTTAGACCTTTCACTAATAGTTCCCCCTTAACACTTGCTTATTCTAGATAACTAATATATAGCGCATCTCTGCAAAACTACACTTCCCCCTTTTGGCATCATCGAAAAGGATAACAAGTGAATAAGGACGGTAGCATAAAAACACAAATAAAGGCAGTGGAACGCTTAAACAAACAAATGCATGCAAACACAAGTACTTGCCATTCAAACAAAATAGAGTATGTTATTACAGACCAAGAGATCAAGTGTTTAAAGTAAAAGAAGCACAAGCTAAACTAGTGATGGATTAAAGTGGGGACGGTGATCAATCAGAACGTCTGCTGGACTCTTGATAGAACTTCAGAAGCTTCTCATGGAGTTCCGCAGACTCTTTCAACGTTTGGATCATGATGCACTGGTTGTGGAGAATAGCTGCCATGAGTTCTTGAGGTGGATACAGCTCAGGGTTCTCCAAAGGAGGAATTGGTTGAGGACCACCACTGCTAGAAGGAGCGTCCACATGAGGCAAGTGAGGAGGAGAGTCAGTCACCAACACTTGGTCGAGGACATCAAAGTTGGTGTCGTCCTCTTGACCAGTGGTTGTGAGTTGTCCCTCAGAAGCGAGACGTTCTTCTTCGGCTTCTTGAGCTAGCCGTTCCTGTTCAGCCTTTTTCTTTGCTTCGGCCTCAGCTTCTAACTGCTTGCGAATGGACGGGAGCTCTTCTGAATTTCTGATTTCGAGCAGTCCTTTCCTCTTGTCCCAGTTTAATCCCAACACTTCTTCGTCCTTGGAGTCATCATAGGCGTCCTGTTCCTGAAGAATGGCCTTGACCAGCCCTGGGAACGGCAAAGCGTGCTTTTTCCTTCCACACTTAGCCATATGTGCCATTGCGATACGCGCTAAGTTGATAGGACGGCGAGAGAGAAAAGCGTCTAGTAGAATACAGTCGTGTGTTTGGACAACACTTTTCTTCTCCTGCCTTGGCACTATTGCTCGACAGATGAAATAATGAGCGATCGCCCCAACCTTTGAAAGGACGTGTGCCTACCTGTTAGGTCCATAGGGCTTTTTGCCACAAAAGATCCGTTCTAGCAGTTCATCAACCTTGGCGTCCTCCATGTCAAAACCGGTCTCTGATAAGGAGCTAAGTGCATCGGACGGAGGCTTCTTGGTGCTCAGTCCCATGTACGAGCGGACTGTGCGTTCATGTATTGAAGCAAGCTCGCCCTCGATTTTGAAATGCAAGGCACTTTCCTTAGACTTGAAGCGCAAGTGCTTGAAGAACGCTCGGATCTGATCATTGTGAATCTGAGCAAGCTGAAGTCCTAGAGTGGTCCATCCCAGGAAACGCATAAGATCCAGAAACTCATTCACATCTTTAATATTGAAGGACGCGAGCCAGTCCTCTGTGTATAGCAGGGGACCAAGAATGTTGACCGACTCGTTGACATCCTTCTTCTTCTTGCCTTTCCTCTTCGGAGATTCAGGCTCATCATCATCATCATCGTCCTCTTTTCCGGACTCATGATCAGCGTCCTTGGCACCAGCATCCTCTGTGCCCTGGACATTTTCAACATTGCCACCTGAAGCGGCATTCTCAGAATCTTGAGGAGTCTGTTCTTGGGACGGCTCACCTGCGCCCTGATCATCAGTAGGCTTTTCAATTGGAGGCTCAACGTCCACAGGAGTAGAGGATTCTTGGATTGGGGTGGGTTGGTTGTGGGAGATTGGTTGGGGGTTAAGGATTGAAAGGTTGGTGTCATAAGGGGGGATTTCCATGGCATCACGCGCGAGCTCCTCTTCCAGACTGAGCTCGGCGTCCTTGTTTTGAGCGACCTGGTGCTCACCAGCGTCCTCATTGACTTCAATAATTTCAGCAGCTGCCACTTTCTCTGCTGGAGCATTCTCGACTCCTTCTGCTTCATCATTGGAGTCCCCGGTAATAACAATCAATGGGGAGGACTCGGCAGCAGGCGTCCCTTTCTTGCTACTTTCGGAGGAGCTAGAGGAGGAACTGGAAGAGGAGGAGGAGATGTGCTCTGGCTCGGCGACCTCAGAGACAAGGACCCTAGGAGCTTCTCCAGATTTCCTTGTTTTGAAGGTGTGCTCAAGGGCTGGACGACCTTCAGCGTCCTCAGGCGCTGACTGATTGTCCCTTTCCGAAGAAGGACGGCGAGAATTGGGAATTTCGGGCTCCTTGGGCGGTGGGATATGAGCCAGGGCAGAGGGAAAGTTGGCGAAGTTGATAGGAGATGGGCAAAAGGTTATGAGGGCCAAGTCTATTGGGCCTTTTGGGGAGGGAGGAGGAGTTGGGAGTTGTTCAATCCTTATGGACAGAGGGGGAGGGGCAAGCTTTGGTTTCTTAGATGTGGAGGACGGGCCTTTTGTGGAGCTTAGCCTTTTTGAGGAGGGGAGGTTAGATTGACTTAGCCCTCTTGAGAGGCCGTTTGTCATGAACCTTTTTGGAGCGTCCCTCAGACAGGTTTTGTGGAAATTTATCCACAATTTGGGTTTCTTTTGAGGAGGTGGGTTTGGATGATTTTGAAAGGGGGGACAGGGGAGGAGCAGGGCATTTGGCGGGTAAAAGCTGCTGGGACGCTATCAAGGACGCTTGCGTACTTGCTAGTGTACCACACAACCGTCCCTTAGTTTTGATATGACAAACTCACTTTGATTCTAATGAAATTGTCCAAGTGTTCAGGAACGCTAGTGACAAAAGGACAACAAGTGTGTATGAACGTTCCCCAGGCTTAGGGACGGTAGCTAACAGGAAGTAAGGACGAGTTAGAGACTACTTGAGCAAGGACGGAGTCCCAAGCAAGTAGAAACGTAAGAAAGGAGTCCTTACTCACTAGCCGACAGGATGACATCACTCGACAATGTTTGATCATCCAAGGACACGTGGAGACCGATCCTGTAGTGGAGTCCAACACTACGTGGCGGACGATTCTGTTGCAGAGTCCATCAACACGTGGCGGCCGATCCTGTAGCGGAGTTCATCATACACAGCTGGATACAGGAAGCTTCCTCATCACCGCCCTACTACGTGGAGGAAGATCCTGTAGCCACGTCCACGAAGGGCATGATCGTCCCAGAGAAATGACGCCCTTCCCAAGTCCTATAAATACCCCAAGGCATTTATTGTGACATTAACGCTTTCAGAGAATATTCAGAGAGAATCAGAAGAAAGCGGCTCACTCAAGAACATGAAGAACTAACTCAAGAACTCATGAACAGTGCTAGAACTTGTGTTAGATCGAGTGAGACCTGTAACCAATTCACAAATCTGTTTGTAATCAGAAAAACCAAAAAGAGAGAGAGAGTTCTACGAAGTACTGCAGAACGTAGGGATACAGTCCTTTAGTAGATTGAACCAGCTTAAGTTGTAGGCTTAGAGAAGTCCTTTACTAGTGGACTTAGGGAAAAGCTAAGTACCAGAGAACTGTAAAGACTCGCCAGTACAACTGTAAGGACGTTCAATATAAAGGAAGAACTATTCAAAAATCCTCCAAGGAGGTAGAGGTTTACACTCAAGTACTACTTGGTCTTGAGTGGTTCCTCTATAATTCACTGCGTTCATCTATTATCTGTTTAGTACTTTATTCCACTGCATTACTCAAGGACGCCCCTACTCCTCGTAGGGACGCCTATCCAAAGGACGCCTTTACCAAAGTAAAGGACGTCCCTCAGTACTAACGATCCAACAAAAGCTTTTTAGGAGCTTGTTGTGGAGGAGGGGTGGGACTGGGCAACCGGTTCCCAAGCATCCGGAAAGCGGGGGAGGTGTTAGGGTACATGGGGAAGTCTGGGAGGACGGCGTTGTGTAGGTCAGGGATAAGGTCAAGGAGGGTTTGGAGATGCTCAACACCGTATTGGGAGATAAAGAGCAAGTCCTCCATTCTTCCAGCTAGATCTTGGTATTGATATTGGTGAAGGATGGGAAGGATAAACCTGTTGATGAACGTCTCATAGTTCTTCCGTTTTTGAGCGTCGTTCAGTACATCATCTTTTCCCATCCGTTCTCTAATCAGCTTGCACAGCGTCCTCGGCTTCTTGTTGATGAAGTCCACCAAGGATTCGTCAAGCTTAATTTGCCTTGGCTTCTCAATGGTGTGGGACTTGACCAGTTTCCTCTTCTTCCCGCCGGTAGAAGCTCCGGCGACGTCCCTTAGTAGTTGAGACATGATTCTGATGAAATTCTTGAGAGAGAATGAAGTCGGAGTTGTAGAGAGAAGTCAGAGCGTTTTGAGAGCAAGGAAGTTGTGAATGCGGTAATTGTTGAGGGAGGGCAGGAGTTTGCTTATATAGAGGGGCCAGGGGCACGCTGGTAAATAGTACACTGAATTCCTATGCGACACGTGGCATAACTTCCCCGTTAAGATTTGGGCAGTTACAACTGTCTTCCTCAAACAAGTTCAAACGTTCAAAATTCAAATCTCACGACGCTTCATCTACATTAACAACTGATCAAATCTCAACATCTGGCGTCCCATACTGAAACAAACTGAGCAACTGGCGTCCCTTCAGACTTACCACAATAACCTCTTTAGCAAAATAAGAACCTGAGCAAACGTCCCCGTGATCACCTTTCGAACCATTTGAGAACCAAGCAAGTGCGTCCCGTAAAGAAAAATATGAAGCTCATAGGACGCTTTTGCAAAGTTCTCGGCTAGGGTAAGCTTAGAGTTTCCATCATTTCGGCTTATGATGTGGGTTGGGTGATCAGGGATACACTTTTCAAGACAAATAGAGAAATTGAATGGCGTTCCAAAGTAGCATGCACATGAAGTTTCAGACTAGCGTCCTTGCAAAGATGAATTTAATGCATGATAGTCCTTAAACACTTAGAATCTACTAAACATAGCCAATCATTGAGGGAATAGTAGAACGGGACTTGCTACTTAAAAGTTATCATCCCCAAGAGCAACCTGAGATGCTCAAAGGGACGTCTATCAAGCGCCTTAGTGAAAATATCAGCTATTTGGTCCTCAGTCCTTACATGCCCCATACTAATAAGTCCTAGTTCAACATTATCACGCAGGAAGTGATGCCTTATAGGAATATGTTTTGTGCGTGAATGAAAAACAGGATTCTTAGCAATTTTAATAGCACTTGTATTGTCACAAAGAATGGGAATAGTTTCAAGAGTGATACCGTAGTCCTCAAGTTGATATTTGATCCAGATGGCTTGTGAACAGCACGAGGCAGCAACAATGTACTCAGCTTCCGCAATTGAAAGCGCCACAGAGTTCTGTTTCTTTGATCCCCAAGAGACTAAGCATGAACCAAGAAATTGAGCCATTCCCGAAGTGCTTTTTCTATCAATCACATGACCAGCATAATCAGCGTCCGAGTAGCCAACAAGCTTGAGGGACGACTTCCTTGGGTACCAAAGACAGAGATCGTCGCGTCCCTTAAGATATCTGAAGATCCTCTTGACTTCTTGCATGTGGGGCTCCTTTGGATTCGCTTGGAAGCGTGCACACAAGCAAACGGCAAACATGATGTCTGGACGGCTTGCGGTCAAGTTGAGCAAAGAACCAATCATTCCTCTGTATAGCTTTTGATCAACGTCCTTCCCTAGTTCATTTGCGTTAAGACGCGAGTTGGGAGAACATGGAGTATCCATGTTCTCCCATGGGCTTGGACGTATTCATGTCGTACTTCTCGAGCATCTCCCGGACGTAGTTCTGTTGATGAATGCGCGTCCCATCCTTGAGTTGATTGATTTCAAGTCCCAAGAAGAAGTTGAGTTCTCCTATGAGCGACATCTCAAACTCGCTACTCATCAAAGACTTGAACTCATCTACAAGTTTCATGTTAGTACTACCAAAGACTATGTCGTCCACATAGACTTGGGCAATCAATATATCCTTGTGAACTTTCTTTATAAACAGAGTTTTATCAATTGAACCTCTTGTGTAACCATTTGACAAAAGAAAGGACGCAAACCTGTCGTACCATGCACGAGGAGCTTGCTTGAGTCCATAGAGCTCTTTGTCGAGGTAGTACACATGATCTGGGTGATCGGCATCCTCAAAGCCAGTGGGCTGAGCAACATACACTTCCTCCTTCAGTTTCCCGTTAAGGAAGGCTGTCTTGACGTCCATTTGATATAACTTGAATCCTTTGTGAGCGACAAAGGCAATGAGGAGACGGACGGCCTCAATTCTAGCAACAAGAGCAAAGTTTTCATCATAGTCAATGCCTTCCTCTTGCTTGAATCCTTGAGCCACCAATCTTACCTTGTTCCTTGACACGCGTCCACTCTCATCAATTTTGTTTCTAAACACCCAGCGCGTCCCTATGATATTTTTGCCTTTGGGATGAGGAACGTGTAACGCCCCCAATTTACACGGGAGCATTACCGCCAGTAATCACGGGTCTAACCAACCCGAGATTACTCAGGCTTTGACAAAACACATTCGAAGTATAAAGAAATGATACTATGTCTGGAATTTGGTCAGATAGTTAAAGTCTGACTATGCGTTAAGGGATTATCTAGAAATACCACTGCGGAAGCAAAATAAATGACTGACTAAGAATAGTCTTAGAAGCTGACTCCAATGAGCAAAATATGATTCATGACTCCGCTACAGCTTCTTCTTTATCCCCTAATGGGTAGATGAGCTCTCCAGCTTCCAATATTCAACCTCACACGTCGATCAAATCCTCCAAATCCTGATGTATCGTAAACTAACCAAACACACCAGGAACATACAAAAGAAGAGAAAGTGGAAGGGAGGTTGATCCTGAAGAAATAGTCACGCAAGAACAGAATTCTGGATAAGATCAGTAGGTAACTCCACTACCAACAAACGAGTAGAATTCGGATCCCGATTTCACTATATATTTCTCGAGACAACTCTATTTCACAACTTATGAGGTAGTTATTTCTCATAAGGAACAATCATAGAATTTCATGTCGAAGGGTCTCCATTCCCTCGACTATATAGAGTTTTATAGTCAATCAAAATCGAAATCCGCCAAGGATTAAGTAAGGATCATTTGTTCTGCTGACCCAACCTGACCTGAGGTTAAATTAGGACTTCTGTAATTACAACTGCAGAAATTATCCAATACTAGATGGACCACGAATAATCAAAGGATTACTAAAATACAAGCACCTCACAAATTCGTTAGCAACTTGTCACTAGTTGATATCCTTAATCCTAACTGAGACTTGATTAAGGTAGAATACATCCCAACTCCCTTCTTTGCCCTCTTAATGAAACTCAGCCAAAAGAATCTTTCCATATATGAGTATGACCTAGAGCACAATCTCCAAATCCTACATCGATACTCGTAGGAAGCTCGGTTGGTTAACATATCATTTTCATTCGACACTCATCAAAGAATCAATCGAATGCTTCATTGTTCATAATTTCGATGCTCATAAAAGACTCAGTCGTTTAATCACTCGTCTTTATTCGACGCTCAACAAAGACCCGATCAATTCATTATTCACCTTTATTCGACGCTCGATAGAGACTCCATCGAATATTCTACCAGTCTCAATTTGGATACTCATAAAGAGACTTAGTCACGAAACCTCATTGTTCTTCACTTCGACAGTCACAAGAGACTCAATCGAAAGAATCCATGTGTCAAGCAAACCATTCCAGGCAGGTAAAATGGGATACCACGAACCTAAGTTCAGTTTGCTGATAGAATATGAGAAAGCAACTTACTTCACAAAATACGCTAGAGTACGAATGTCCATAGCGTAATAGGGTGACGACGGTCATGATTCAAGATCGGCGTATTGATAGCGACACTATCTTTAACCTGCCGGGCACGAAGTGCCAATTATAAGGGTACATAAAGTACCTAAATTTATCAAGGCGCTGAGCGCCTAATACATCAAGACGTGAATCACCTAATTTATCATGGCGCGAAGTGCCTCATGTGTCAGGGTGGTGACCACCTAATTTATCAAGGCGCGAGCGCCTAAACACTTAGTTAATAATGTTCTCTCCGACGTAGAGATGAATGAAAGCATGATTGTGACTCGAAGGTTTCAATTAAACGATATCTCTTTACCTAGATGGTTTCACGAGATATATTATCAAAGTCAACAACTCTCATCCTCAACCTATTTCAATTCCAAACATCTCAAACCAGATATATCAAATAGCAAGGTTACGATTACTCGAACCTAAGCCCGGTTGTACAACGACCATCCCAATAATACTAGCAATAAAAGTAGCAACACCCACAACATAGATGTCAGTTGCACTGCTACAATCAACAACCTGGTTTGTTCTACAACAGCACATACTCCAGGATTTTCATCAAGCATATTTTACGGGATACGACAACACTTTTAGTGACTAACACTGTATTTGGCCGTTATCAAGAGATATAAAAACAGTGCTGGGAACCATTCACACGTGCATACGATTTTCAAAAGTCTCCGACAACTAAACCGAACAGGAATGACCAAGCGTTCTGGCCAGTGCATTAATTTGCCTAACGCACTTATCTTATGTGGCTCTTGATATAACCCACACAGGTTTATAGCTTTTAAAATGTCGGGTACGACCGGGACCAGAAAAAGGTAACAAGTCCATAATCAAATCCCCAGCGTAGAAAAGGCGCAAGGTCTAACAAGTGCAAAGCACGAATGATAAGATCGAAGAGAAGTAACAACTCCGTGATCTAATCCAAGCGTCTAAAGCTTAAGGTTTAACAAGTGCAAAACACGAATAATGCCCAGTACATCCAAGATCAGAGGGAAGTAACAATTCCGTGATCGAATTCCAAGCGTACAGCAAGGCAAAGTTTAACAAGTGCAGAGCACGAATAATGCCGAATGCGACCAAGATCAGAGGGAAATAACAATTCCATGATCGAATCCCAAGCGTATAGAACGCAAGGTTAACAAGTGCAACGCACGAATGATCAAAGGAAAGTAACAACTCCATGATCTAATCCCAAACGTATAAAACGCAAGGTTAACCAGTACAACGCACGAATGACCAAAGGGAAGTAACAACTCCATGATCTAATCCCAAGCGTATAAAAACGCAAGGTTAACCAGTGCAACGCACGAATGATCAAAGGAAAGTAACAACTCCATGATTTAATCCCAAGCGTATAAAAACGCAAGGTTTAACAAGTGCAGAGCACGCCAAGATCAGAGGGAAATAACAATTCCATGATCGAATCCCAAACATATAGAACGTAAGGTTTAACAAGTGCAAAGCACGAACAATGCCGAGTACGGCCAAGATCAGAGGAAAATAACAATTCCATGATCGAATCCCAAACGTATAGAACGTAAGGTTTAACAAGTGCAAAGCACGAATAGTGCCGAGTACGGCCAAGATCAGAGGGAAATAAGGCTTCCATGATCGAATGCTATCCTAGCACACACAACACCTCCATTGAGGTGTATCAGAATACAAACCAATCACTTGACCCATATCATAGCTAGTACAACAACATGCCTTCAGCAATAATGGACGACGACAATAATAACAATACAATAGCTATGAAAGATATATGCATATATATAAGATGCAGGATCCATCCACTTACCTGGGAAACGAATTAGGGGTCTACGAGACTAGGTCGATATACTCGAGATTACCACTAGGCCTAGCGCTGGATGACTGAACTATCCAAATAGAGGCGTATCTCAGTGTCCAACAAGGGTTTGGTACCGGAAATCAAACAGTGAACTAATGAGTACCTTTGGAGTTGAAAAACTTTTAGAGTATTTTATCATTCGTTTTAAAAACCTTATAAAACGAAATTGATGCATCAAAATACTCTCAAGCTACCACGAAACAATTTATTACTATATTTTAGTTCGATAATTGTACCAACCAATCGATATGATCACAATACACCTTCATATATATATATATGAACTTTTGGGCATGAAGACCACGATTCTTATTAAAGTAAATTGCTAACTCTCCAAAGTAAGTTGAGCACATGCATATATATTTAATGGCTTCCGAACACAATCTCTTACCTTTTAACCTCAAATTAGTTTAGTTAGCAACTATTGTGCTCACCCTTAACAATTTTGCATGATAGAAACTTGACCAAAATTCTAAGCCAGGTGTGAAACCTCAAATTCACTTCACTTCCTCCCATCGGTTCCTCTTGGAACAAGATCTGGGACTATCAGTTCCCTTGCTCAAGTATGATTAACACTCATTTTAATTACATGCTTTAATATACTGATTTTTAACAAATTGAAAACGACTAGACTCCAACCGAGTTAGAACCCATAGACCCTTGATAAAGCCATGTACGAAGATTTTTCGAAAGAATTGAAGCCTTATGCAACAAGAGAACAAGTGAAGTTTCCGGATCCGGTTTAATGGCTCGCACCGGCCCAACTAGCCGTGGTTCAGCCGGAGCGTACCCGTCTAGTCCTTCTTCGGACTATTAGGGTCTCAAAACCGAGCCCGTTGGACTTACAACCGAAGTTGTCGAATCTGGTCCGAGACAAGGCTGAACGATTCGGATCTAGCGATGGAAAGAGATCGGAGTCGGATTTCGCCGATTTGTGCTCGTTTACGATCGGAGGAGATCGACTGTGGCCCGGACCTGAACTGAAACGGAGAGCCCAGCCACGGACTTGGTATCCACGACGACAGTCAGCCACGGGTCGGGCCGAAGAGGAAAAGTCGGGGCCGGATCGGGCGGTCCTCGCCGGTAGACATCAGGGGCGAGAGGGAGGCTCCTCCCGAGAAAACCAAAACACAAGCCGCCCCCAACTAGGGCCGGCTCTCCTCCTCCGTGAAAATCCATCTCCCCCCCACCATATGATAAAGGAGGAAGGAGATATCAAGGTAAGGGAAAGAAATCCCATAGTTATCGGCTAAATACCACCAACCCAAAGAGAAAAAAAAAAATGGGGCCAGCTGTCCCTCCCAAAGAAACGTGGCAAGTAGAGAGCCAAAGCATATAAGACACGCAGGGATAATTTAACAAGTGTTTATCTGGTCCAAAATTTACCCGAAATCGGAACAATAAAATATTTTACGCACCAAATTCTCGTCTAATTAATTCATAATTCCCGACGAAAATTTATAAAATATAACTCATACAATTTACGGTACTAGGTGATAAGATTAACGTATCACGTTATCCCAAACTCCAGTTTCAAGAGAATACTAAACAATAATTTCAAATTAATTATTTGTTATAAATTCTCGGGTATTACAGAACGAGGGTCCAAACTTTGTTTCTTTCAAACTGATTGAGTTCTTCTTGCATTGCTTGAATCCAGTCAGCGTACTGGAGTGCTTCCTTCATGTTTTTGGGTTCCACCATGGACACAAAGGCGTTGAAAGCACAAAAAGCCAAATTTGCACTTTGGGACTTGCTTGCAGCTGATCTTGTCTGAACTCCTTTTGAGACATCTGAAACAATCTGCGTACTTGGATGATCCCTTGTGAAGCGGGACTCTCGTTGAAAGAGTTGAGGAAACCTTGGGTCAAAATCATCATCTTCATCCTGAGCATCATCCTCAGTGTGGTCCCCCTCAAAGAGAGTGTCCACACCATGGTGTTGCTCACCTTGTTGACTTGATTCGGCCACATCTTGTTGAACGGGAGATTCACTATGAGAGGGAACTCCTTGATCAACGCTAGGAGCGTCCACTGAGACTTCTTCTGGATTTGCATTGCCGTCCTTAGGAACATAGTATTTTCCCGAGGACCAACCATCAACTTTGTCTTCAGAGTCGTCCTGTTGTTGTGAGGAAGAGCGTTCTTTCTTACTTGATTTTTCTTTATGAGAAAAACTCTCTTTGAACACAACATGAATACTGTTTGAGCCAAAATTCACCCAAGGGAATCCTGGCCTAGATCGGGCCTGATCGAGGTGAATCACGAAAAAGATGTATGATGCAAAAGCCTGTGAATTGTATTCAAAGTGTGATTGAATGCGTAAAAGAGCGACATCCTCCTTTAGGGCTTACAATTGGTTTATATAGCGCCCTTCGGGATTAATCTATCTTGTGAAAAATATATGAAAATACAAGATTCTAGTTAATCGTGATCCTAACGAAATATCTTGAAGAGATCTACCTTATATCTTTAATCCTATCTTGTTTAACCGACTTCGCCTTCCACCGTCTCTCGATGTGCTCTGAAGAAGTACTGAAGAAGTACCAACAAGGTCTCGATACTTTTGTAAGGAAAATCTGGGCCCAACAATACCCCTAAATGTAGCGTTTGGATTTTGAACTCTTTCAAATTTCGAACGGTGCATTTAATAGATTTGACGTTGCAGTCAAGCCTTGGTTTTCGGGATTCTGCAGACTTCTTAAACCTCCTCTTTCGTCTTTCCTTTCCATCTTTGCCTTCAATCGTGTCCGCCTTCCTTTCTTCTTCCTCTGTTTTCCGCTCTTCGAACACTCCAGGTACTACTCCAACCCTTTTCGCTTCTCTTTTTCGCTTTCCATGGCTCCGAGGTCCCCCTTTACTTCTTCTAAAGCCCTTAGTGAGGAAGACCTTCTTCCCTGCACCATGACCCGGGATGAAATCGCGGAATGGGTCGAATTTGGGGGTTTTCCCAGGGGAACCCGATTCCATGCTCCAACTATCGAAAAAATCGATTGGGTGCGAAAGGGCTGGATCTGCTTCTTAGATTACCCGTTTTCCATAGGCTTGAAATTCCCCTTCTCTGATTTTATCCGGGAATTTATTAGCCCCCTAAAAGTTTCACCTTGCCAAATCCTCCCCACGACCTGGCGTACGCTTGCTAGAATCGACGAGCTCGCTACGCAGCAGGGTCTTAGGATGACCATGGGAGAACTCCTCCTCGCCTACAAAATTGTCCCCCAGAGAGCTGGTAGGATCACCCTTCATGCCCGGAATGTCAAGAACCCTCTGATTCCCAAGACCAAAATGCCTTCACGAAACCTACAGGCTCGGTTCTTTTTTATCGAATTAGAATCCCTAAGGGGCATAGATCTGCTTCTTAGATTACCCGTTTTCCATAGGCTTGAAATTCCCCTTCTTTGATTTTATCCGGGAATTTCCTAAAAGTTTCACCTTGCCAAATCCTCCCCACGACCTGGCGTACGCTTGCTAGAATCGACGAGCTCGCTACACAGCGGGGTCTTAGGATGACCATGGGAGAACTCCTCCTCGCCTACAAAATTGTCCCCCAGAGAGCTGGTAGGATCACCCTTCATGCCCGGAATGTCAAGAACCCTCTAATTCCCAAGACCAAAATGCCTTCACGAAGCCTACAGGCTCGGTTCTTTTTTATCGAATTAGAATCCCTAAGGGGCATAGATGACGACGTGCTAGCGGTCTTTTGAGATGGATGGAACACATCTCGTAAGGCTCTACGCCTTTCTTTGCTGTTGTCCCCTTGATTTTGTGTTGCGACTAATTCTGACCTGGGTTTCTCTCTTTTCTTTGCGCAGTTCCAGTGGGAATCAACTCCAGGAGTACTGATACAGGTGTTTGCCGGCGATTGCTGAAGGTTGAGGTTGAAAAGCGCAAGCCAAAAAAGATCAAGCCAGAGCCAGAGGAACCTGTAGAGGAAGTGGAGGCATTGGAGTCTGACGAGGACGAGACCGAGACAAACAAAACCCCAACATCTTCCGACATGGCGAGCTCTTCTGGAAAGAAATCAGGTTTGGGTTTGTTTATTCGAAATCCTGTACCTCCAAATTCCTTGTTTTGTCATGGTTTGCTAACTGTTGGCCGTGCGTAGGTGCTAAGATTGATATGTCTGCCGCCGGGACGGTGAAGAGATTGAGGTCCAGTGGTATCAAAGCTTTGACTTCCCCGACACCCTCAGTGGACTCCAAGAAGTCTCAGCCTCCGAAGCGGAAAAGGACTGAAGAGACCCCGTCCTCTACCACGAAGAAGAGAGAGCCCAAGGATCTTCTGATCGTCTTCGGTGACAAGCTATCACCCAACATCAAGGCCGAGTTCCAACCGCTGTCCCTCGATGCGGCCTTTAGTCGTGTGGGCACCACTCTCAGGCCGGTAAGTTGATCCCCTTTATCATTTTTTATCAATACTTCTTTGCTTCTTTTCTGCATACTCCAGCACTTCCTTTTTGTTTATCGGGCTGTGCTCACTGCAGGCCTTTCAAGAACTGATGGCGACCAACTGCCGTTCTCATGATGAGCTGTCAAGGTTGGAAGCCGACACCAAGAGTGCCAGAGACGCTGTTGCCGCATCCGAGAGAAAGGTCCGCAAGCTCCAATCGACTATCGACACCTTGTCGATTCAAGTAGAGGACCTTCAAGCTGAGAAGGCCTCTCTGGAGTCTTGGATGCATGAGGCGAAGAGGTCAGCCAAGCATTTCTCGGAGGTGGTAACCCAGGTGGCTGGATACTATACGCTGAAGGCGCGAGTGGAACTTCTTCAGGACCAGGCCGAAGGGAGAGGTGCGAACTGGGTGCTTGCTGATCGGTCCGGGATCGGAGGGTCTCAAAATCTAAATTTATAAACCGAACCTCACTTGTAGTAAAGAGGTATGGTGTCGAACACACGGAAGTTCGTGCGTCGAGAGTACCAGAAAAGACTAAAAAGGGATGAAAGAAAGGCAAAACAAAGGAAAATCAAGGAAAATCACCTCGGACCGACACAGGTCACTTCGGTCCGAGGGTGGATCGAGGCCAATTTGCACGGGACCGACACTGGGGAAGTCGGGCCCGATGTACTGGGGATCTCGGTCTAGGCAAAATAATAGATCGGTCTTGGGTTTTTGGGTTCCTTCCCTAACTAGACTTGGGTGATTCCACCCCAATTCAACCAATAAGTGTTGATCCTTGTTAGATCGAGGTTGCTAGCCTTCGATCCTTCCACTATACACTTCGACCCAAGGGAGTTTTCACTCTCCTTTGATGTTAGGTCTAGTGATTGGGTTCGAGATTGCTCTCGCTTACTCTTACCAATCACAAGCCCTAAACCCCTTGTTTTCACAAGAGAATTGAAGCTTAGTGTAGAGAGGATTCATAGATCAAGCACTCAAAGGCTATGGAATTGGGGTTTCATACCCAATCCTAGCTAGGGGATTCCCCCATAGCCCAAGACTATGGAATCTACTCCATCAAGTAAGAGAATAAAGCAATCAAATGGAAAAGCAAGCAAATCTCAATCATCAATCTCAAATCAAACTCAAATTGCATTCAAATTCAAAGGGTTCACAAGATCCAAGTCTTAATTCTACTAAAAACCAAAGGGAAACAAGTACAAACTCACTATCCTTCCTCCTAGCTCCACCGATTTTCCTCTCTTCTCCTCCTCCCTTCTTCTCCTTGCTCTCCAAGTCTTCCTTAAGCCCTTGAGAGTGATTTGGTGTGGAATTGTTGTTCTCCCCCCTAATGGTCTCTAATCACCTCTAATTATCCTACTCTATTGATAGGGGACCAAGGAATTCCAATTTAGAAGAAGGGCAAATTTGGAAGATCATCATAATTATGCCTTGGGGCCTAATCTTCAAAAACGCCGACTCGGACCGACACACTGGGTACCTCGGGCCCGACGTTGGGAACGTCGGTCCCGTTGTCTTGTGCTCGAACTCGGGCCCGATGTCATGGTATCTCGATCCGGGGCCTCGATCCTTGTCTCTTCTTGGCTTTCCTTTGGTTCCACTTCATTCTTATCATGGCTCATCCACTTCTTGGCTTCCTTGTTTAGCTCCTACTTGAAATGCTCCTCCAAAACATCCTCATTTGCACCATTTTACCTACAAAACATAACAAACTCGCATAGTTTCCGACTCTTGAAGAAAACCGGGAACTAAGCTAAAAGGGAATAAAACTAACAAAGAAAAGAACGAAAAACACTTATTTACAAAGGAAATTAACTACTAAAACACCCCCAAAATGAGAGACATCAGAATACCCCATACTTAAACTTGCTTGTCCTCAAGCAATAACAACATAAGCAAAACCGAAGCACAATCTTCAAGTAAAGCCTCATATGAAAAATCAAGTAAGAACAAGTGATAGACATGCTAGCAAGATTACATCATCACACATGATCAAGTGTTCAAGGAATAAAGTCTAATACAACCAAACCTCACTTTAGGTATGTAGAAAATGTGTATCACTCATCATGTGTTTAGGTTTGAAAATGAACACTCATACTCAAAAATCATGCAAGTAAAGACTTTACTATTGAAGCTAATATCACCAATTCCTCCACCTAGAGATGCCTATTACAATGCACACAAAGAATATGAACTTGGCTCAAGGGAGGTCCTCAAAGAGGTTCCATTCGGCCGGGTTGTAATGGGGCTTTTGGTATTTCTCAAGGTAGGAATCATTTTGGTCTTGTGGTGCTTATAATGAGGATTGAACTTTCTAGTCTCTCACCAACTTCACCAAATCATTCCTCTTTCAACTTCACACTCCAAAAGAATTTGATTTTTCTTCTTCTTTTCAACTTTCAACCCACAACTTTCACTAAACATTCCACTTCATCTTTGCACTACACTTTTTGTTGGATTTTTCTCACTTTTTCCACTAGGATCGACTTGCACTAAACTCGGGCCCGAAGTGCACTTATCCTCGGTCGGTACCCTTTTTTTTACACTTAAGCATTTTTCTTTTAATCCAGTACTTTTTCCAACTTTTCTTTTCAACAAAGATGCACTACCCACTTGATTTTATAACTCCATTCTTTTGCCCTTTACCAAAGAGAATCTCAACTCTCCAAATATTCTTCCAAACCTCTCACAAAAGTCCAATCCCATAAGGGTCAAGTCATATAGGCTAGGAATTATATTTTTGAGGAGTTTCAAACAAAGGTCTAAGGCTAAAACGGGGCTACAAACAACGGTTTCTCTTCAAGGTAGGATATGGAATATTTTGTGACTAAATGAAATAAAGTTCAAATCAATGTGATGCATAGAACAAATCTCATATTGGCCTTGGAAAATAGATAAACACCTCAATAGCAAGTTTTACTAAGCATGCATGAGCTAATCACACAAGAAAATGAGGGATATGCAATCATGAACAAGCATCCCTAAAATGGCCAAAAATAATCTCACAAGGTTCACTCTAGCTTAGTTGCATCAAAACTCATCCAAGAACTCATGTGCTCAATAAAAACATGCAAGATATCACATCACATTAAAAACAATATTCATGTAGAGGCTAAACTATCCAAAAATATGCAAAGGACTTTACATGCTCACATCATCATTCGCTCTCATATGGATATCTAAGATGGGAATTCCTAGTCCAAAAACAAAATCTTTTTGTCTTTTTTCACACAATTTTCGAATTTTTAGGGATTTTTTTGCAAAAATTTTCTCAAACAAAGCAAACAAACTCATCCATTCATGCCATAAAATTCAATCATCATTCAACATCTTATCATGCCACTAACCCAAAATGAAACATCCCTTAGACAAAACAAGAGAAAACACATGAAACTACACATGGAACTATGAGCTACTAACCCACCCCATACTTAAAATTTTGATGTCCTCATCAAAAGAAATCAAAACTTCAAAAGTAAAGAGAAGAGTAAAGAGAGCTCACAATTTTCCTTATTCTTGATTGGCTTGTTGAGGTTTAGTTCGGAGGTGGACCGCGGCGTCTCCTTTGAAGCCTTGCTTGCCGCTCACGCTCATACACTTGGTCGTGGAAAGGGTCTTGACTTGGCGGTTGGATTTGTGGGGCGGGAGGCATCCATTGATCTTGACGGGAAGAGAAGTTCCCGGTCATCCATTCATTAAAACTCTCTTGGACGCTCCATCTTTGATCCTCGGCCGCTCGCAAGTCATCCACATCACGTCTCATGTATGCCATGTTGCGGTTCACCTCATCAAATTGAGCTTGGAAGTCTTCTTGGTGGTGGAAAAGTTGTTGTTGTTGGAAGTTGAGGTTTTGTTGTTGAAGGTTGATGTGGTGTGCCTCTTGAAGCATTGCTGATTGTTGAAGTTGGAGATGCGCCATTTGGTTGGCCAAGAAGTTCATGTCCACCGATTGGTTTGGCTCGGGGAACACCATTCCGGGCCCATACCATTGGGCATACCCCTCATACCCTCCATGGCTCGGTGGTGCTTGATGTGCTCCACTTCCCTCACCCCTCTCAAATCGGCTCGGGACCGGATCGGGCAAGTTTGCATCGGACCGACGTTGGTGGATGTCGGGCCCGACGTGGGATGCACCTCGGTCCAAGAGTGTTGGGGCGTGGTCGGTGAGCAAATTGTGGTAACCACCTTCTTCTTCTTCTTCTTCACCTCTAGGCAAGTCCACATCCATGTCATCTCTCCTTACGAACTCATATTGGTTGGGCTCCTCTTCTTCGGTGTCCGGGGAAGCTTGAGGAGTAGTGAAACGAATGTGTTGTGCTCGTCTCCTAACCTCAAGTGTCCCCTCCGGCTCTCCATAAGGATTGACATTCCCCGCCCACACTTGGTACCAATTGTAATAGCACGTGAGGTCGAAGAGTCGAGGCGCCAAGGGAACTTGCACTTTGTCGAAGTTGGAGTGTGGGGCTAAGTAAGTAGAGGCGCCGGTCACTAGCTTCTCCTTGATAATGTTTGCCTTCTTGAAATACTTGAGGTCCATGAACTCTACACCATTAGGGGCCGGTGTGTAGGTAGACAAATCCACCTCAAGACGGTGAGCTAGTCGGGCGATCATACCTCCAAAATAGATCCATGAAGAGCTTTGGAAATCCCTCACCATTTTCACCCATTCCCATGTGAGGTTCATTGGCTTCTCATTTTCAAACAACATCTCATAGAGTAGCATGGCCTCTTCCTTCATCGGCTTGCTCAATTCATGCCTAGCAAAGATAGAACAACCCAAGGCTCGGATCATGACTCGGAAGAGTGGGTTTGCTATCTCATTAGTCGATGCTCGTTTCCTCATATCACTTCTTCCGGCTACGAACTTCCAAAGGTAATCTACCTTCTCATTATCAACATAGGCCTCCTCTCTCGTAAATGGGAACCCGAAGTAGGTAGCCAAGTTCCGGAGAGAGACTTCATGCAACTCGTTGCCCATTTAGAAAGAGATCATGCCTTCACTCTCGACCCCTTCATAGGTGCACTTGAATGTCGCCATGAACTCGGACGTCAAGGCGGGATAATGAGTATTGTTCCACCTTAGCAAGACATTGAGACCAATATGATTATAGCACCGAGCAAGAGCCTCATCCATGCTCATCTTTTGAATTGACTCCCAATCTAGCCACCGAGTGTGGTGAGATGGACCCATGAGTCGCTCATACTCTCTAGCCACATCATCATCGTCGAAGCGCACATCGTCCATCCTTTGGACCCTCTTGGATGACTTCTTGGACTTTCTTGTTGATTTCTCCATCCTTGAAGAAGATGCTCGGGTAGACATGGTACCTACACACAATCAAGCAAAGAACTCCAAGATAAAATCTATACAATCACAACAATGTCACATACTTCTTCAACAAACAACTCATCATGCAAAGAGATAACCCCATACTTGTTCTTAAGACACTCAATCCACAAAATCAATCATGTGTGAGCTAAGAATCACATAACAATAGTTAAGCTACAAGATATATCATGATAAACTAGCCATAACCACCATTCAAGCTCATGAATCCTAAAGCTCGCACAAGAGAAAGTCAAATTGCAAAGGACCGACCAACACAGCACATCGGGCCCGAGGTTCTCAACCTCGGTCCGAGTTTTGGACCGACTTTCAACGTCGGTCCCGAGGTCCTGGGTACCTCGGGCCGACTCTAATCCGACATTTCTACCTAGTTTCATCCATTCAACACACTATCATACTCCTAAAATCTAAAATCAACCATTTCTCATCACCAATCGAAGTTCCAAGTAGGTTTTAGCAACAATTAAGCACAAATTTCACAATGCATGCAAATCACCATGGATGCTCAAGGTCTAAGCTCACTCAATCATGGCATATCTCAAATCTAGCAATGAAAGCATGAAATTCACAAGGAATCAAGTAGAGATTGAGATTCACATACCAAATATGAAGAATCAAAGACTTCTAGCAAACAACTTCTTAGAACCCAAATTTCTCTTCTAGATCTAGAAGAGGGATGAAGATCTATGGGATTTTGGTGGGGATTTTGGCTTGAGGATCGATGCTTGAGGATGCTAGGGGTTGGATCGAGATCTTGTGGTGAGATGGCTTGAGGTTTGATTATGGTGGGAGATGGGGATCGAATTGGGAGTTTTTGAAGGGATTGGTATTTTGGGAAGGTAATTATGGAGGTAATGGGTGTTAGGTAAGGGAAAGGGGGCTTAAATGGGGTAGAAGACAAAGGTAGGTCAGAAGGGTAAAATAGGAATTTCCATCAAAATCAAGTCCAAAATGGGTCAGCTAGCTTGGACCGACGTTGGGACCTCGGGCCCGAGGTACTGGGTACCTCGGTCCTACCCGGTTTTGTTTCCTAAAATTCCCTCGGCTTGGTATTTTCTACCCACAAGTCATTGCATCATTTCCACAAATACCACACATAATCATGAAGCACACATAACTCACATTTCCACAAAACACATGCTAAAGAAGAGATTAGAAAGAATCTATACTAAGGCAAAGAAAAACAAACTAGAAACTACGAAAATGAACCTACTAAACCCAGGTTGCCTCCCGAGGAGCGCTTCTTTTAAGTCACTAGCTTGACTTCTAACCTCTACCCTTCAAGGAGGGTGAAACACGGTGAATTGATCCTCCTTGTCATATCCACCTCCACAATCCTCATAGCCAAAGTACCACCATTTGTGTTTGATGAAAGAGTGGCCTCCAAATTCTCCATCATTCTTCTCCTCCAAAGTGTAGGTGGGTATCTCTTGCATCTTCTCAACTCGCTCTTCATTACCTACATCACAAAAGTTCAAAGAATTTCTAGGGGACTCTATGACATTATAACTCAAGTCTTCTTGCAAATCACTTAAGCAAAGGTAGTCATCCTCTAAATCCTCTTTCAAATCACTTAGACAAATGTAAGAATCTCCCACATCAAAAGGATATAGATTAGGATACTCTTCATGGCTTCTCGGACTATCTCCATCTCTTGGTTCTTCATGAACTTGAACATTGACCATGTCATGTTCTCTCAATGATGCTTCTTCCTCTCTTGTGGGTTCCAACTCCTCTCTCTTGCGCTTGGCACTTTCCTCTAACTTCAAAATTGCCAATGCATCCGGTTCATTAAGGGCCTTGTTGAAATGGAACTCCACTTTTTCCTCGCCAATCTCAAAAGTGACTTTCCCATTCCTCACATCAAACTTGGCACCCGCCGTAGCTAGAAACGGCCTTCCGAGAATAATGGGCACCATCGGATCTTCTTTCATGTCTAAGATCACAAAGTCGTCGGGCACAAAATATCTTCCAACTCTAACCGGGATGTCATCTAGAATTCCGGTGGCCTTTGTTGATGAACCATCGGCCATAGTAAGACTCATATCAACCGGTTCCATATCTCCGAGGTTAGCCCTTCTCCATATGCTCATGGTCATAACCGATATGCTTGCTCCCAAATCACAAAGAGCTTTGAAGTTTTGGGATCCAATCCCCACAGTGATGGCAAATCTTCCGGGATCACCTAGCTTTTGAGGTAGCTCCAAGATCTTCACCTCATCTTGCATCTCAACAATTGACCTCTTCTTGCTCAAGATTTTCTTCAAAAATTTTGCATAGGATGGCATCTTACTTAGAGCATCGGTGAATGGAATAGTGATGTTCAAGCCTTGCAAAAGCTTCAAGAACCGCTTGAACTTGCCCTCAACAATCTCCTTGGGCTTCTTCATAGGATATGGAAGAGTTGTGCCACTTTGCTTCTTGCTTGGATCCACCTCCTTGGATCGATATTTCTCTTTCTCAACGATCTCAGCCTGGACCGACTTAGGATCGACGTCGGGACCGACGTCAAGCATCTCGGACCGGGGGCAGAGTGCATCTGGGTAACTCGGGCCAACTTCAGGGCATGTCGGGCCCGACTTGGGTTCCACCTCGGTCCAACTCAGGGGACCTCCTCTGTCTTCTGGATCGTCGTCTGGGCACGTCGGGCCCGAGGTGCTGGGTACCTCGGTCCGACTTCCTTCTCCCGTCCTTGGAACTTGTGGCTCGGGAAAACTCCGTCCACTCCTCAATCCTATGGCACGAACTTCGTTTTCTTGTTGTTGTGCACGGGGATTCTCCTCGGGTCGGCCCGGGAGTCTCCCTTCTTCTCTTGGAAGTTGATTTGCCATGTGAACAAATTGGTTGTCCACTTGTCTCCTCCAAACACCAAACTCCTTGAATTGGGTCTCTATGTTGGTGACTTGATTCTTCAAATCTTGAGCCCATTGTAGTGTTTGCTCATAGAATCCCGGAGGTCGGTATGGTGGTGGTTGGGCCCTTGGCTCGTGTTGGTTGAAGTTGTTGTTGTAGCCACTAGCTTGGCCTTGGTTCCACCTTCCTCCATTGTTGAAATTGGTTCTCCCTCCGAAGTTCCTTTGAACATAGTTGGCCTCTTCAATTTGCTCGGCCAATCAAATTTGGCGCTCATTTGGGCACTCTTGAGCTCCATGCTTCAAAGAACCACACTCTTCACATGCTCTTGTGTTTTGCTTTTGGTGATAGAGCCTCTTCATCTTGTTCAACTCATCTTCCAAGAAGTGGATCTTCACATCTTTAACCACCTCTTCACTTTTGGGATCGTAGAGCCTCTTCGGACCTTCTCCATGGATTCTCACTTCCTTGCTTGCTTGATTGACTCCATACATGGCTTCATAATCCGAGAGCTTGTCTAGCAACTCCCATGCTTGCTCCGGAGGCAAGTCAATGAACCCATAATCGGTATGAAGGTTCAATTTATCTTTGGTGGCGGGGTTGATTCCTTGGAAGAAAATGTCTTGTAGGACATAGGGTTGTTGCCCATGCGTTGGACATGCCCTCAACATCTCTTTGAACCGGTCCCATGCCTCGAAGAGTGGCTCGTGGGCTCCTTGTTGAAAGCTAGCAGTCTTCCTTCTAAGCTCCGTCGTCTTGGTGGGCGGAAAGAACTTCATCAAGAATGAGTCGTTGAGAGCCCTCCATGATGTAATAGAACGAGGTGCTTAACTCTCCAACCAATGCAAAGCTTTGCCTCCCAAAGACCAATTGAAGGCCTTGAGTAGCACGTACTCAAGTGTCTCGTCGTCCGCCGAGATGGTCTCACAAAGATCTTTGAATTGCTTCACATGCTCGATCGGGCACTCATTCGGTCTCCCTTGGAATTTCTCTCTCTTGATGAGTGAGATAAATTGAGTTTTGATGTCAAAATTCTTTGACACCTCCGGCAAGACGATGGCCGGCTCCGGCACTTTCAACTCCGGATGCATGTATTGTCTAGCATTCCGGGGTTGAGTGTTGATTTGAGCCTCCAATCTCATTCTTTGCTCCCTCTCTCTACGGGCCTCGGCATCTCGGTTTGCCATTTCAAGTTGCATACGAGCCATGTCGGCTCTCATCCTTTCGAACTCCTCATCTCGGGCTTGGTACGCCATCCTCTTCTTCTTTCGGGCTTGCCTTAGAATACTCTCCGGGTCACACACAAAGTCGAGCTCAAGGGTTCCTCAGACGGAACTAGCTCGCATGCACCTACAACCAAAGACACAAACAAAAACCGAATCAAAACAAACAAGGGGTTTGGGCTAGTCCTTCACCCATATCACTACCAAATCAAAGACTCAACTAAGAGGGTACCTCAAGCAAGTAGAACTCCCCGGCAACGGCGCCAAAATTCTGATCGGTCCGGGATCGGAGGGTCTCAAAATCTAAATTTATAAACCGAACCTCACTTGTAGTAAAGAGGTAGGGTGTCGAACACACGGGAGTTCGTGCGTCGAGAGTACCCGAAAAGACTAAAAAGGGATGAAAGAAAGGCAAAACAAAGGAAAATCAAGGAAAATCACCTCGGACCGACACAGGTCACTTCGGTCCGAGGGTGAATCGAGGTCAATTTACACGGGACCGACACTGGGGAAGTCGGGCCTGATGTACTGGGGATCTCGGTCTAGGCAAAATTGTAGATCGGTCTTGGGTTTTTGGGTTCCTTCCCTAACTAGACTTGGGTGATTCCACCCCAATTCAACCAATAAGTGTTGATCCTTGTTAGATCAAGGTTGCTAGCCTTCGATCCTTCCACTATACACTTCGACCCAAGGAATTTTTCACTCTCCTTCGATGTTAGGTCTAGTGATTGGGTTCGAGATTGCTCTCGCTTACTCTTACCAATCACAAGCCTTAAAACCCTTGTTTTCACAAGAGAATTGAAGCTTAGTGTAGAGAGGATTCATAGATCAAGCACTCAAAGGCTATGGAATTGGGGTTTCATACCCAATCCTAGCTAGGGGATTCCCCCATAGCCCAAGACTATGGAATCTACTCCATCAAGTAAGAGAATAAAGCAATCAAATGGAAAAGCAAGCAAATCTCAATCATCAATCTCAAATGAAACTCAAATTGCATTCAAATTCAAAGGGTTCACAAGATCCAAGTCTTAATTCTACTAAAAACCAAAGGGAAACAAGTACAAACTCACTATCCTTCCTCCTAGCTCCACCGATTTTCCTCTCTTCTCCTCCTCCCTTCTTCTCCTTGCTCTCCAAGTCTTCCTTAAGCCCTTGAGAGTGATTTGGTGTGGAATTGTTGTTCTCCCCCCTAATGGTCTCTAATCACCTCTAATTATCCTACTCTATTGATTGGGGACCAAGGAATTCCAATTTAGAAGAAGGGCAAATTTGGAAGATCATCATAATTATGCCTTGGGGCCTAATCTTCAAAAACGCCGACTCGGACCGACACACTGGGTACCTCGGGCCCGACGTTGGGAACGTCGGTCCCGTTGTCTTGTGCTCGAACTCGGGCCCGATGTCATGGTATCTCGATCCGGGGCCTCGATCCTTGTCTCTTCTTGGCTTTCCTTTGGTTCCACTTCATTCTTATCATGGCTCATCCACTCCTTGGCTTCCTTGTTTAGCTCCTACTTGAAATGCTCCTCCAAAACATCCTCATTTGCACCATTTTACCTACAAAACATAACAAACTCGCATAGTTTCCGACTCTTGAAGAAAACCGGGAACTAAGCTAAAAGGGAATAAAACTAACAAAGAAAGGAACGAAAAACACTTATTTACAAAGGAAATTAACTACTAAAACACCACCAAAATGAGAGACATCACTTGCCGCGGAGCAGGAGTCCTTGGAAGAGTATTTTCCATCCTGCAACCCCCCTCCAGGTCAAGAGTTCATAGAGACTGCTGAGCAAGTGGCCGAGGATGAGGACTCGGAGAAGACCAAGGAGGCCGGGACCCCAGGTACCACTGCCGAGAACCCTGGTGCTGAAGACGGTACTGCGGCCACGGGTGGTATGGAAGATGCCAAGGATGGAGATGCCGAGGCTAAGACCGAAGGGAAGGCGAGCCCAAACGATGATTGACCACCCCTGCCCTCTTCTCATGCAAACTTTATGTTTTTCTGTCTGTTTCTAAACTTTCTGGTTGTTTAAGACTTTTCTGATACTTCTTTGGCTATCGAGCCAGTACTTCTCTAATATTTTCAGCCGTAGGCCGGAAAATATTAGCCTTAATCGTTTTGACGCCCACTGTATGGCGCTTTTGGTTATCTGTTTTTGTGATGTCTTCTTTTTATCACTTTAATTTGCGTTTAGTCGGCAATATTTGGTGGTTTTAGATGCGTTAGTAGGTCAGCATCCGGGGAAAGCGTTATGTGACTCCTCCCCAGCGCATAATTATCATGAAATAGGTTTTCGGTCATTGCGCTTAGTTTACTGCAAACGTCCGTGCATAATTGCTTATGATTAGGCATCCTTTGGATCCATAAGTTTAGTCCTTAGGATGTATTGTGTTCACGGCGTCCCGCGAATGTGGCCTTGGGTTATCGGTGCTATAGCGTTCCCCTTCCCGTACCAGTCCAATGTGACTACATTGATTGGACTTAGATGGGGGGTAACCAACTTATGGGTTACTTAATCACGTTGTATGCGTGACGACATCGTCATTTTTAGACGGTACAACCATGCAAACGTACAATGGTCAATTTGAGTAAAACGCTTTTAGTCGCGTGTGAGTTTTGATCGTAAAGATGTTTTGATCGTACAATGGTCAATGCGAGATGACTTTGAGTTGTGGGAGAGTTGTGTTCTCGCGAAACATATCAAATCATTAACAAAGACAAATTCTAGATCGTGTATTAAAAAATAGTGCATCGACATCGGGGGTGGTGACCCCTGAGTCTTTTATTTGAAAAAGAAACAGCTAGGTCCTAAAGAAGTCTCAAAACTAATGCTAAAGACCGGATTGATACTTTATCGAAAACAACTGAGTTTAGAAGTAGTACTTCTTTAAGTGTGTCCCATTCCAGCTTCGGGAGACTGCTTCGCCGTCTCTGGATTGCAACTGGTATGCTCCATTTCCAGCTATCTTGGTGATCTTATACGGCCCTTCCCAAGTTGGTCCTAACTTGCCGGCATTAGCTTCTGCGGTGTTTTGGAATACTTTGCGTAAGACCCAATCTCCCTCTTGGAAGCATTTAACGCGGACATTTTTGTTGTAGCTTCTTGCGACCTGCTGTTGGTATTTCGAGATGCGTGTATGTGCTACTTCTCTGAGCTCTTGGACCGTGTCTAGGTCGGCCTCCAATTCTTCTTTGCTACTTGCGGATGTGGCGAGCCCGTATCGAGCGGTAGGCACCGTGACCTCAGCTGGTATGACGGCTTCACAACCGTGCACCAGGGAGAAAGGTGTTTGGCCGGTCGCGCCTTTGGGCGTAGTGCGGTCGGCCCATAGGACGAAGGGCAGCTCTTCTGCCCACTTTCCTTTGGCTTTCGCCAACCGCTTCTTCAAGTTGTTGATGATGACCTTATTGCTTGCCTCGGCCTGGCCATTGGCCTGAGGGTACCTAGGTGTGGAAGTGACCAAGTCAATGTTTCACGCCTTGCAGAAATCGCGCATCCTTTTACTTATGAATTGAGAGCCGTTGTCGCAAGTGATCTCCGTTGGCACTCCAAACCTGCTCAAGATGTTTCTTTTTATGAAGGAGATGACCTGCTTGTCTTTGATTTCCCGGAAAGCCTCCGCCTCGATCCATTTGGAGAAATAGTCCGTCATCGCCAGGAAGAAAACTTTCTGCCCCGTGGAAGGGGTTAGTTTCCCTACAATGTCCATTCCCCATCTCATGAAAGGCCAGGGAGTAATTGACGGGTGGAGGACTTCCGGCGGCTGGTGAGGTACTAGGGCATGGCGCTGGCACGCGTCGCAAGACTGGGCGTACTTGTTAGCGTCTTGACGAATGGTGGGCCAATACCACCCCTGCATGAGGATTTTATTGGCCAAGCTCCGACCCCCAGTGTGGTTACCGCAATCTCCGCTGTGGACTTCTCTCATGACCTCTTCAGCGTCTTCTTTCTCTATGCAACGTTGTAGGAAGCCCGCCGCTGACTTGTGAAATAGGATCCCATCAACGATAGCGAAACGCGTAGCTTTTGACCTCAGGGCCTTGGCTTCGTCTTTATCTTTAGGAGCTTCCCCTTTGACAAGCCAATCGAGGTATGGTTTTGTCCAGCTCGATTCGGTGTCTTTTCTCGCCTCGTCGGGATCATGATACTTCTTTGATACCCTAGTCTCTAGGGGAGAATCTTTACTCTGTGTCGCTGACACCTCAGCGAGGGCTGATTGTAGCAGGTGGACCAGTGGCACGCTGTTGAACTCTCGAGGGTCCAAGGTTGATCCTAGCCCTGCTAGGGCGTCGGCCGAAGCGTTTTGCTCACGAGGGATCTGCTCGAATTCAATTTGGTCAAACTTCTCGGATAGTGTTTTGACTATCCCGAGGTAGCTGATCATCCTGTCGTCCTTGGCTTCAAAGACCCCTAAGATCTGGTTGATGATGAGCAGGGAATCGGCGCGTACCTTGATTCTCTTTATGGATAAGTCGGCAGCTAGCTCTAGGCCGAATATGAGTGCTTCGTACTCAGATTCATTATTTGTTGCTTCGAAATCGCATCTTACTGCCTGGGCTATCAGATCCCCCTTTGTCGACTTTAGCACAACCCCGAGTCTTGCTCCTCTTACGTTCGAGGCTCCGTCAGTGTGTAGCAGCCACTCTTCTTCGGTATCGTTGTTGGAGGCAGCTAAGACTTCTTTGAGTACTCCTTCTTCGGGGGTTGGGGTGAAGTCGGCAACGAAGTCAGCCAGAACTTGTGATTTAATTGCTCTCCTGGGCTCGTACCTGACGTCGTATCCGCTCAGCTGGATCGCCCATTTTGCCATCCTTCCCGAGAATTCAAGCTTTTGCATGATCTACCGGAGCGGGTAATTTGTCAGAACTACGATGGTGTGAGACTCGAAGTACGGCCGCAGTTTGTTCGATCACATTACCACTGCTAGCACCAACTTCTCTGTGGGAGAGTAGCGTGTTTCCGCCGGCACCATGGTTCTGCTCACGAAGTAGACTGGAACTTGTTGGCCTTCTTCATCCTTGACGAGTACCCCGCTCAGGGCGTTCTCTGATACCGCTATGTAGAGCTGCAAAACTTCTCCAGGGACCGGTTTGGCCAACAGCAAGGGGTTAGCAAAATACTTCTTTAGTTCCTCGAAGGCAGCTTCGTGTTTTTCGGTCCACTGGAAACTCTTGTTCTTCTTTAGGACTTCGTAGAACAGCCGGCACTTGTCCGACGATTTGGAGATGAACCGGTTCAGTGTGGCTATTTTTCCAGCTAGCTTTTGTACGTCCTTCACACTTCGGGGGGATTTCAGGGAGGCGATTACTCGTACCTGATCTGGGCTGGCCTCAATCCCCCGTTTGGTCACAACATGCCCCAGGAAAATACCAGACTGTACCCTGAAGATGCATTTCTGCGGATTTAGCTTCATGTTGTATTTCTCCAGGATTTTGAAGGTCTCTTCAAGATGGCCCCTATGCAGGGAACTTTCTGCGCTCTTTACCACCATGTCGTCAATGTATGCTTCCATGGTTTTACCAATCTGGTCCTTGAACATTCGGTTGACCAGTCGCTGGTAGGTCGCGCCGGCGTTCCTGAGACTGAAGGGCATTACCCGGTAGCAGTAGGTGCCCTGCCCTGTAATAAAGGAGGTTTTCTCTTGGTCCTGGGGCTCCATCTGAATCTGGTGATAACCGCTGAAGGCGTCCATGAAGGTTAGGAGTTCGTACCCTGCCGTGGCGTCTACCATTGTGTCGATGTGGGGTAGAGGGAACGAGTCCTTGGGACAGGCTTTGTTGAGGTCGGTGAAGTCTACGCATACTCGCCACTTTCCATTTTTCTTTGGTACCACCACTACGTTGGCTAGCCAGTCTGGGTACTTCACCTCCTTGATCTTTCCTGTTCCTAACAACTTCTTTACTTCTTCTTCGATTGCTTGGACCCGATCTGGTGCGAACCTCCGCCGTTTCTGCTTAACAGGTGGGTGTTCGGGGTTGACATTGAGCTTGTGCGTGATGATGGAGGGGTCGATCCCCGTCATGTCTTCATGGCTCCAAGCGAAGCAATCTTTGTGACTTTTTAGGAACTTTACTAATTCTTCTTTGATGGTTGGTTCCAACTTTTCTCCGATCTTCACCACCTTGCCCTCTTCGAGAGTCACCTCCTCCGCTTTTTCTTCAGTTTCGATCTGTGCTGGCGGAGGGGTGACGCTCTGTAATTGCTATGCTTCCGGTCTTAGGGTGGTTGGCTTGAGGGCCGCTTTGTAGCACTCCCTAGCCAACCTTTGAACCCCGCGGATTTCCTCTACTCCCCAAGGTGTTGGGAACTTCACAGTCTGGTGGTAAGTGGACGCGACGGCTTTCATGTCGTGCAGCCACGGACGTCCTAGGATGACGTTATAGCAGGAAGGGCAATCCATCACGAGGAAGTCAACCGGATTGTTGATCCCTTTGGCAAAGGTGGTGAGAGCAATGTCTCCTACTGTGTGTTTAACCTCGCCGCTGAAACCTACCAGTGGAACCGGGTGTTTGTGGATGTCGTTCTCGGACAACCCCATCTCTTTCAAAGCATTGAGCGTCATGAGGTTGGTGGAGCTCCCGGTGTCAATTAGGACTCTTTTCATTAGCACGTTCCCCATGTGCAGGGATATCACCAGGCCATCGTGGTGGGGTTCGGCGGAAAAGTCCGCGTCGCTGTCGTCGAAGACAATAGCGGGTCCGGACGATCCCCCACCGGTACGACGCGGGCGATCGAAGCTGCTTTCGCGTGCGTGTCGCTTTGCCGCTGAGTACGTGAGGCCGCGGATGTTTGAACCCCCAGAGATGACGTTGACAACTCTGTCGGGTGTTGGGGGATCCCTTCTTCTTCTCGGTTCGGGCTGCAGATTCTCCACTACTTCTTTGGGTACCTGGGCGTCAGGTGCTACATCTTTGATCCTTCCTTCTGCGATAAGGGGGGATAATTCCTTCCTAAGCATGATGCAATCTCGGGTCCAGTGGCCGTGGTACTCATGGTAGTCGCACCACTTGGTGGTGTCCCTTTCGGCTTTCGGGGCCTTGTCCCGTCGTGGCCATCTCACGTACTCTCCTTGTTTCGCCATGTTCCGCAGAAGCTTATCCGTGGAGATATTGAGTTTGAGGGACTCCAACGTTGGCGGTGGTGGGTCACGGTATTGATCGTCCGCCTGTCGCGCTTTGGTTGTATTCACCTGCCCGTGGCTAGGGCGTGAATATGGGTGTGCTCGACGATCCTTCCTCTGATCAGCTGAGCCCTTACGGCCGTCGGCTGGGCCCCTCTTCTCGTACTTCTCAACTTCTGAGGTTCTTTTTCGCAGGGTCCTGTGTTTCTCTAAGCCTGACGTGAGCCAGGGCCCTGGCTTGAACCTCCTCAAAGGTGTAGCAGGGATGCTTGGTAAGTTCTTTGTATAGGCCGCCATCGGGGATGATTCCGTGCCTAAATGCCTCCACTGCGGTAGTAACGTCACAAGATTGTATCGAGACTTTTTCGCGGTTGAACCGTTCTAGGAACTCTCTGGTAGTCTCGTGTTGCTTCTGATGGATCCGGTAGAGGTCGCTGGATTGCTTCTCGAATTTGCGGCTGCTGGCAAACTGGGTGCGAAAGGAGTCCGATAGTTCGGCGAAAGAACCGATGCTACCGCGTGGCAGCTTTATGAACCAAGTCAGCGCTGGACCCGTTAAATTTGTGCCGAACCCCTTACACATCACTGCTTCTTTGGAGTATGACGGGACCGCACTTGTCATCATCTTCTGCTTATAGATCGCGACGTGCTCGTCAGGGTCAAAGGTGCCATTGTATGGAGTCATGTTCGGCACGGTGAATTTCTTTGGTATCTCCATTCTGGTGATGCGACGGGAGAAAGGAGACTCGTCGAAGCCATCGGGGGCCTCCGGTTCCAGAGGTTGAAAACTTTTTCGACCGATCCGGAGTTGATCAGCGATGACCCCTATCTGCTCCGTTACCTTTCTTCGTATGGCTGCGTCGAGGTCTCTGGGCCTCCCTCTTTCGAAATCTTCTTCGTCGGTCTCTCCCCTATCCGGCCAAGCGTCCCGAGGTGGTGTTCGGCGTCTCCTAGCCTCTGACCGGGGATTCCTTAGTGGATCTTTGTCAAGGAGGACTTCTTCACGGCGGTGTCGGGCGAAAGCTTCTGGGGCGTCTTCTTGTAACACTAGTGTCTTGTCACGCGCGTCCAGAGTTTCGTCCCCTTTGGAAGTTCCTTCTCCCGCGCCAAAGTCGAGTCTTCTCACTATGCCCTCGGTGCGGCGATTAACGCGGAGAGATCGGCGGCCCGTGGCGATAACCTCATATTGCTGCTTTAACTGACTGTTTTCTCGCATGAAGCGTTCCACATGGGCGTCAAAGAAGCTCTTCTGGTCGCCTAGCTCCTTTTGGAGAAGTTGCATCCGCTAACTGAGGTCAGTCATCTCCTCGTCTTGCGACCGGTTCTCAGGGAGTTCAGGATCCTTGCCGTGGTCGGCAAGGGGAGTTTTGGGAGTCTCGTTTCCGTCGCCTGACATCGCAACCGGGAAGTTCAAGTTGGTGTTTTGAACGGTGTGTCTTTGCGTGATTGTTCCGATCACGGCCCCACGTTGGGCGCCAAACTGTTTGAGCCAAAATTCACCCAAGGGAATCCTGGCCTAGATCGGGCCTGATCGAGGTGAATCACGAAAAAGATGTATGATGCAAAAGCCTGTGAATTGTATTCAAAGTGTGATTGAATGCGTAAAAGAGCGTCATCCTCCTTTAGGGCTTACAATTGGTTTATATAGCTCCCTTCGGGATTAATCTATCTTGTGAAAAAGATATGAAAATACAAGATTCTAGTTAATCGTGATCCTAACGAAATATCTTGAAGAGATCTACCTTATATCTTTAATCCTATCTTGTTTAACCGACTTCGCCTTCCACCGTCTCTCGATGTGCTCTGAAGAAGTACTGAAGAAGTACCAACAAGGTCTCGATACTTTTGTAAGGAAAATCTGGGCCCAACAAATACTCTCCTCAAGCTTAAGAGTCCTTTTGTTGAAAACTCTATAGGCTTTGCTTGTGAGGGAGTACCCAAGAAATATGGCTTTATCACTTCTTGCGTCAAACTTTCCAAGTTTTTCTTTGTCGTTGTTGTGAACAAAGCACTTGCATCCAAATACCCTTAGATAATCAATGCGAGGCTTCCTTCCATTCAACAACTCATAGGACGTCTTCTTCAGCAGAGGGCGGATCATGGTACGATTGATGATGTAGCATGCAGTAATAATAGCTTCAGCCCAAAAGTACTTGGGGATGTTATTTGCTAGAAGCATAGTTCTTGCCATATCCTCTAGCGTCATGTTCTTTCTTTCCACAAAACCATTTTGTTGAGGAGTCCTTGGAGCTGAGAAGTTGTGGGAGACGCCGTTTTCATCACAGAAGGCCAGGAACTCCGAGTTTTGGAACTCCGTCCCATAGTCTGATCGTATGGCTTTTAGGTGCGTCCCTAGAGCAACTTCCACTTGTTTGATGAAGATTTTGAAGGCGTTGAAACAATCTGATTTTGACACCAAGAAAAGAACCCAAGTGAATCGAGAAAAATCATCTATAAGAACGTAAATGTACCTCTTTCCACCATAGCTCATCGTCCTCATTGGTCCACAAAGATCCATATAAGAAGTTTTAAAGGCTTCTTCGTACTCACTTCATTTTTGGACTTAAAGGACGTTCTTGTTTGCTTTCCTTTGATACAAGCTTCACATTGTTCAACCTTTTCAGGATCAATTCGGGGAAGTCCCTTTACAAGATTTCATTGGTTTAGCGTGAGGATTGTGCTTAGTCCAGCATGACCAAGACGGCGATGCCAGAGATCAGCGTCGTCAGTTGAAACAGACAGGCATAACTCAGTAGCAAGCTTGAACTCTTGGTTGAAGATGTAAACATTATTCTGGCGTACTCCTTTGAGAACAACTTTCTTTGTTTTCTTATTGATGACAAGGCATTCCTTTGAGTCAAATGTGACTAGGTTTTCACCTTGATCACACATTTGAGAGACGCTAAGGAGATTGAAGCCAAGTCCTTCAACAAGACTAACATTTGATGCTTTGATGGACGAATTCAGAATCGCAGTTCCCGTCCCTTTGATCTTTCCTTTGCCCTTGTTGCCAAACGAGACAGTTCCTCCCGTGGCACTATTTTGGATAGAAGTGAGATGGATCTGGCTTCCTGTCATATGATTTGAGGTGCCACTATCAATGATCCACGGGCGTCCTCTCACATCCACCTGTCAAAACAAAGTTAGTTTTTGGCGACCCACGCAAGGTGTTCCTTACCTGGTTCGTTACAATAAAAGAACTCTGGTTCTGGCATGTAATCATTTGTATTAACATCATTGGACGTAGCATGCTTACTAAATGAAGTCCTAGAACGTCTAGGACGCCTAACATTTGCCTTAGGAACGGACTCATCATTTTCATCTTTAGTCCTAGCATCTTTGCCCTTTTCAAGGTCTTCCTTCAATTTAAAGCAATCATACTTGTAGTGACCACCTTGTCCACAGTACCAACACGTCCTATAGTAATCACCAAGTTAATATTTCTTGTTAGGACGTTAAATTCTATTTTCTTCCATTTTTTATGGATTGCAAACCTTAGAACCTTCCCCCTTAGAAATTTTCTTATAGATCATGTGGCTAGTGGAGTTAGTATAGTAGTCCTTGTGCCCTTTCTCTCCACTCTCAAGGACTCTAATGCGTTCAAGAAGGTTCTTAGTTTTCTCTCTTTCAAGCTCTAACTCAGAGGTTTTGCTAGCTTCAAAATCACTAGGAAGAGAGTTCTTTGAGTCCGACTCATATCCTAGTCCTCTTTTGGCGGGGACAAAGACTACAGGTTTTACGGCTTCTGTTATAGGACTCTTTCCTAAAACTTTAACCTCGTCCCTAAGGTTGGCGTTCTCAAGTTTGAGACACATGACTTCAATTTTCAAGGACTTTGTTTCTTCAATTGAGGACTCTAGTTGAATAGTCATAGTACTGCAGTTCTCACATTCAACTATAATGTTTTCAGCCTTAAGTTCATCAAGATTTTGTTTCATTGAGTAACTTTCTTGCATGATTTGAGCAATAAGTTTAATCAGCTTTGGTTTTGAACACTTATCAAGAGAACTTATCATTGAATCATGAGTTACCTCTTGTTCAATTTCAGAGGCGTTCTTCTGAACAACTGGAGCGTCCTCCACAGCTATATAAGCATGATGTTCAGCTGGCTCTTCATCTTCTGAATCGTCATCGTCCCAGGCACTTGACAAGGAAGCAGCCTCAAAGGCACTTAGCAAAGCCTTCTTCTTCATATCTTTTGAGGATAGTCTCGAGGTACACTTCTTAGCAAAGTGTCCTTTCTTGTTGCATTTGAAACAAGTAAGTTCCTTCATTTCAGACTCAGTGTACTTGGGACTCTCTTTCTTGTAAGGCATTTTTGACTTTGAGAATGCTTTGTTCCTTTTAGCCCAGGAACGGAGAAAGTTGTGCAAGAGAGCAAGTTCTTCTTCTTCATCAAGTTGTTCCTTTGACTTTTCTTGATTTTCTGCCAAAGTTTGAAGACGCAAGTTCTCACGATGATCTTTTGTCTTGGCTTCCATCATCAAGGCTAGATCGTTTTGCCGGCGAAGGTACTCTGCATACTCTGGCGTCCTTGAAGCCAAAGCGAGATCTGTTTGAAGGTTCCGTCCTAGCTCAACCATGTTTGAGTTCCTTCTTGCTTCATACTGCCTCAACTTCCCATAGATCTCTTCCATATCAAGAGTCTTGTTGGCCTGGTTCTCTTTGAAGGTAGTCTTGTCAAAGTTCCATACTCCTGTTAATCCATCAATTAACACTTGAACTTTGTTCCTCATTGAGATTTCAGCCTCTGGGATTCCCAAATTCTTCAATTTGGTGACAAGAGCTTCAAAACGGAAGGAGTAGTCCTTGACTGTTTCATTTGGCAGCATTCTGAACGAGTAGAAGTCCCTCTTCACTTCTAGCTGAACGTCCTCTTTCATCTCAGCAGTTCCCACGTGGTACTTCTCAAGTGCTTCCCACTGTTGCTTTGCTGTAGGCAAATTGCTAACTCTGGTGGCGTCCCTTTCACAGAGGGACGTCTGTAGAAAGCATATCGCCTTTGCATTTGTCTCCATCAGCTTGAACTCATCAGGACCCCATTGTTCCTCTTAGCCTTCCATGGCAGGTGGGACTTTGAGATCACCGTTCTTAATCACTCTCCAGCATTGATAGTTCTGACTCCTTACAAAGTTCTCAAACCTTATCTTCAAGCGATTGAAACTGCCGTCCGTCAGACGTGGAGGCTTCACTCTGCTGATTCCAATAGGTTCCATGTCCTTACTAAGTATTAAGGGCGTCCTTGTAATGCAGCGGAAATTATAAACTAAACAGGTGAACTAATAAGTAGGGAACACGTCAATTTATAGAGGAACCACTCAAGACCAAGTAGTCCTTGAGTGTAAACCTCTACCTCCTTGGAGGACTTTCGAATAGACTTTTCCTTTCTTATTAAGTGTCCTTACAGTTGTACTGGCGAGTTCATTACACTTCTCTGGCACTTAGTGTACGTCCTAAGTCCACTAGTAAAGGACTCCTCTAAGCCTACAACTTAAGCGAGCTTAATGTGCTAAAGGACTCTATTCTCATGTCCTACAGTACTTCGTAGGACTTCTCTTTTCTTTTGGTTTTCTTGGTTACAAACACTTTGTGATTTTGTTACAAACTTTCACTCGATCAAACACCTAGTCTAGAAGAGTTCTTGACTTGTTCTTGGTGTTCTTGATCAAAGTCGCTTTCACTCTGATTCTCTCTGAATATTCTCTGAAAGCATGTGTCACAATAAATGCCTTTGGGGCTATTTATAGGACTTGGGGAAGGGCGTCATTCCTCTGGACGATCATGCCCTTCGTGGATGTGGCTACAGGTTCTTCCTCCACGTGTTATGGCGGTGATGAGGGAAGCTTCCTTACTCCATCTGTGATGGACTCCGCTACAGGATCTGCTTCCACGTGGTGATGAACTCTGCAACAGGATCAGTCTCCACGTGTCCCGGATGATCAAATATTGTCGAGTGATGTCATCTTGTCGGGTTGCTAAGTAAGGACGCTTGGAATTGAAAGCTCACGTTCCTACTTGCTTGGGACTGCGTCCTTGCTCAAGTAGTCACTTCGCTGGTCCTTACTCTTGGTAGCTAGCATCCCTTAGCTTCAGGGACGTCCACACACTTGTTGTCCTATTCGCCACTAGCGTTCTTGAACACTTGGACAAATTTATTAGAATCAAAGTGAGTTCGTCATATTAAAACTGAGGGACGGTTCTGTGGGCACAATATCAAGTACAAGAGCGTCCTTGATATCGTCCCAACAGAGGAGGTCATCGATGAGGTGGAGAACGTGGGAGACATACTCATGAGTGAAGACGAGGCTGATTTCGACGATAAAAAATATACCTTATTCTATTGCCGTGCACTTGTGCTAGGCGTGGATTGCCTTGTTAACATCGACGGGGGAAGTGCGTCCAACCTTGTTTCCGAGGACTTGCAAAAACAGGCCGGGCTTCGGTTACAAAGGCGTACTAAGCCCTACACACTTGGATGGTTAGGCGATGAAGACGCCTTGCCCGTACTCACTACGTCTACTTGCCGCTCGTCATCGGTTGATACCATGATCTTATTCGGTGCGACGTTGTACCTATGAAGACGGCGCACGTGGTTCTAGGGCGTCCATGGCAATGGACGAAATGTGTGACCCACGACGGACGGCTGAACACTCACTCTTTCAGGCATGACGACAAAATGTTTTGCTTGTGGCCATTGAAACCCGAAGAAGTGGAGCCGCTCCTCAAGCGCTGTCCTACTCGTTTAAGCCATCTCGCCACCGCAACCCCCATGCGCCACCCAAAGATTCGAGGTCGAATCCTCTTCAAAGAGGGGTGGATGATGTGATCATGCCCCAGCCCACGAAGGTCGCGCCCGAGCCCAAGGGGGTCGTGCCTGAGTGCCACGCCCAAGCGGCCCTCGGCGCCGGTGCCTCATTTGGGCACCGCGTCCGCGGCGCCAGTGCCTCCCGTGGGCGTGCGCGACTATGGGTGGGTGCCGGTGTTGGGCCTTCAGCTAGGCCATGTTCCGGGCTCTCAAGGCAAGCCATCCAAGTAGACAAGCCCACAAGTTTCAAGCGCAAGTCAAGTCGGGCTCGTCCGTGCCAACAAAAGCAAGCTCGGGCCCAAGCCCACTCGTTCATCTCCTCTCACAATAAGCCCACGCCGCCTCTTCCACCTCCTCCAGGTTACTTGGCGGCCAAGTACGAGCCATGAAGGGCGGTTGCCTTCCGCTCCAAGCAAGCCGACCTCAACCCCCGCCTTGGAGCCGAAGACATTAGTTGGGATTTCCTCAATTTTGCCTTATAAATAAAGAGGGAATGTAATATAATTTACAATTTTGTTTAAGCTTGAACCTTAACTTGAGACTTTGTCCTAGTTTTTAGGTTTGGGCTGTCCCGGCTTGTGGGACCCAAGCCGTAGGGATCTCGTGAGACTCGAGAGCCGGGCGGCGGGCTACGGTTCGTGAGACTCGAACTATGGCCTCACCGTTCTTATTTTTCTATCAAACCACGGCCTTCAGGTAACCAAGGGCTCGGAGAGCGGCTTGGCTCGTGAGACTCGAGCCTCGCCTCACTCTCCTTAGGCGTCCATGCTTGGTTCACACCGAGTATGTTCGTATACTTATCCTTTAGGAATTATTGGGTTGTTAGGGCTCGTTCCGCGCCTTTGTATCCCTTAGTTGTGCCCTCTCGGTGAGTCGACCGAATGAGGGGGTCCGACTACTTATCTTATAAATATAAGCATCCCACAAAATCATACTAAAGAAGAGTTTCTTACACTTCAATTCCACATGATCCAAAACGTCCCATGAGTCACATTTTTGTACAAAATCCGCAAGATTAAGCAAGAGCTTCTCTTCCAAGAAGGACCCAAGACGCAACATGAACTCCCTCGAGCCAGAATCGAGCCCGATCCTAAGGCCATTCACATCACTGTCTCCTTTGGGAATAAGGGCAAGGGAACCATCAAAGGCATTGACATTGCAATGATCAACAAATCAACCAAGGTGTCAAATGTCAATCTTGTTGAGGACTTAGGCTTCAGCCTCTTGAGCGTCTCTCAAATGTGTGAGCAAGGGAATAACTTGGTCACCTTTTACTCTCATGAGTGCCTTGTCGTCAACAAGAAGATCAATCAACTTTTACTTAAAGGAGTAAGAAAGGACAACGTGTACATCCTTCATAGCGACTTCGGAGGTCACTGAGCTCTAGCATCGACTTCTTGGGCATGCCGGACTTAGCAACATATTGAAGTTGTTCCAACAAGATTTAGTGAAAGGACTCCCCCGAATTGATCTTGACAATGTTGAAACTTGTGAAACTTGCATTTAAGGGAAGTAGACAAGAAGTTCCTTCAAGCAATACAACGTTGTGATCTTAGAAAAGCCTTTGGAACTTCTTCATATGGACTTGTGTGCTCTAATGAGGACGTTCAGCTATGGAGGAAAGTGGTACATGTATGTTATTGTAGATGATTTTTCACGATTTACCTGGATTCTTTTTCGTGCTTGCAAAGCAGATGTGTTTAGGGACTTCAAAGTCTTCATCAAGGAAGTGGAAGTAACTTTAAGGACACATTTGAAAGCAATCAGGTCAGATCACGAAATAGAATTCGAGAATTCAGAATTCTTAGATTTCTACAACAAGAATAGCGTCTCTCACGACTTCTCTACTCCTGAAACTCCTTAACAAAACAGAGTTGTGGAAAGAAAGAACATAACTCTATAGGATACGGTTGGAAATATGATACAGTTGCTTAAATTCTAAATAGGGCCATGATCCGTCCTTTGTTGAAGAGGACGTCCTATGAGTTAATCAAGGGAAGAAAGGCCAACATAGCTCATCTAAGGATGTTTAGGTGCAAGTGCTTTATCCACAACAATGTCAAGGACAACCTTTGAAAATTTGATGCAAGAAGTGATTCGGGAATCTTCTTCAGATATTTCTCTTAGAGCAAAGGATAGAGAGTTTTCAACAAAAGAACTTCCAAGATTGAGCTGAGCATCCATATGGTGTTCAAAGAGGAGTTTGTGCTTAAGAAAGCTCCAAGTCAGAAAGAACGCTCGTCATCAACTCATAAGGACTATGGTAATGACGATGATGATGACGTTGCCAAGAAGGACTACAACAGCTACATTAATGGATCCAATCGTCAGAACTCAAGTTTTGGGATTGCCTCAGGAAATCATGATGAGGTTTCCCTTGAAGTCCCGAGGACAAAAGAAGATCATTCATAGACTTGGTCTCTCAATCAAGGATGTGGAGGATATCAAGAATCAAGTATTTTGGGGGAACACAGAGAAGATGTGTACTCTCCATATCAGGGGGAACACAATGAATCTAAAACAAGGGAAAAATCTGAAGATGAGTGTGATAATCCATAGTGCAATGAAAAAGCTAGGGACGCTAGGAAAAAGACGCCCCCAGCTAGTTAGAGATCATCCCATTAAGTAAATCATCTCAGGCAAAGATCAAGGAGTCAAGACCAAGTCAGCGGCAAATAAGTCAAATGAAGAAAATCTTGCCTTTTGTGCCTTCAATGCCTTTGTGTCCATGATTGAGCCAAAGAACATCAAGGAAGCACTAAAGGGTGCTGATTGGATCCCAGATATGTAAGAAGAGCTCAACTAGTTTGAAAGGAAGAAGGTCTAGAATCTCGTCCCTCGTCCTCACAAGAAGAATGTGATAGGCACGTGTTGGGTCTTTTGCAACAAGCTTGATGAGAGTGGAAGAGTAGTAAGGAATAAGGAAAGACTTGTAGCTCAGGGTTGTAGGCAAGGGGAAAGGATTGACTATGATTAGACGTTCACACCAGTTGCACGAATTGAAGTCATTCGCTCTGATTGCCTTTGCCGATCACAAGGGGTTCAAATTGTTTCAAATGGACGTGAAGACTACATTCCTCAACGAAAAACTTAAGGAAGAAGTCTACGTTGCTCAACCCCTAGGTTTTGAAAGCGAGAAGATCCCAGATCTTGTGTACCATCTTGACAAAGCTCTCTACGAATTGAAGCAAACGCCAAGGAAATCCACCACCTCCTCTAAACCCAGGAAATCCACCAAGCCAAAGGGTGTTTCCCTTGACCCCGTCATCATGGACTGGTTGGACAAAGAGCTGCGCCACCTCGTCGACTTGCTGGTTAAAGCCTTGAAGACCGTCTGCCTAGTAGAAAACATTAGATATTTTCATGCAGCGGTTTGTCCTCCTTCGGTGAAAGGAGATGGGCAACTAGAACCCTCCGTTTAAAGGCCCGATGATAATCCCTCACAAGTTTGGTAGTTCAGAAATTTTGGGGGAACTCATCAAATTTGTCGAACCTCTCCACCGCCTTCATCGCTCTGGTCCCTACCCTTACTGCCGCCGCCAAACCAAAATCGCCCAGGGCTTCCACCACCTCTCCTCTACCCAAACCCACCTCCACAAAGTCCAAAGAACTACCCTCCAAGTCCTTTCCCCCATCCCAACCTCAACCATCCAAAAAGAGACCCCCCCGTTCTCAAAACTCAAGCTCAAATAGAAGGGCTCTTCAAGACAAAGATGGAGACTATAAGGTTGGCAGACGCTGCCCTTGAAAGGGACGGTTCTAAGGATGCCTCTCCTCAAACCAAACAATTGAAGTCAGCTGAGTCCCAACCCCAAGCGACATCGTCCTCCCCTCAGGTGATGTCGTCCCAGCCACTACCTCCACAACAATGATTGTGGCTCCCCCTCAACTCCAAATTCCCCAAATCCCTCCAACTCCTCAACCAACCGTCCCTTCAACCTCTACTCTTGATGTCGTAGACCCAGCTGAACGTCCACAAATAGAGGTAGTTAAGAGCAAGGTTGAGCACTATGCTAAAGCTAGAGAAGACCCCCTCTAAGAGGAAATGAGAGCAGTAGGCAAAACTCTACCATATGTCTAAAAAGATGCGATTGTGGTGGATTTAGAGGCTTCCCTGGCTCGAGAATGCCCTCCTATGCCAACTATTGAGCCAACTAAGCCACCCTACTCTCATCATGAAGATGATCTTGAACTAGGGATGCACTCTGATTTGGTTCCTCAGATGACCGAATGCCCCTCTACTCCGGTGATATGGAGCTTGAAGAGGAGGGGGGTGAAATAAATCAGTCTCAAGAGGATGTCGACACAGAGGCCCATCAAGAAGAAGAGGGCAAATGATTTGATGAGGACGACGAGCCTCAAGATGAGGATGAAGAAGCTGGTGGTGATGAAGACGAGGAACACCGTCAAGCTAAAGGTAAAGGGAAGAAGAAGAGCAAGGTCAAGAAGGAAAAGATACTAGGTCCGCTCATCTTCACCCCGGAATTCCTCCAAGAAAATGGAGCTGAAAAGTTCCTAAAGCTGCTCAAATTTTAGGGTTGGGAGGACCTCAAGAAGGACTTTGCCTCGATGAATCCGAAGCAAGTCAAAATATTTTATTCTGAGTATGAGGTCTCCTAGGTAGATGAAGAGAAACTCCAAGGAAAGTTCACGATGTAGAATGAGAAGTTCTCAGTTGCTGAAGGTGTCGTGAGATGTCTACTTAGGCTGAAAGCCTCACCTCTTGAAGCTCTACATGGCATCCCTAGCAAAGGCTTTGGGCGATTCAAACAAGAGGGGGTGTCGGCCAGGATATTCAAGGGCAAAGTCCCTCAGACTGCGGATCGGGTCGCACATGTCATGACAAAGACGGGCACCTTTGCTCACCACTTCATCGTGAGAATGGTAGTCCCTAGGCAGAATACGAAGTCGATAGTTCAGATCACCGACTACATTCTGTTGGACGCCTTCCTCAACAAAGAGCCGATAAATCTGTCACGAGTCGTGTTGGAGCACATGGTTAAGTGTACAAGCAAGGAGCATTCATTGTCGTTCCAAGACTTGGTCAAAAGCAAATGTCTAAGGAAGCCGTATATGAACCGTCCGTGGAATAGACTTTTGGGCTGTGTTGGGAAGTTCGGTAGATCACATATATTCGATCAAATGAGGACCTTGTTTGTCATCATAAAAACGGGGGAAATTCTTGGGACGGTGTTAGAGACGTCAGTCATTAACACCAAATCAACGATCTCCGTCTTTGGTTTTGATAATGACAAAGTCGATGTTATCTAATGTGTTTGTCAAAGTGTTTATCCCAGGAATGTCTCCAGGGACGATCATTATATGAAAAGGACAGCAAGTAATTGTCGTCCCGATATCAGAGGGATGCCCAGAACATCAATGATCAAGATGAACAAGAACGAGATTCCTACGAGATAGTTATGTGATTCCGAATCCAGGATCAACGGAAACTGGTTCGATTGAGTCTCGTGGAGGCGTTCTTGTATGATTGAATAAGAAATCCAACTTGATTGAAAGTATGGTGGCGAAAAGCCAGTGTTTACACGAATAAGAGAAGGGTTTTGATGACTGAAAGAAATGGAAAGAATGAACAAGAAAACGAAATCAAGAATCGGTTGCGCTAAAAGCCAATGAAGGGGACTCCCCCGGCCCGTTCTCCCTTGGGGAGAAGAGACCGGATGAGTAAGGCTTAAAGCTCTTTTACTCAAAATCCAATTTGCCTCAAAATGAAGCCCTCCTTGTGTTTATATAGGGACGAGTAGAGGGGAGAGGCGGCAAGCTTGGTGTGGACGCCAAGCTTCAAGAGGAGGTGGCGAGGATTGGCGGCCAAGGCACACATCTTGGAGTGGGCGCCAAGTTTCATGAGGAGGTGGAGAAGAGTGGCGCCCAAGCATCGTTTTGATGGACAACCTTGATTAATGTTGTGTGGCGGCCAAGCAATCTCCCAAATGGGCCTTGTCTTGCTAGCTTCAAAGCGGGCTTCGGGCCTATTATGATCCATACTTGGGCTGAGCACTTGAAGGCAACTAAACACGCCAATGGATGCGTTGTGTGAGGCGTGAGCCAATGCTAGTTGGACCCGAAGTTGCTCTTGCAAGAGTTTGGTCCGTCTCCTCATTAAAGGCCCGAGAATGTGGCTTGACTCCTCTTTAGGCGGGACCGACCTTATGTCGGGTCGTGGCTGACCCGATGGCGGGTGCCCATGAGGGTGCCTCGAAGAGGCACCGGCTTCATGAGGGGCGTCGGTGGTGGGGTGCCTTGACAAGGCACCGGCGTTGGCGGCATCGAATGTGGGGTGCCTCGAGGAGGCACCGGCGTCAGCGGCGTCGGGTGCGGGGTGCCCCGAAAGAGGCACCGGGCCGTATTTCCTTGCCATTTGTGGGGTGCCCCGTGGAGGCACCGGGCGTCGCCTCGAACCCATGATGTGAGCCAGGCAAAATCACATCATCCTCCCCCAGTTGAGAAGGATTCGACCTCGAATCCCTTTGGCCCATAAGATAAGTACACGACGACTAGAGGGATAATATATGCAATATAAATGATATAAGCACATCATAATCTCCAAGCTCAAGATGATATAACATGATGCATGCATAAGCTCGACCGCTTTTCTCTTTGGACCTATATTGATTCCGATCAATCAAGTTTTTAGATTGATAAAACAACGTCGTAAGATGAGCCATATGCATCTTGAATGATACATATTGAGAGAGTGAGCTATGATGGATACATGAGTATTTACTCCTAAATATGACGTAGGCATGTATTAAAGTAGAATAACTTTGACTATCTGCATGTGTCACACCTAAGTCATAATCATAATCAAAGAAGGAGAGGGTTGAGAAAACTCCCCTAACGAATGAACTCCCTTCATGCATGGGAGTTGGTTTGATGAGCTCATTGGTTGCATCACTCTCAATGGAAGTGGCACACATTTTAGAATCCTGCGATATGAACGTCCCATTGGGGCATGGCTCATCTTCTTTTACAGCCAATGATTTCGAAGCCAAGGCCATTACAAGTCTAGGATGAGCATCCGACCAAGGAGTGTGCATGGAACTCAAGAAACTGGGAAGAGTGGCTGGTGGAAGTTCTTTGGTCTTTACTATGAATTGAATGGTTTACGGCCTTGAAGCGACGTCACCCTTAGTCTTCGAAGTACCCACACGGGGTGACTCACTTATGCATTCCCCTTGGGCCTTTGGTTTTGGGTCAAAGTTTGGGCTCAAGGAGTGCCCTTGTACCGGTGACCCACTTAGGCGCCGCTCTATCTTGTCGTCCAAGGCTCGGAGAAGATCATTACGGATCCGCCCATAGGCTTCTCGGGCGTCCGCCTGATCCTCCTCCCGGGAATTTTCTAAGACCTTGTAAAGCTCCTTCCAAGAGAATGAGGTATCTGACTTCTCGTCATCGCTTAGGGTGGTCGTGTCCTTGCTTTGTTCCTCTATAGGCCTTGACAAATCAGCACTTGAAGATGGACCCGCTGGTTGAACCCTCGAAGACTCATGTCTTGACTTTTGGACCCTCGGATTTCGCTTTGATATTAGGGTCTCCATAGGAGGAGGCTGCCTTGAGGGAGGCGAGATGTCGGCCACGTGTTGGGGAATGCCCCTCTCCTCATTTCCAATAAAACCCTTAGCATTATATTTCCTTTGTTGATATTTGTACTCCTCGTTGACTTCTTGTATAACATAAGATATGGGCATTCTGCTCCCAAGCCTATGCTTCTTAACATATAAATGAAGGTCAGAGTTCAAACCATTAATAAATTTAGTTAGAATACACCTGTCTCTGTGGAGGTGGCTTGAAAAGAACATAAGCTCTGACAACTCCTCGTAGTATACAAGGGGGGAGCGATCTTGTTGCCTACACCTATCCCATCTGACTTCGAGGCGCAATCTATAGTCATGAGGGACGAAGGAACTTCTGAGGACAGTTTTTAGTTCCTCCCAAGTGTAGATCGGCGGATACCCAAGGTAGGAACATTCTGCTTTATATTCTTTCCACCAATCATATGCATTTTCTTCAAAGCAACGGATGGCAAGAGCCACTTCTTGCTCGTCCGTACATTCGTAGTAATTAAAAAAATGCTCAACTTCCCACTCCCAAACTAAGTACTCAAGAAAGTCTTGAGTGCCATGGAAGGATTGGAGAGCAGGCCCTTCTTTAAGATAATGCTCCATTATATCCTAAACATCATATAAGACAAATAAACATGGAACTATTAAGGGTTAGAATAATCCAATGACACACATGTGTTTGACTCGATGTGTTTGTTTTCATGTGCACTCCCTCACAACTCCAAACTCCCTCTGGTAACTTGGAGAAACCGAGTGGTTAACTCCAAGTTTTCCAAACCTCACCCAATGTCTCCCACTCACTCTCGAAAAGCGAATAAATTAGGAGGACTAACTCGTGTTTGACTCGATTTTTATGTGGCGCTCAACCTCACTCGCTCTAGTATAGATGATTCTCTCGCCACCAAAGTCTCGTGTCAAGAAGTTATCCTCCACGCATCCAAGAGAACGACACCAAGTAGGAATCAAAGGGCAAGCGACTCGAGCTTGTGGGAGAGTACTTACTGGCCCCACAAGTCGGGCGTCCAGCTGCTCGGGGCTCGGGGAAAACAAGAGGGTAGGCTAGAGAAGCGCAACTTGGCTAGGTCCTTTAACGGACCAAGGCTTGACCTATTCTTTCTTTTTTTTTTCTTTTTCACAAGGGAGATATACTATATCTCGTTTCTTTTCTTCCGCGCTAGCCAAGAGAAGTACTACTTCTCGTTTCGTCTTTTTTTTTTTTGATTGGTGAGATACTATCTCACCTCTTTTCTTCTCTTTTTTTTTTTGAAGACAAGAGAGATAGTACCTCTCGTTTTTTTTTTCGGGAAGGAGTCGAGCACTTGGGCTTTCTTCCGCACCAAGTAGCGCTTTAGGTGATGGATGGGATATTGGCCAAAAGATAAGGGATCGAGGCTGGTCGGTTTTTTTTTTTGGTCGGGAGTAATGAAAACTCGACTAGAAGTAAGGGTGAAACAAGGCTGATTTTTTTTTTTGGCAAAACCACTCGAACAAATTCGAGGCCTAAGAAGAAATCGAAGTTGGTTCTGGAAAAGGGTAAGAAAGGGGTTCGAGCAACAACAAACCTGATTTGTAGGGTCGTAATTCGTAGCCCCACAACTTGAGAAACTCAAGTCGACAGGCTCTGATACCAAATGATGTGATTCCGAATCCAGGATCAACGGAAACTGGTTCGATTGAGTCTCGTGGAGGCGTTCTTGTATGATTGAATAAGAAATCCAACTTGATTGAAAGTATGGTGGCGAAAAGCCAGTGTTTACACGAATAAGAGAAGGGTTTTGATGACTGAAAGAAATGGAAAGAAGGAACAAGAAAACGAAAGCAAGAATCGGTTGCGCTAAAAGCCAATGAAGGGGACTCCCCCGGCCCGTTCTCCCTTGGGGAGAAGAGACCGGATGAGTAAGGCTTAAAGCTCTTTTACTCAAAATCCAATCTGCCTCAAAAGGAAGCCCTCCTTGTGTTTATATAGGGACGAGTAGAGGGGAGAGGCGGCAAGCTTGGTGTGGACGCCAAGCTTGAAGAGGAGGTGGCGAGGATTGGCGGCCAAGGCACACATCTTGGAGTGGGCGCCAAGTTTCATGAGGAGGTGGAGAAGAGTGGCGCCCAAGCAATTTTTTGATGGACAACCTTGATTAATGTTGTGTGGCGACCAAGCACTCTCCCAAATGGGCCTTGTCTTGCTAGCTTCAAAGCGGGCTTCGGGCCTATTATGATCCATACTTGGGCTGAGCACTTGAAAGCAACTAAAGACGCCAATGGATGCGTTGTGTGAGGCGTGAGCCAATGCTAGTTGGACCCGAAGTTTCTCTTGCAAGAGTTTGGTCCGTCTCCTCGTTAAAGGCCCGAGAATGTGGCTTGATTCCTCTTTAGGCGGGACCGACCTTGTGTCGGGTCGTGGCTGACCCGATGGCGGGTGCCCATGAGGGTGCCTCGAAGAGGCACCGGCTTCATGAGGGGCATCGGTGGTGGGGTGCCTTGACAAGGCACCGGCGTTGGCGGCATCCAATGCGGGGTGCCTCGAGGAGGCACCGGCGTCAGCGGCGTCGGGTGCGGGGTGCCCCGAAGAGGCACCGGGCCGTATTTCCTTGCCATTTGCGGGGTGCCCCGTGGAGGCACCGGGCGTCGCCTCGAACTCATGATGTGAGCCAGGCAAAATCACATCAGATAGGGAAATCATCCCTATAGGATATGAAGACGCGCCAAAATGACCAACGTTCAAATTCAAACAGATTCAAGGTTACCCGACAAAAATGACATCATGGGTGGCCGTTGTCCTCAGAAGCTTTAGGTGTTAGACGACAAAAACGCATGCAGCCAGGATGTCGCTTTCTCATCTCATCCCAAGATACACATGGAAGCTCCCCAACAAAAATAGAGGTGACTTTCGGATGGAGAAAAAACTAAACAAGGTTGTGGAAAGCGACAGGCCTAACATCGTCTCTCAGAATGCCAAAAGGTCAAAAGGGTCCTAGGAAAGTAACCCTTGCCTCACTCCCTATAAATACATCCTTTGTATTTATTGTGAGGTGACTTCTTCCACACTCTCGCAAGAGCATACCTCACGAACAGAGAGAGAGAGAGAGAGAGAGAGAGAGAGAGAGAGAGACCCATATCGAAAGAAGTCCAACCACGATCTAATCTGTTTGTAATCAAGAGAGTTGTGTGTTTCCTAAGGACTAGGAAACACGTGAGGTTTGAGTTCCTATATACTTAGAGATTATTGTGTTACGCTACTAGAGCTAAGGCTAAAAGGAATATCACTAGTAAACTATCGGGACGGACACCTGTAGTTTAAGAAAGTGTGATATTCGCCTGTAATAGCTGTAGGGACTTACTCTAATATAAGTATAAGGAAGTCATTCGAAATCCTCCTCAGAGGTTGAGGTTTACCCATTGAGACTAGTTGGTAGAAAATGGGGTTCCTCTATAAATACCTAAATCCTTAATTTATTGTCTTTTCCTACACTTATAAATTTTCTTAAGTATTCCACTACTTTAGACACCGTCCCTTAAGGTGTTAATAACTCTTCTAACTAGTATCGGTTCAATAGGATCCAAGGCTTAAAAAGCCAAAAGTCGGTGCACTAAAGAACCTAGGAGAGTAGGATAACGCAAGCAAGTATTAAACCAGATAATAATAGAAGTTAAAAAATAACTAGCAACAAATAAACACATAAGTGAGATGGGAATGCAAATTAATCAACAAGCAAGTAAATGTAAGGCAAGAGAAAAAATCAATGAACTTAGTAAAACAAAGAAGATGGTTCATAATATGGATCAGAGGCCACCAAAAGGGAGACTTGTAATAAGGATCATGGAAAGATCATTAGCAAGAACAAGGAGATGGGCAACCACAAACGTAGAAACATAATCCAATAAATTATTCAAGCAAGTATACTGCAAAGGGGTCAGCACAAGAGACATAATCGAAGAATTTTTGAAGTAGTTTGCAATAGATATGTCAAATTTTGAGGTTTCATTCACCCGACCCTCAAACAAGCTCATAACTCAACCTTACATACCTAAAGAGGCATACAAGGGAGTGAATGCACCAGTGTAAGAAGAAAGGTGGAAAGTTTGTATGAGAAAGTGTATAGAACGAGTATACCATAAATAGTGGAGGTCCAACACCAAACAACGAAGGAGAGACTCCATACTAGAGCAGAAGATTGATAGGAAAGAGGAACAACTGCCAGATAAGGCACACGAGCATATATCCAGGCAAAAAACAACAAACACTCAAACACCAAAGAACCTAGGAAATCAGGATAAAGGAAGCAATACTCAAAATTGGCAACAACGTTGATTTAAAAGAAAGTGGCATAAGAGAGATGATTCAAATGGAAATGCAAACTAACCAAGAATCAAGTGAATATAAGGTATGACCCAGAATAATTAAACATAGTAATATGACGAAGAGGGATCATGGGATACATCAGCAATGTCCAATACACAAAAACACACTAGAGTTCATGATAAGGAACATATGGAAGGACAAGATCTTGTCCTTCCATATGTTAACAAGAAAATGATAAGGCATATGTACAACAAAGTTGTCAACAAAATGGTCATATAAAGGGGGCACAAAAGCATCATAAATAAGCAAAAGCTCAATGATAGAGAAACATTCAACCGAGTGGGAAACAAACCTTGAATAGTAACAGATTCAGAAAAGAAGCTACTATAGATGCAATAATCATACTGGGGCAGCAAAATAAAAAAAACACTATGAGCCAAGTGCTAAAGAGCCACAAAAGGAGCAAGCGCCCCCTACAAGACAACAAGTCGACAGGCGGAAAACTGACCAAACTATAAAGGAGGCGAACCAAGCAACCAAGCCAACCAACTAAACTATTGAGCCAAACCCACCCAAGGAGCAAAGGCACAACTAGAGAAAGACAATAAAGGAACCATGAAGCAATCAAGCAGAAGAATAGAAAGACTTTCGAAAAAAGAGATATCGATATGATGCAAAATCAACAAGGTAAGCAAGTAGAAGCAAGTATAACTAAAGATTAACTGGAAAAAATTAAGAGTAATAATACACGAAGCACATAAAATAATAGATAGATGCTACAAAGCCAAAACTAGATCTGAAAGAAGAAAGTTAAGGAGCATAACTTGGGAAAAGCGCCGAGAAGGAACTCAACGAAGTAGGGAAGGAGATATCAGTGCGAAGAAGAAACGCCAGACGAAGACCATGTATGGTAAAAATGAGTCACAAGAGCAAGGCAACAACGCAACCAAGGTCCATATACAATGAAACAAGAGACAATAAGGGCAGGACGACGGAGGCAACACCATAGAAAGCAAGAGCAAAAAGAGGACAAAGCTTCAAAGAGGGAGCCGTAGTAGAAAAACTAGTAGGTTACATAAGAAGGCAAGTCAAAGTAAATTTCATCTAGATTTAGACCTGGAGAAGTCTTGTCGCCGCCAGGAGAAAAGCCAGACGCAAGCCTAGAAATTTGATTGGTAAAGTTGGTAGGACAGCAATTGGGAGAAGAAGAGAAATTCGCAGAGAGTAGCGAAGGAAGAGCGGTTGTAATGCTTGAAAGAGGGGCGAATTTACATGTGAGAGGGATAGAAAGAAGAAGAGCGATGGCGGCTAGGGAAATAACCTAGGGGAGAGAGACATCAAAGGGAGCTTTTTATACTATTAGTTGATTAATAGTGGTATCAACTCATAGAAAAATTATTGATCACACCCTTCACAAGCGTAAGGTACATGCATAGGGACGGAGGCAGAAAATAAATCCTATGTGGGATAAATTTAGTTTATTTTTTAAGACTAATATATTAAATATAATTTGTAAATGGTAACTCCAAACAATACATGCCTCAAGAAAAAAGGAAACAAGAAAAGAATGAACAAAATATTCTACACCCGTATTGGGGATTAAAATTGGGCAAAATACATATACGGCCCCTCATACTTGTCATTTTTTTGCAAACGGCCCCCCGTACTCTAAAATATTCTATTAAACACTTGTACTACTATATCCCTATTTTATTGAACACCTATCATCCTTCGTGGCACAATGCGTGCACTTCATTCTCCATATAGAGAGTTGGATAATAAATATTTTGATGACGTGACTTTTCCTAAGCAAATCCAACCCATACACAAAGAAGATGTGGCTTTTAATGTGGAAATCTTTACTCCATGATTTTTTTTTCTTTCTTTTTGTCAAAAAAATATAATTCACCTCATGAATATCAAAATAGGCAACTAATAGTACAAACCTTGTATATTTACAATGAAAATCCCGATCTAAAAAAAATACAATGAAAATCCGGATCTATAGCTCAACACCATTACAATTGCGAGAAATGAAACAGCAAATTGAAGACACAAAACAAACAGCAAACCCGCAACAAAAGGCTTAGGTTTAAGATCAAGAGCACAAGCTTTCATCAACCAATCCTAAATTCATCCAAATTTAGTTCCATAACTGTCACCAACATCTGAATTTACGAGATCTAGACTCAATCAACGGAGATTTCTCACAACCAAAACCAATCTCCAGAAACCTTAATAATCACATCGAGCAGCATCAGCAACCGACCTCCTCGATGCAACGGAGGCAAGCTCTAGCCGAAAGAGGCACAAATCGGGGATTCATGATTGAGAGTAAGATTAGGGATTGAATAAAATAATGGAGAAGTGGAAGTCAAGGAAAGGAGGAGGAGGAGGAGGAGGAGGAGGAGGAGGAGGAGGAGGAGGAGAGAGGGTACAGAAATTATAGAACGGAGAGGAAGAGAATGGAGAGGAGAAAAAGAGGAGTAGAGAGAAGGTTTCAAGAACACTTCTTGAAGATACCACCACGATTCTTCTTCTTCTTCTTCTAGTTCTTCTGGTTCTTCTTCTTCTCCTCCTTCAATAGTTTGCATTTTTTTATACTCCATCTTACCCCTAAAAATTAATATAATGAATAATAGAAATTAAAATAATGAATTTACTTATGTGGCGTGCTAACATGGATAAAATTAATGTTATGTGGCGCTGATGTGGTTGTTAATCAATTGCGCGAGATTCACGGAGGACAAGAGGTGTCCAATAGAATAGGGCTTCAGTAGTACAGGTGTTTAATAGAACATTTTAGAATACGGGGGGGCATATGCAAAAAAATGACAAGTACAAGGGGTCGTATATGTATTTTTCCATTAAAATTTTGTACATGAAATACCATTACAAAGCCAAACAACACTTCACTATCATTGGAACAAGCTGATTGTATTATACAATGCATAGTACTAAAAATTATATAGTAACATTTTGAGGTGGGATATTATACATTCTAGTCCATCCCTAGATCCGTGCCTATACATGCCTATAAACAAATATCTTACATGGTAAGTTTCTAGGTTTTGGTTAACTAGTCGGAAAAGATCACAAATCTCATGAAATTGATTTTAATTATATGGCCAGGCCGGCTTATATAATATTTGATTGAATTGATTCCTTTCTTGGGAGAGGCATGAAATTTGGAGGAGGCCAGGTACAAGGAAGAATAGCTGTACATACACTAGCTAGGTTGGTAGAATAGAGAAGCAAAGCACTTACATGCATGTATGCATACGAGAATCGGTGGTACAGTAACCGGTAACCCATGTATGGAAGAGTAGGAATAAAAGAGCCTTGTTTCTCCACAACAAAGGAAAGTATCTAGGATCTTCAATTGCGTTGTGTAAGTAATTAGGTAGGAGTTAACCCCTTCATGAAGTATCTGTGAAGATCGAATTGGAAGCTACATCATTGCTTTAGCTTCTTGCAGAGCGTACAGCTCCCCAAATGGCCAACATTCCTCTCACCTTCCTCATCAGCCTCCTCCTCCTAACTCAAGGTATGTAATGCAACAAGTCCCCAACCCTCCTCTGTCTTGCTGATCATTCCTCTTTAATCCCCTAGCTTATTCAGTTTTTTAAATAAATCAAATTGTTCTATTTTTGCCAGCCTTCAAGCTTGTTTTTATTCCAAAGTGGCATGGATCAATGTAGCTAAGGTACTTGCAATGAAAAATACTAGCTAGCTGGCTCTATATAAATGATCCATTATGTTTTGCGTTCACAAATCCTCAATTTCTAAGTATCACATACACAGCATCCACAACTAAATGCAACCAACCCGACATTTGAACTCCAAAATTCTCATACATAAGACTTGCCCGGGTTTTGGAGCAGGCGCTGCAACCATCGGAGTGAACTACGGGAGGCAGGGCAGCAACCTCCCGCCGGCAAGGCAGGTGGCCGACTTCCTCCGGGACGCCACCATCATCACCCACGTCCGGCTCTTCGACGCCGACGCCGACAGCCTCCTGGCCTTCGCTCACACAGGCATCGCGGTCACCGTCACCGTCCCCAACGACGACATCTTGAGCCTGACGAACCCCTCCGCCGCCCAGGACTGGGTCCGCAGCGCCGTCTCCCCCTCCCTGGCCGCCGGCGTCGACATCATCCGCATCCTGGTCGGAAACGAGGTCCTCTCCACCGCCGACAGGCTCCTCATGCTCTCCCTGGTCCCGGCCATGCAGGCCCTCCACTGGGCCCTGGCCGCCGACTCCCTGGAGCGCCGGGTCCAGGTCTCCACCCCCAACTCCCTAGGCCTCCTCGCCGCCTCCTCCCCTCCCTCCGCCGCCCGGTTCCGCCCCGGGTACGACACCCACGTGATCAGGCCTCTGCTGGGCTTCCTCAGGGCCACCGGGTCTCCCTTCATGGTCAACCCCTACCCGTTCTTCGCCTGCTCCCCGGACACCCTCGACTTCGCCCTCTTCCGGAGCGACACCGGGGTGCTCGACCCCATCTCCAACCGCAGCTACACCAACATGTTCGACGCCCAGCTCGACGCCGTCTACTCCGCCATGACCGCCGCCGGTTACGGCGACGTGGACATCGTCGTCGCCGAGACGGGCTGGCCGTCCGCCGGCGACCCCGGTCAGGTCGGGGTCGACCCGGAGAGCGCCGCTCAGTACAACCGGCGCCTCATCGAGCACGTCAACTCTGGGGTCGGGACACCCTTGATGCCCAATCGGAGGTTCGAGACCTACATCTTCGCGCTGTTTGACGAGGACCTTAAGCCGGGCCCCACCTGCGAGAGACACTTCGGCCTGTTCAAGCCCGACATGACGCCGTCCTACGACGCCGGCGTTCTACGGCCGCGGCGGCGACGGGCGAAATCGGCTGCTTCCTCTAATTACCGCTGTCGGTTCGTTGTCACGGCTCTGCTTCTTCTGTCGAGTTTTGCTGTGGAGTTTCTCTTCTGAGTAGCTCGGTGATGAGCGCTCGTTGCACACTCACACCAGTCTTCCTAGTCAGCACTACTGCTGACCAACGATGTAAAACACCTCCACTGGCCACTGCAACTCCAACGCTCTGGAAAAATTGCTAGGTAACTTCTTTTTATACAGAAAGCTAATTGATCACAATCATCATGAAGCAAGCTAGCATCTGAATTTTTAGTAGTCGGTGTCAAGAGAGATTATCTATGATGACTATTTACCATGGGCAAAAGAGTATCTATAGAAGATCATAGTTCTGTTTTTATGGATGGCGGCATACTACCTGGCCTCCAATACTCGTACTTACTTGAACTTGTGACAGGTAGTGTCATTCCCGTACATATACATTGATCTTCTTTCCAATGACGTTAGGATAGACTCAAGCATTTCGATTGTCTTTCACTATCCTCATTAGCTTACTAGTTTCTACGAAAATCAATAGGCTCATGACTTCATACGAAACCCTTCTCAAAACATGCTGTTGTACTCTGTTCAAATTTGATTTTGCACATAATAGATCAAACATACTGCGACACTTAAAATGGTTGTGCCTGCCTTCTCTTTTGGCAGACTCAACTGGTTCATCCAAGCTCAAGAAACCTGGATAGGAGTCCATCGAGTCTCTGAAACTGAAGGGGCAAAAAGCCAGGGGCCATCTCTAGAAGAGAAGCCAAGCAAAAACAACCTGCAAAGGAACAGTGACTATGTCTGCTGGCTTATTATGGCAAGGCTTTCTTTACCAGCATTATTGGTGTTCAGAACGGTAGCAACTGCACTTTTCTACAGGATTGCAGCAGTCACTCACTAATGTGGATCCTAGTATGTCTTCAACACACCCGGATCATTTGTGCTTCCGCGTATTCCGAACCAAGATTTAGTTGCTAGTCAACCCCAGAAAAACTAATTTATTCTCTCTTTGCAGGTTATATGGAAGATCCAAGTACTGATTCATTCTGATATCCATGAAACCGAGACAAAATCTTCAATGCAGTATGTGAAGTACATGAAGCAAGATGTCTAAATTACACGCATTTCCATCAACCTTCTCCATTTTCAAGAAGATGTTGTTGGGTTCTGGACAATAAATTACATCCCAAGCCCTAGCATAGGATTAGTATGATAATCTAGAGTAATAATTAGTTTAGTTGATTATCTCAAAGGAAGAAACTGATTTGTAACTTCAAACCTTTCTTTTAATCATGAAAGAGCCCCAAGTGTTGATTATCTAACGGTATCCACGTGCGCACACACACAAAAAAAAAAAAAAAGTTCCCTGAGCATTCTAAACGAACACTTGTTGACCCTTAAGAGTTTGGAGCTGACCATATGTGGTTCATGGTTAAATAAATATACAACCGCTTTTGGGAAAAAGGTTTTACTTTGGAAACAAAACAGCACTTCTCGTGGTGCTATACTGTGAAACACTGCTACAGAATTACTATACATACATAGCATGCGTATATGATCACTCTCATGAGCTGAGCAATAGGCAAAACCCGCATCACTGGAGATGACATAAAGCTCACTTAATGCTAGAACAGTTAGAATGTGAGAACCATACAATGTGAGGAATGACACCCAAAACTTGACAATGACAGAGGTCCAAACTCCAAAGAGAGTTGAAATATGAACAGAACCAATCAACCAGATATGAACAATGCGCCCCACAACGGTTTAGGCTTTTTCGTCTATTTCGTTTTGGACATTTGGTGTGTTATTTTACTTATCGATCTCTTCAGATTTGAACAGCAATGTGTATATCATGCTACAGAATTAATTCATTAACCATGCGTATCATTAGTCCATAACCTTCAAAGTCATTAACCATGTGTATATCATGCTACAGAATTATTTCGTTTTAGATGAACTCTTTGTCTGCCATCCTAATAAAATTCAATAGGCAGGTCAGGTCTTACAAATCAGACCGCCACACAAATTCTTGTAATTAATATCATGATTAATTAGGGATTAAGGACAGCTGGAGTTGACAAGGAGAGACTAATCTGCCCTTTATAATGTCGGTCTAAACAAATTAATCTTTACTGCTGGATATGGAATGAATTAGTAGGCATACCAATATACCATGATTGATGTCCAGTGTCCACAATAGAAATTCAACCCCTCTTAGCAATGAGATTCTCTTTTTGTAGCTAATGGGGCTCTGTTGGGCTGCACCCCATGTTTGTCTTGTCTCCCCCTTTGGACTTTGATTTTCAGAGGATATCCATCCAACATATCTTCATTCACTAAAATCAACTTTCAAGGGAGGAGGAGGCCACCTCTTGAGTGCACTTTTTTTATTTATTATTTTCTTCTTAGAGTGGGGAAATAACATGTGCCAGATTATCTTGTATAAATGTTTTGGATTGACATGCAAATGATATTTCTCCATTTATTTTAAGCAGATTATCTGAGAGAGGATGGTTGAGACTATATATCCCATGATGTATTCTAAGCAGTCTAAACATCATCATAAGAAGAGAGAGAATGCTTGGGATGTCAACGTTCTAGATGGCATGAGAAGTAATGGTAAAAAGAGAAAAAATTAAAAGTTGATTTTCCTTCAAAAGAGCAGAAGTTGACCTGAAGATTTTGTGCACCCCGTCATCATTCGGCTGAGTAGGTGCTGCCCATATAGTCGGTGCATGATGATCACCTTTGTGACGTTACTGTATTTTGACCCCCATTGTATTCTATATGCATGGATTGGCTTTATATATTAAGAAAAAAGAAACCATGCTAGATAAGTGACTTCCATTTTCACTCAATACTATGGTCGTATGAATGGTATGATAAGCATAATAAATAAATAACGGAAATTTCGCCTGATGTATACCCCTAAACTTAAGGCTGTTTCATGTGCAACCCACTAAGATATTACATTTCGTTTAGTGACCCTCATATTTTTCTAAAATTTTGCCCCATATCTATTCCGTTAACCCTACTAGATGCTATTAAATTTGACGTTGCATGATGGGAACGAGCTCTGAGGGACTTTTAAGGTCGGTACAGTGACGGAAGAAAAACAGAAAAAAAGAAGCATAGATTTTAAGCTTTAAGCAAATTTAACAATTTCTAGGTAGGGTTAACAGAATGGGCATGGGGTGAAATTTTAAGAAATATGAGGGTTACCAGGCAAAATTTTATATCTTGCTGGGTATCACATGAAATTACCTTAAGTTGAAGGGCACCAAGTGAAATTTTTGAATAAATAAATATAATTAAAAACTGTCATGGAAAGATGTCAAATGACAATATCAAGGGATTATGCCTGTGTATTGATAGCCAAGGCCCAAGGCCTACCACTCAACACCACATCATCCGTGTACTTACTACTCCCTTTGTCATCTTCATTCAGACAGACGGACAGCACTATAAATATGCAGCAGCCCCATCTCCTGCAAACAAACCAAAGCACACCACACACAAGGAGTAACAAAGCTAGACGTACTAATAGCTAGCTAGCAACCAACCATGTCTTGCAATAAGGCTTTGCTCTTATTTTTCGCCCTTCTCCTCGTCTCTTCACAGCCAGGTAACCAACGCATAATAGTAATAATAATGTTTATGGAAAAAGACCTGCATTTTCTGATACCATCCACATCAATTAACTCAACTCATTTGTTTGTCTTGGGATGCGGTTTTCCAGGCATCGTTCAGGCGTTCAACCATGGAAAAGACCCGGTGGAGGTTTCTTCTTCTTCTTCTTCTTCATTCCACCTTCTGCATTACAAACAGGATACTGCAAAAAAGATCAAGTCAAGGAAGCTTTTGGAGGAGATAGTGCAGCTGGATTACGACTATGCAGGGCCGAACCCAAAGCACAACCCCAGAAGAGGAGGCGGTAGCCGGAACCCTTGAACTTATAACTCTCTTCATCCTCAAAAGGATTATAATTAATGCTACTATATAGTGGTTCATCTTTTGCTAGCTCTCTGAGGGAATTTTGGCCAGACTCATGAAATACACAGAGTTCCTCAGGCTGAGTGTCATAATACTAATTAATAATAATAATAATACTGCAAATCTTGCCTTGCTTTTGGAGAAATTAGGATTCAGAGAAATAGAGACTATTATGCATTGGTATTTCAGATTTCCCTAGTCCTCATTTCTTCCCAAGACAATGAAAATAAAGACCATGTACTACTTCTCTACATGTACATCTATGAACTTGTTGTAATAATCATATATTCCAAGTCCAACTTCAGTGAGAATTGGGCATGTGACATGTGCTTCAAAAGTTCCGTGTCATGCTCTAATTGCATGAAAACCCCAACACAAGGAAGTTTCTATTTTGAATACTACATTTCCTTCTACTAACAACAATTAATATATATATTATATATATACAAAGCAAGGGACAATAAGATTTATTCAGAGATAATTTCCACTCTCATTCCTTTTGATCCAATTTCTCTCCACTACAGACATAGAAATCGTGAACAAGCAGACCCTGTACTAGATTTTTGTTTTCACAAAATTTAATCAAGATTGCCAAGAAAAATAAATTTAAGAAACAGATGTGTATAGTTTTATGAAAACGTAGTATTCCCCTTCCTTCTTCTCTGATTAGTTAACCAAATGACCCTATGGTAGTGGTACCAATATCATTCTAAATCACCACTAATGAAAGCTCAATAGCAGTACCTTGACAGCAGAGGTAATCTTACAATCTCAAATTCATCATACCTGCCTTGAATTGAAAAAAAAAACAATACCAGAAGGCAGAGGCTGTGAATAGTCCATTTCGTCCAAACTCTAAATACCGTAATGACCTACAAGATTCAACTCTTACACTGCTACCAGGATAAATAACGAGCAACAAGTGAGGCTGACATGTTAGCTTTTAATCTATCACAAAGAAGCTTCAATGACAGGCAAGAAAAAACCTGATATATTAAGAAATGTAAATAGGTTCATCAAGGCCATGTATGCAAAACCTGATACATTTGCAGCTTAACAGGCTCTCAACCATATTTTAGCATTTCAGCCAAAGCAAAAATACCAACAAAAATTCATCCACAGAAACGCTTGGTTCATTATTTTAAGCAAGCTGCATCAAATATTTTCTCCACGTCGTACAGATGTGGCATATGAAAGCTGGGACGATACAAAATGCATAGCAGTTCACATTTGGCATATTCCAGACCCATTTGTTTGAAGCCAATACTCACACATGTTATGTTTCTCTTAGTAACATAGTAACCAACAATGTGAAAAATATACATGTACAATTATATACATCCAAACTAGTTAATCTATACTGGCACTTGTACACTGTTTACAACTTGCTAATTTTGTACAGAGAGTATTGAAAATATCCAGATTCCGAGAGAAACAATACTGACTGTGGCAACAGCTTGACCCAGTTCGTAGAACATATTTTGTCTCTCCTCCGGCAGATTTTTCCAATCTGTTAATCTGCATGAACCAATACCAAACGCTGTCAGAGCCCCGCATCAATTTAAGAACTTGCGTATTACAACTAGAACCATTAGTTCCCTGATTGAATAAGCTGAAGAAGCAGGTTGAGCATTCAACCAGAACAGAGTAAGGGACCATACCCTAAGTCAGCAATAACTATACTGATATTATCTTGGGAGTGCCGGTCCTATGATAGATGTAAAACAGATGTAATTGTCAGAATAACTGGCAGCTAATTCACGTTGAAACTCAGTTGGTCAAACGGTGTTTATCATCATTTACAAAAATAGAAAGTTATATGAAGATGATTACCAGAGCCATCTGTGCAAGTGAGTCACAAGCTAGCTGATGTAAGAAGACAGAAGAAAAGTTTTAGAATTGACAGATAGCATGCAAGGGAAGATGGATGAACTATGTCAATACAGAATGCACACCTGAACGTTACCATGTTGACGAAGCTGGTTCCTTACAAATGATACAACTTCTGAGCTGAGGAAAAGAAAAAGCACGGTTAAAATTCTATCCCCATCTAATAAACATCTAAGTGTGCATAATGGTTGAACATACACACATTGGACTCGGAGTTGAAAAAGTAACAGGGTTGAAACAAGAAGCTAAATAAATTTCTGACCAGCTTTGAATGAAAATAATGATCTGTTTAAGTCAATTACAAACAATGATCTAGAAATGCTGCACCTGCTCATATAATCCCATACACCATCAGAGGCTATAATTACAAATTCTGCATCTGATCCCAATGGCACTTCAGAAATATCAGGAGAAACAGTAACCAGATCTCCATTGAACCGTACTCTGGGAGAAAGAATAATTTGAATCATATGATCATAATAATTAGAGATTTTAAACATAAATGAACTGAACTATGCCGCTACATGAGGATTAAGACTCTCTTTAAGGAGCAGTATTATGTTTATTTTCATAAAATTAATGTTCCTCTAAAGGTTTTACTCCCTCAACATGGCACAAAAATAATGCTCATTTGCAACAGGATATAAGATTGAATACTGAAAGTAATGTGAAGAGAAGAACTTTTCACATTACTCGATAAAATCTCTTTCAAACTTGAGGACAATGACAATATACTTCGATTAATTCTCTATACATCAGGCTCTTACATTCACTAGTTGAAAAGAAACAATAAAGATAAACAAAATTGCAGTCAGAAATCTCCTGAAATTTGGCATAATTCAGTGCATAAGAGAAAAAAGTGTCACCTAGAAATGAACTTCTCGGACCATCGTCCTTCTTGAAATCCCTTTTTTAGCATCCTATACCAAGATTCGATGGTTTTATCAAATACATTACGTGAAAAAGTTGTCTCATAATAAATCATTTCATGATCATCTAATTGAAGGATAAGAGAAAAGAGCGAACTCATTTTTCTTGGTCTTGAAACGAATATCACCAAAAGCACGAGAAACAGCAATGTCTCCACATATTCTTCCATTCACAATCTACACAACATTTGTAGCCAAATTAACAGCAACGAGGAAATCTTGCCAAGCATCTGATAATGACTTAAACTTATTGGAGGCCAATCAAATATCAGTAGACATCATAAGCAAATATTCATATCTGAAAAGTTGTAATATAGAATGTGAAGACACACCCATCCACCTGCTTCTCTGATTCGCCTAATTTCTTGAAGTGATGCCGTGTTGCTTCCGTATGGTCGGTGGGGACTAGTCAAAATTTCTGGTTTCCCCGAACGTGAGATTACCTAATATATGTAAGTGCCAATTTGTCATTCCTAATCCATATACCCTCAATGCCCAATAAGAATTTCGAGGATCCCATGGATTAAGTGACATACCACTGATGAGTCCCCAATGTGTGCAATCAATAGCATATCCTTTCTAATGAAAACTGCCGTAGCTGTTGCCCCAGACTCGTCTTGATCCCCATTCACTTCTAGCCTTTTTAAAATGGTAACACTAAGAATCATCTTATAAAATGATTGGGATGTATGACAACGGTAAGATTATAGATTAGCTTACTGATTCAACAATTTAGCATCGACATTTGTAAAAGCTTCTTTCAGGGAGCCCTTAACAGCGTTGAGATCTTTGGAGCTTAGCAGTTGATTAGTATGTAGTGCAGAAACACATTCTTTGTAAAGTTCATCCCTGTACATGAAGTTCATGATAAATCTAAGTAACTAAAACTGCAGAAAAGTAGTTTCTTGATTTTAAATTGTAGAGAATATAGCAAGAAAGAAGAACCTTAAGAACTTGACAGCGGAAACACCTCCATGACCGTCAAACACAGCAGCGAAGGAGAAGCCGTCTAGGGTTTCCGGTTGAGCGATAACAACATCGTCCTCCATCTCCTCGCGAACGCCCTGCAACTTCACGGATCCCCAACGGATCCCGGCGAAGCCTCCGGCGAGCGGCGTAGGCGAGTCGATCGCAATTGCCGAGCACCTAGTACGCCGAAGCTCCCCCTTGAGGACGGCGCCCCTCTTGGAGACGGCTGTGGTTCTATTAGAGGTGGACCAGTCAACCTGGGTCAACATAGACCTATGCAACTGCTGCCCAAGCAACGCCATTGCAAGAAGCGAGAAAGTGGAAATGGTGGGAAATTTGGGGATAAGCCGGGGGGAGGATTTTTCTATATTCAGGTGGATAAGATTTGCAACGTCGTAACTGTTTCAACGGCTTAGATTTAATCGGGATGTAAGCAATCACCCCCCAAAACTAAACTAGCCTCGCACATTCGACCAAAAAAAAACTAGCCTCGCACAATTATAATTTAGATATTTAAATTAGGGTCTAGTCATAGGTAGGAAATATGAATAAATCTATATTTATTCAACTCTATTGCAAATTTGTTTAATTCTATTGTCAATTGCAAATTTGTTTAATTCTATTGTCAATTTGTTCACCTCTAAGGTCAATTTGTTCAACTCTATTGCCAATTTGTTCAACTCTATGGGCAATTTGTTCAACTCTATTGTCAATGTGTTCATCAATATTTGTTCAACTCTGTTTTCAATTTGTTTAACTCTATTGCCAATTTATTTAACTCTATGATCAATTTGTTGAACTATATTATCTATTTGTTCAACTCTAAATTGACCATAGAGTTTAACAAATTGGCAATAGAGTTGAACAAATATTCATGAACAAATTGACCATAGAGTTGAACAAATTGGCAATAGAGTTGAACAAATTTTGATGAACAAATTAACCATAAAGGGGAACAAATTGCCAAAGCGAAACAAATTATACGAACTTTGATTGCTATAAAATATGACCTAGATGAACAAATTGACCATAGAGTTGAACAAATGAGCAATATGGATGAACAAATTGACCATAGGGTTGAACAAATCGGCAATAGAGTTGAACAAATTTTGGACGCGCTGCGTCCGTGTTTTCCGAAAAAATGAGCGAAAAATTTGGCCGTGCCGTTTTTTTTCTTTTTTTTTTTCTGAGTGTTTGATCTCTTTTCATCCAATGGCTCTTGTTTATTCCTATTTCCTACCCTAAAACCCATTCCTACCGGATCCGGACCCTCTTAAAAATATCTTAATATACAATTATAATTTTGATATGAACTTGATTTTATAAATGAAAATATTCCTTTTTAATGACTTTTCCAGTACATATCGCGGGATTCTTACGCACCCCTTTTTTATGTTTCGCACCGTTTTTGCGCGAAACGAGAGTGCGGGCGAAACGAGGATGCACGCAAGGGTAAAAAAGTAAATTCGAAAATGGCTCAGGACAGGAGGCGCGAAGGCTCGTTGAGCGCCGGCGCTCACCCTCGTTGCGCGCCAACTAGGGTTTCCTCCGCGAGCCTTCGCTGAGTTGGGCCCACCGCGTGCACATGCACATTGCGTGCTGGCCCACTTCTCACGTTGGTCCACCTCTCGATAGGGTTGTTCATCAGCCCATAGCCTAACCAAACCACAAAAGAACGAACTGAACCATAAAATTTAAGGAACCGAGAATCAACCCGATGTAATTTTGTTATGTTCGGTTCTTTTTCGGGTTTAGTTCGTTTCAAAACCAAATGAACCAATTTTTTTTTACTAGAATACAAAATTGCATTGACATGATGTGGGTCTCACATTTAAGCCCAACTTTATAGCCCACATACTAAAACACTCTTGCAACATATGTATTTATAACATTTATCAAGTCCTCATTTCCCCAAAAGTTTAGATGTGGGAAGCTCTTCTTTGAAACTTTTCATGCGTGCCACATCCCACCTTCTATCCCACATTGAAAATTTTCAAAGTGTGGAGATTTAGATGGTATTATATAAGGTTTGAAATGTTTGAGTTGATAGTTTTATTGAACTCGAGTAAGGCCTATGAACCCATTAAGCCTAATACGATCCAAACCGAATAAAACTCACGATCCAAGGCAATGTTCATGTAAAAGTAAAAACATAAACCAAACGATAGTCAAACTTGATGAAGAATTGAAATCAATTTTGGCCTATGGCCCATTAGGCCTAAAACGATCCAAACCGAATAAAACTCTCGATCCAAGACAACATTCATGTAAGAGTAAAAACATAAACCAAAACGATAGTCGAACCTGATGAAGAACTGAAACTAAAGAATTGAACTCGAGTTGGGCTTATGGGCCCATTAGGCCTAATACGAAAACTGAACCGAACCGAACCGAGATCCAAACTGATCTCAACCGAAAACCAAAGTAGTCTAAAACATGAATCATATCGAATACTAAACCGAACTAGCTCGGTTACGGTTAGGTTCGGCCCTTTTCGGTTCGTTGGAACCGATGAACAACCCTACCTCGTGCACAGGCCCGTTGCACGGCGCGACGACTAGGTCAAATCCGACATCGAACGAGAAGCTTTGGCCCCAACCGATGCTCCACCACCACTGCCGCCACTATGCGACGTCCACCCAACCGGCGACACTCCACATAATTAATAATAAAAAATGATCTTTTCTTAAAATAAATTAAACAATACGATAGTCGAACATGATGAAGAACCGAAGCTAAGGAATCAATCTCGAATTGGGCCTATGGGCCCATTAGGCCCAATACGATCCAAATCGAATAGAACTCTCAATCCAAGACAACATTCATAAAAGAGTAAGAACATAAACCAAAACGATTGTCAAACTTCATGAAGAACCGAAACTATGGAATCGAACTTGAATTGGGCCTAATGGGCCCATAGGCTCAATTTCAAGTTTGATTCCTTAGTTTCAGTACTTCATCATGTTCGACTATCGTTTCGGTTTATGTTCTTACTTAGATCGAGACTTCTATTCGGTTTGGATCGTATTGGGCTTAATGGGCCCATAGGCCTAACTCGAATTCGATTCCTTAGTTTCAGTATGTACTTCATCATGTTCGACTATCATTTCGGTTTATGTTCGTACTCTTTTATGAATGTTGTCATGGATCGAGAGTTCTATTCGGTCTGGATCGTATTAAGCCTAATGGGCCCATAGGCCCAATTCGAGTTCAAATCCTTAGTTTCAGTTCTTCATCATGTTCAAATAGTGTTTCGATTTATGTTCTTACTCTTTTATGAACGTTGCATTGGATCGAAAGTTCTATCCGGTTTGGATCGTATTGGGCCTAATGGGCCCATAGGCCCAATTCGAGTTCGATTCCTTAGTTTCGGTTCTTTATCAAGTTCAACTATTGTTTCAGTTTATGTTCTTACTCTTTCATGAAATTTCCCTTGGATCGAGAGTTCTATTCAGTTTGGATCGTATTGGGCCTAATAGGACCATAGGCCCAATTCGAGTTCGATTCCTTAGTTTCGGTTTTTCATCAAGTTCAACTATTGTTTCGGTTTATGTTCTTACTCCGTCATGAACGTTACATTGGATTGAGAGTTCTATTCGGTTTGGATCGTATTGGGCCTAATGGGCCCATAAGCCCAATTCGAGTTGAGTGTTTATATTTATGTTAGGCATTGGATCGAGGGTTCTATTCGGTTTGGTCACGGTCCTTCATTTTCCATGATTCCGGGTTCCGGTCCAAACCCGGAAAGGACCATAATATATTATTATTTATAAAAAGTATGTATTATAACATGATTATAGATTATTTTTAATACATTTTATTTATAAAATGTATTTAGATTACATATAAACCTATTAAAATATAAAATCTATTAATAAAATAATTTTTTTAGTATAAAAATAAAAACAAAATTAAATTAAATATATTATATTATAAAATAAAACTGGTCTGACCCGAACCGGTTCGGAACCGGGATTCCGGGTCCAATCCGGTCCGTGTTTGTGAAAATTCAAGTCAACCCGACCCAACCCGTTTACGGGTCAACCTGATGACTTGTAACTAAAAAAAACTGACCTGTGGTCCGACCCGTTTTTCTGGCCCGTAATCCATATCCCTAACTTAAATATTTTAAACTTTTAATTTTATACTTAGAAAAAACCACTAAAAATATAATATGCATTGTTTGCAGATGGACTTCAAAATTTTATTGTCCAAATAACAAGCACATATGTATTAAGCTTCACTAGAGTATGTGTTTTATAGTAGCATTCGGCCTTGAGATTTTGTCAAAACTCGATGTGGGAGAATTAGTGATGGAGCATTGACTTTCTCCCCATCCCACATTCCCATCCCACATGGAGATTTTGAAAAGGGGGAAGGAGCTTTAGTTATTATAAAAGGCTAGGTATAAGGAGATAGTTGAATGTTTTTATTTGGGCTTTTATTTCAAGTAAAGGCCCATATTAAAACAAAGGCTCATAGTTAAAACCAAGCTTCTTTCTTAAAGAAAGGGCCATATTCGGGGAAGTGATACACATTTTGAGGGTAACCATGGCCAGCACGCAATACGAGGCGCGCAACCAGGGGTGTGCGCAAGCCCTGGTTGCGCGCTCACCTTCGTTTTGCGCCGGCGCTCACCCTCGTTTCACGCCGCGTGCTGCGTGCCGGCCCTGGTTTCCTTTTTCGGTTTTTTCAAAAATAATATTTTTCCCTTGCAAGAACCCTAGATGTGCGTGAGCCCAAGATGCGCGTAAAATGGGGTGTAATTATTAATAAAAGCGGGTGCGTATTACAACAGACATACATATTGATTCAATACATAAATGATTAGAAAAAAATTATTTTTCCATTTTCAAAATTTTTAAATTGACAATTTTATTATAAATACTCTAGAAGATAGTTTAATGATCGTACCTATATAAGGTAAAATATAGATAAAACCCTTTCCATGGTTGATGGAACACTTTAGCATTGCTAAAACCCTTTTCATGCTTAATTTCTATGACGTGAATGTCTAGGGATGTAGAAAAGTTTTGTATTTCATGTCTTGTATGCTTGCGTACTAAGGCTCTGTTCCTTTACGCGGACTGGAACTGGAACCCGAACTCGAATTACTAGCTGGAATCCGAACTGGAACTAGATTACTAACTGGAACTAGAATCGATAAATGAGCTGGATCAATGAATATGTGTTCGGTTGACCGAGTTGGATAAAATTTTAAATATGGGTAAAATGACAAAAATGGACATTAGTATAGTGGTAAATTACAATTGTACCACAACATTTTTATAACAATTTGGCTGTCACGTGGTACTCACGTGCACTGATATTTACAAAGCCAAATTCACGAAATTCATTTCACAAACCCGATCAGATTTGTGGAGGTCCATCCGTCTTGGAGTGCGACTGGCGATCAAGGTTCTTCAACGTGTTCGACTCAGTCGGGCTGGTAAGTGAAGCCGCCTTCTTTTGTGTTCTTCGCCCGATGTATTAGGAACATCCGAGTTTGGGGCGTTGACACAAACGACCTAATTTTGTGCAGTAGCTTCATTGACGACACAAAACGTCGTCCAACGATCTTGTGCGGCCAGTTGAAGGAGAAGGGTGGACGAGAATGACGAGGGTATTAAGGTACGTCATTGGCGCCGTGTAATATTGAGGCTACTGCGGTTTCAGTAGTCAAAGTAATTGGATTTATGAATTAGGGTTCCAGAAAATTAGGGATTTTTGCATATGATAATTAGTAATGTCGACATTACTAAAAGATGGACACGAGAATTTGGATGTTGAAATTTTGGCCTGCAAATACGATATGTGGAATTTCATGATTAAAGACGGAGGACAAAATTGATATGCCAGAGTTGAATTTGTAATGTTTATGAGAAGTTTTTTCATGAGTCCTTTTTGTATGATCAATTACTACTTGTCTTGATGTATAATCGTTTTATATCACTATATGAGTTGTGAGGCTCTATGCGATTCAAATGCACACAGATTTTTGTTGCTTTTATAAGTTCTCTTGTAGGAGTTGGTACCTAGGGAAATATAAAATCTGAAATTGAGTGAGGGTCCAAGGTGGAAAGTGCACATGTGGGAGATTAGAAATGAACATCCGAGTTTTCCTATGAGTGCTGATGATGAAAATTTTATTCTGATTGAATGGATGAAGGGCAATGGTAGCACATATTATTTTGATCAAAGAAAATCATTGACAGAACTAAAACGATCGATCTGAGATGGTCACGATTGAATTAGGAACCATTGAAGAATATAGATTCTTGCCTAATCTTAGATGGTTCACCCTGATTGAATTTGTATGACGCACCGTGTATTATGCTTGTTGCAATGAATTAACTAGTTAGAGTGCTCCATTGTTATTTGTTGTTGTCATGCTTTCTTGTTCTCCTTCAAAGTATGTGTCGGGTTTGTAAGGATACATATGTTGTGTGATTGCATTGTATGGTCTTCTGAGTGTGAAATTGTGACAAGGTTTGGAAAGAGTTTGGAGAATAACAGGAAAATGACATCTCAACAACCTAAGGAAAAGACATCTCAACAACCTAGGGAAAAGAAGTTCCAATGGAACGAAAACGAGCAAAAAAAATTGCGTATAATCTGCCGTGAGTATCACAAGAAGAATGGTTACACCACACACTTCAATTGGAATGAAATCTCAAAGAAGTTCATGGCTCAAGGTGAAAGGAAAGTCACGACAAAAGAGGCAAAAAATAAATTTGATTACATGAAGCCGATATGGAGGGCTTGGTCAGATTTGCGTTTCAAGGAAATGGGGGCTGGTTGGTCTGAAAAAACCCGGACCATTATGGCTAGTGACGAGTGCTGGGATATGAAGCTTGTGGTAGGTCTTCCTTCTCATTCTTTCAGTTGAATAGTCTAAATTCAGTTACTTGAACATTTTTTTGTGACCTAGTTGTTTGCTTCTGTTGTGTAGGAAAATGAGAAATACAAGAGATTCTGCAACAAACCTCCCGACCCTGAATTTAGTGAGCTGTGGGATGCGGTATACGGCAACATTTGTGCAACCGATCAATACGCAATGTCCGCTAAGATTGAAAAGGATCCATCTCAACCGTTGCTGACTAACGATGATAAGGACAACTCTCAGTTCTATGTTGGATCTCAAGAGGAGTTTGTCTACGAGCAGTATGGGGAGCAAGTGGACCCAACAGTTGCACAATAAACTCCTACTCAATAGGCCCAGACGCCAGCAACTTCAGCTGCGCAAAAGAGAGGGTACGCAGGTGGTGCTCATATATGCATTACATATTTCTATATGGATCTATTTTTTACATGCTTTGTTGTTATAGTAGATTGCTAATTCGTTTGTATATTTCCTTGTTTTAGGTCTAGGTGTGATGGCTCGGAAGCCATTGAAGAGGAGTGTCAAGATATTAGTGTTATGCCATTTGTTGCTAATGAATAATGATTGGGCCATGTCTGCCTACTACAAATCTACAATAGGTAAATTCAACTAGCATGAGGCTAGTTTGCACTAGTATGAGGTTAGGAAGTGTATGGTTTACAATTTCTTAGTTTGCACACTTCCATTCCAACTTGTTTGGCTTTGTTCGGATTCCACTTTAGTAAAGTTGTGGGATGAACTATATACTTGATCACATATAATCTAATCAAATTCAACTTATAAGAAGTGTTTGAGATATAATTTCTTAATCGATTAGTGTGTCAGTACATGAAAAGTAAATTATATGAGATTCCAAAGAGGATTCCGAAATAATGAAAAACGAGAATTTGTAACTTGCATTTGTTTTGTACACCTACGAATGTAGGTTCCTAAGAAAGACACCTTATTTCAACTCATCTTTTACCGGGATTATATGGATGAGGCAAATAATGGATTCGGGGTCAGAAGTGAGGTGTATAAATGTCTTTCGTATGGAGAGACATGTCCTTCGACGTCTTTATGGAGAGCTAGAAGAACACCATCGACTACGACCATCGAAGAACATGTCTGTATTGGAGAAAGTGGGAATACTTCTCCACACAATTGCGCATGCATCGTCTAATAGAGCAATGTGTGAGAGGTTTCAGAGGTCCGGAGACACCGTCAGTCGTGTCCTACATGAGGTGCTTGATGCATTCATCGGCACCAAACTAGGAATCAAGGGGCTCGCTAGCCGATTGCTTAGGCCTCGCGATCCAAGTATCCTTGAGATTCCTGAAAGGGTGGTACTTGATGAGCGATACCGACTATTTCAGGTATGCTGTGCGATAACTTTTGTACCAGTTATGGGTATTCATTCAACACTATGTACTTCTCCACACTATTTTGGCAATGCAATTTCATTCGTCGAACAAAGCTTTTATACTTTCATTGGGTTGACAGGGTGCTATCAGTTGCATCGACGACACACACATCACAACATGTATACCACGTGCCAAAAAACAACCCTTTAGGAACCGCAAGCAAGTGTGTCCATTCAACGTCATGACGGTATATGACTTCGATATGTTTTTCACCTACGTAGCTGCTGGCTGGGAGGGTAGTGCACACGACGCACACGTCTTTGACCATTCATTGAGCAACCCCACGTTGAATTTTCCACATCCACCCTTAGGTAATAATGTACCTTGCACTATTTCCCAATTCTTTAAGATCTGATATGTGTGTTAACTAGTTGTGATTTTAGGTTGATACTATTTGGTAGAGAAGGGATATCCAGACAAGGAAGGTTACATGGTCCCGTATTCGAGGGTGATTTATCATCAATCCCAATTCCAGAATACGGTTCCAAAGAACACCCCACAAACATTCAACAAGGTACATTCGTCGCTATGTTCTTGAATTGAATGGTGTTTCGGAGTCTTGAAGAAACTTGTCCGTATGTTGAGCTACATGACAAGCTATCCGATTCATATTCAAATCGCCTTGATCGTCACTTGCTTTTGCATCCACAACCACATATTAAAGGAGAAATTAAACAATCGGTATTTGGATGAGGAGTATGAGGACCCTAACCTTCCTCCCCCAGGTACCAGAAGAAGGGGAGGACAATGAAACGTGCGGAGTGAGGGAGTTAAGAGATTCCATAACGACCCGTATATGAATACGCTTAGGTTCTAAGGAGTTTGGTAGTATCTTTTTGTAAGTAATTATAAAAAACCGAAATCAGGGACGTACTCGGGCAGTCATATTCAAGTGTTCTTCATAGAATGCTTAGGCACAAATGCTTAGTTGGTAGTAATTTTTGGTAAGTAATTATGACCATTTTGTTTAGGGGTATCTATACTCGGGTAGTCATATTGGGGTGTTCTTCCTAGAATGCTTAGGCACAAATACTTAGTTTGTAGTAATTTTTGGTAAGTAATTATAACCATTTTGTTTAGGGGTGTCTGTACACGGAAAGTCATATTGGGGTGTTCTTCATAGAATGCTTAGGCACAAATGCTTAGTTGGTAGTAATTTCTGGTAAGTAATTATGACCATTTTGTTTAGGGGTATATTCATACTCAATGAATATTTACGTTGAATTGGGTTGATCTCAGGAACACAAATGTAATTAGTTTGTAGAAAACAATGACACATATGCATGCTATATGTATTCATGTTTTGAGTACGACCAATCACGTTATTTACGAGTTGTGTAAAGGATTGCCCGGTTGTTTATTTCATGGTATTGCAAATATGTGTTAACATTAACTCATTGCATTTGTGTTAACCTTATCTCAAAACCATATCAAAATTTATGTACGTCCTTGTTATGAGATGTTTAAAAAAATACAATTTGAGGGAAAACATAAAAGAGAACATAAAACTATAATATTGGATATGGTACTTGTTCATATGCCAGAGTACCCCAAACACAACATAAAATGAAACACAAGGTCAGGTATAAGAAACCTGAGTTCACCTAGATTACACCTAAAAACAACCAACCACAATGACAAATGACTGAAACGATTACACAACAAAAATGATAGAAAGCCGATAGAGGGAAAATAATAATCGTAATGGAACATAGTACACTAGGAACAACCATGATGAAACGAGGCCCCAAACCGCCGATCCCTACCCTCCAATTCCGTACACGATGGCGCTGATCTCCTCCTTGTCGCCGATACACAACTGTTGTTGAAGGGGAAAAAACAAGAAATTTTAAATGAAAAAGGTCATCAAAACTGAGTTCCAATCATAAGTGTAACTAGACTTACGCTATTTGGTGTGGCCTTAGGGTCGTTGTTTGAGATACCTTTCTCGTTGAGCACGAAACTTGTTGATCCATACGTTATCCGCTTTGCACTGCAGTAGTATGCCATCAGATTCACGATTGGGGTGTCCCTAGCAATCCTAAAATGTGTACTTTGCCGATCCTTCATGAATAAAATGTATAAAGGTCAGTTTATAAAACAAAAATAGAAGAAATGTAAAGTGTGGTAATGTTATACCTGATCGACAACGGATATGAGGATAGTGTTAGGAGGAACCGGTGGTTGTGAATAAGTAGGCATGTTACTTGACATGCTTGACTTGGAAGTCATCTCAAGTGTGCTGAGCAAAGTGTTGTAGTTGGAACTTGTGAGGTATCCTAATTTTACAACAAAGAAAGTGTGTGAGTTAGTTTGCCCAAAATATCGATGCTTAAAAAAGCCAGCATGCATGGATAAGGGAGAAAGCAGGCCCCACAAACAAATACAAGAGGACAAATGCATGTAAGCAATCTCCACAAACAAATAGTGCCTTTATTCGTTTCAGCCCAACAGTCGAGTTTCACAATAGCCAACAGTGAGTTTTCACCTTTACAAAAGCAAGTTTTGACTACTGTTGGCTTTTGAAATGTAATGCAACACTACAGTCTAGGTGGGTAAAGTAAATGACAATTTTAAAACACTATTGACACACCAAATGAGGTATGAGATATCTAATTTTGACCATGCAAGCACGCCTACATTAAATGCATTGAACCACCTATCAAATTTTTGTATCAATTTGGTACACCTAAATCAGTGGTCACTGCTCAAACTAACAGCTTATTAGCCTAGTCAATGACACACCAAATTAGGCATTGATATATATGTTTTTGACTATGCAAAATATGGGTTAGACATGCCTACAATAAATGAGTTGGATATTATATTACTACACCAAATGAGGTGAGAATTTGAACTCATCAAACAGGTCCGAATTTCCAAATTGCATCTTCATTTAGAAATCCATTTTGAAATTCTAATTATTAACATTCAAGGACAAAGGAGAACTTGAATAATAGTAAGTAGTAAACGCTTACTTTATGCTCATTCAATTATGGAGTGGGAGACTTCTCATGTATGAGTAATGGTAGCAGTCCCCTAGTTTCTCAAGCCTTAGATTTTTCAGTGATGAGACTTCTTAGCCTATGTGTAATTCTAGAATATGTCGACATTTTGATGTCGGCCAACTTTTCCCATGTTCATAGTGCAAAACAAAATGGCATCAAGCTTATTAGTTTAGTATACATATGAACTTGTGTAGTAAGCATATGAAATATGTAAATTCATAAATCCCAGTTCAAGGAAGCGGAGGACAAACCTGGCTTTTGAACCTTTGCCAATCCAATCTCACACAACTCATGAAATTTCATCTGTCATGGAGCACCTACATCAACAAAATGGTAATACAAATTTATTGGTTCACTTACAAGCTGAAAACATGGACACAAACACAACACACACTCTCTTCCAATTTCATTTCAATAAACTTATTGCATGACATAACTAACAACAACCCAGCATGAAAGGCTAGGTAACATAGACATTGAATACAAAAGCACGACAACAGACCCACATGCATACTGACCTAAATGCTAAGCACCCCGTCGTCTCTCCTAATCATCTGCACCAGATTCTCCATCTGATGGGCCCGAATCATTGATAGTTGTGGCACCAGATTCTACATCCTTGATCGTGATCGGTCCCCATCTCCATTGAATACTTGGTCCCAGACAACGGTTCTGGCCAAATCGACCCCATTCGTCCTGAACCGCTTGAAGTTTGGATCAACTTGTAGTGAGCAAGGCATAAGAAAAATCCAATTCTGAAATGTACTACATGATTGTAATTCGTAATTGGAAAGTACCTAGGTCATCATAGTCCACTAGGAGTCGTCACCAACAACGGTACCCAAGACATCATCGAACTGTATAGGCCCGACACATTATGCTGTTCGGACAAAAGCTTAGCCACAAACGCCATCGTAACTTGTTGTAGTCGACCCTATTCTTGGCAGCTGACGCTATCATGGCATCACCGGTTTGGGTGACATATGCATCGGCTACATCTTGATAATTTATGTGTGGATTAGGATATGCGAGACGCTGCGCATCTCGGTAGAGTCTCATGACGGTCTTGTTTCTGTCATCGTTCCATGGTTGGTGTGGGTTCATCTGTGTAATACACAAAAACAGTAAATATGTTTAGAACATATCAGCGACCCCAGTGAAATGGACAAGCACACAAAATCGACACTAGAATAGTTCATAGTTGCTCACCTTGGCAAGCACAAGTAATGAAAATTTATGTGATACTGGGAGATGAGGGAATCACCTAGCGTATGAACATCATATTTATAGAGACTACAGGACATGAAAATATGCTTACAAACAAACCATTATAATATTAATAAAGTTCACTACAATATCATGAATGCGACCAAGCAAAAACCCTATAAAGTTCTAAAGAAGACAAAGTGGTGTAATGTTGAATCATCACATCAATGTACCACCATTACGTACTATTTAATAAGACACATATGCAACTGTTTTCAGCCAAAATAGCATACCACATAACATTTGAACTAACGGATTTAAGATTCAAGCATAAAAGACACAAACATAGATGACAAACCCGAGGGCGCACGCCAATAATTTCCAACGTCGCACAAACTTTCTTGCTTCGTCTAGCTCCATGGAAACGTTCACTACATACGTCGATATCTCGGAGATATGATGTGCATGTTGTTCAGCATCGGACTCCAAATTTACGACATCCGTCCTCACTAATTCTAACTTCACAACTAGTTCCCTGGCATGTCGCTTGTGGCGTAGTGCAACGCACTGCAGCCTTCTAATCGTGGGACAAGCGGAAGGCTCGGTTATGAGCTTCTTATCTGAATTAGAATCTCCTTACACCACAATAAACAAATGAGGTTAGTTCTGATTGCACAGAATAAAGATATGAGGAGTCAAAATTGTGCTTGCTTAACAACTGCATGTTATATTGTAACCTCATCAGAAGATGGTTGCGGTGTAGACGGCCCATCCGAATCCCACACATAAGCCGGATAATCACACATAATTCTATCGCTTTTTTGTATAGATCCTTGAGCTGCCATTGTCTCTTACACTGTAATTCAGATGAGATAACATATATAAATGCATGCTCTCATTCAACATAATGTGTTCATGCTCATGAATTCAAAAAATGTAATAATGAAGTTGCTGCAAAAAATTAAATATTGGAATGCATGTAACTCATATTTCCTATAAGCAACTATTCCCAACCCATATTTCTACATCGATTTCTCAATAAACAGAGTCCACAGACCACAAATTGATGACAACAAAACACTCTGGTCCATGATAAAAAAAATCTGAGATGTTATTTATTATATATTCTTTTTGCATATCCATAATTACCTCATGTTATATATTAAAACAACAAAATATGTGTTCAGGTCCATGAAAAAAACTACAACATTGCTTCATATAGTAAAAAGAGCATGGAATAAAGAGATATTTCTAACATCATACAGTTCAATAGTCTTGAATTGAGATTGAATTCTGGTATCTGGACTTTGAATTGGGATATCAACGTTGGCTACGACTTGATGGTGGCGACCGCCGCCTAAATGGCAGTGCCCGCTGCCATGAAGTTCCGGAAATTTACGTGTCCGTGGCGGCGACCGCTGCCCCACAAGCAGCAACCGCCGCCAATTCAACTTTAGCTACGGAATTGCTCAAGTAAACGGCATTGCTCACGTAAAGATGCATTCACAAGACGTTTGTTAGCGTCACAGAGTCCCTCAATAATATAGCATATGAGGTCCTTGGTAAGATAGCCATGGTGGGGACAACTAGCGATGAGCCTCTTGTAGCGCTCATAATAGTCATAGTCCTCCCCTTGCTCCAAACTACTGAGCTTCTTCTTGATAGATGTTTGCTTGGAAGCACGAAAGTACTTCTCTAGAAAAGCCTTTTTCATCTGGCCCAAGTAGTCATTGAGCCCGACACCAAATAAAGGAGCCATTCTTTAGCGGAGTCGGCCAATGAGAGAGGGAAAGCTCGAAGCTTTATTTGATCCTCCGTGACATCGGTTGGCTTCATGCTCACACACGGGGCATGGAACTCCGTCAGATGCTTGTTCGGGTCTTCACCACTCAACCCGTGGAAGGTGGGTAAGTGGTGGATGATCCCGGACTTGAGCTCGAACTTCACGCCCTCCCCAAGATCCGGGAACTGAACAGCCAGCTGCTGTTGTTGTAGATTGGGCGCGGTGAGTTGACGAATAGTTTGATCCGCCATGACTTCTTCCAGTTCAGAATCAAAGAGAGAGAGAGGGTCTAGAAGATTGTAGGATGTAGAAGCTCTGGGAGCACTCCTTATCTTCTGAAGAGTCCTGTTAATCTCTGGGTCAAAGAGAACAGGAGAAGTATTAGTAGACCGGGTACGGACCATAAGACAGGTCCGAAGCCAAAGGGCGTTTTTAGGCTCGAACCGCGGGCGCGCTGAGGGGGCCACGGGCGCGGTTCTGGCACAGAAATGGAAAACGAACAAAAATCAAACAAGAAAAGGATTCCCCGGCAACGGCGCCAAAATTTGACTCGGCTAAAGTCGTTGTGCCAAAATCAAAGATAATAACCCAAACAATGCAAACACAGTATAGAAAGCAAGTAAGGGGTCGAACCCAAGAGAATCAGTTTCTTAGATGTATTTTAGTTCGTTTCATGCAAATCAAACAAAGAGGGGATTTTGAAGGAGTTTTCAATCAATATTAGCAGGTAGAGTTCATTCAATCAATTCCACTTTATTAATCCATTGATCATCAGTTCATCCACTTCTTTATATTCCTAGGTCAATTCCAATCCTTATCTTAATTATTTGCTAGTCCACGGTCCTAGCAAAAGTATGATATGAACAAGGACGCTTAATTCAAATCATGCAATACACACAAGGATAATAGGAAATTGAATCATGCAATCAAGCTAAGAGTTTCATGCATAAAGCAACCATTGAATACTCTTCCCTAATATAGTCCACGGTCCTAGGATAGAGTTGTTTCAAGAATAGGAAAGATGCATAGACAACAACCAATACTAATTCAACAATAGATCTAAGCCAACTAGACAAGTTGATCAAGCTCATATAATCAAACAGAGATCATGGGATGAAGCACAAGAGTATCAATAAAGACCTAGGGATAAAGAAGTTACCAGAATTTCACAACTTCATAATAAAGCTTCCTTCATTGAATAAACTCCAAAGGAGATTAGTTCTCCATTACAAAGAAAACTAAAACAATTAATTGAGAGAAAGTTGGGATACAAGAGATATGAGTTGGATACCTAAAACCTAAGACAGGCACCTCTTTATATAGCTCAAGGAACATGCTCCCCGAGATAGATAAGGAAAGCGGCGAAAGATAGAAAAGAAAACAAGATAGAAAAGATTTCGTCCGCTTCGGAACTCGGCATCACTGCGACCACGGCGGGTCTATCTTTGGGTTGGCTATGTCGGCTTCTACCGCGGCCTTCACAGGATTAGATTGTCGTCACCTTCCTTCACCGCGACCGCGACATGGGCACCGCGCCTGCGGAATATGGGTAGTGGTGAACTTTCTCTTCAATTTAGCTCTAAAAACTCTCGATTCCTCATATCTTGTGTCTTCGGTCTTCATATTACAATAACGCTCAAATCTAACCTAAACACACTCAATAACGCTCTAAAATACAAGAGTTAAGCCATACAAAATAGGGCGAATCAGGTATTTTTCCTTACTTCCCCTATTTTTTTTTTGTCTTTATACATTGAGGACAATGTCTATTATAAGTGTGAGAGAGTTGGATTTATATTACTATTACTTATATATAAAAAAAAGAGCCACAAAAATAGAGTAAAAAGGCATAAAAATCCTGGGGTGGACAGAAAACCCGAAAGGGAAGTGACTCGGCTAAAGTCGTCGTGCCAAGATCAAAGATAAATAACCCAAACAAACAAACTAAGTATAGCAAGTAAGTAAGGGGTCGAACCCAAGAGAACTATGGCCTCTAGTACTAATATAATTATCGACCAAAGAATAGGGGGGATTTAAGAGAAAGATATCTAAACTAAACTAATCTAGGAAACAAATAACAAATCAAACAAACATGCAAATATGGGGAAACAAGTGATAAGGAGACAAGTTCATTCAAAAGATCCACTCATGATATAATCCCTCGATCATAGATTTATCCATTGATTTCATTCACACCCATGGTTAATTTCTATCCTGATCATTAACAATCGCAAGTCCACGGTCCAAGCAATTCTATAACCCTAGGCAAGGACGCTTAACCTAGAATTAGCATAGAGAACAAGGATATGCAGGATATAATATCAAACAATCAAGCTACGAGTCAATTGCAAGATAAAACAATCAATTCTCTTCTTAATCCTAGTTGCATAGACAACAGGTCTAGGTTAAGTTGTTTTCACAGATTAGTTTTGTCCACGGTCCAAACCTAATCAAACTGTAGAAAGCTAATCAATTCAATAGGGTCGCGAATCCTAGAGAAACAATCAACAATCATAAGATGAAGCACAAGAGAATCAATATTAACCAAAGGATAGAAATCAATTACCAAAATCTCACGAGTTCATACATCAGAGCTTCTCCCTTGAACAAACCCAAGGAGACTAGCTCTCCATAACTAAACTAAAAACCTAAAAAGAGAAGAATTGAATTATGAGAAGGATGATACTAAAAACCTAATGCTGGCTCCTCCTTATATAGCCCAAAGAACAAGCTCCACGAAATAGATAAGGAAAGAGGCAAAAGATAGAAAAGGAAATAAGATAGAAAGATTTCGGCCCGCTTCGGATCCGGCATCGCCGCGGTCGCGTCGCCACCACCGCGCCCGCGCTTTCACAACAGAAAGGAACAATTCGTCTCGGCGGCCACCGCGGTCGCGGTGGACAATCCGCGGTCGCGGAATCTCGACAGAACCACTAGCGTCACTTCGGATGCTGTTTTGACCATCTTCGGCTTGGAATCTGACTTCGGTGTAAAATGATGAATTGAAGCCCTTGAAGTTAGCTTTCCAATGGCACCGGAATCAGCTCAATCCGACCTCTGTAGCTCAAGATATGGCCTTCGCAAGCAAGTGGTGTCGCGCAGACAGCTCAAAACGCCTTAAAACTCTTGATTCTTGAATTCTTGTGTCTTCGGCCTAGATATTACAATTACGCACAACTCTAACCTAAACACACTCAATATAGACCTAAAATACAAGAGTTAACCTATACAAAATAGAGCGAATCAAATTCCCCCATACTTAGATCTTGCTCGTCCTCGAGTAAGCTCAAAACAAATATAACAAGGTAGCACATCTAAGATCTCAGGAAATACAAGGGAAGATAAAAACACTCAACTCACAACCCGAACCCAAAAATATAGAGAAATCATGAGCATAAAACAATAAAGCTCAAACACACACCTTGCAACAAGATATAACACTCAAGCTCTAAAAACATGAAAGAGCAACCTAGGATCTACCCAAATCTAACAATGAAGCCCCAAAGTCCCCAAGCAAGAATGATCCTAAACACTCGAATTTTACCGCTCAATTTTGCTTAGGCGCCCTTTCGGGTTTTCACCTAACCACTCTTTTCATTTTTCTCAAGGGTGTGCTCACAAATACTCACAACTCTCATGAACCTCATATTACCCCAGCCTAATGCTGGTCCGGGTTACCTGCTTATTACCTGAGCCGCTCTTTTGGGTTTTCGACTCATCCCAGGATTTATATGCCTTTTTTCAATTTTTATGGCTTTTTCTATCTTTTTCTTTTTCTATTTCTTTTTCTTTCTTTATTATGCAAAAAGAATATGGTGCAAGTGCTCCATGAAAAGAAGAAAATCAAAAATCTGAAGCAAATCTCTAACTAAACTAACTAGGATAAGCGAATGTGAGTACTCCTTCCCCCATACTTAAATCCTTCATTGTCCTCAATGAAGCAAAGAGAAAGGATATAAGCAAGGAAGAAGGTATATCAGAAGACTCACAATCGATGAAGAGAGGTGGAATGGAAGAACTCTTCATATGTGGTAGCATGGAACTCCGTAATCCAAGTCTGCTGGCTAGCCGCGGGCGCGGCACAATGGGCGCGGGCGCGGAATTACTGCAGAGAGCGAAGTCAGCATCGGGTGTCACCGCGGGCGCGGGCGGTGAGGCGCGGGCGCGGTAATGGTGGAGTCGTGAACTCATGACTTCAACTCGAACCGGATGATGTACAAGGAACCTTCGTATCTTGGCTCGTCTTTTGGGAGATGGACAAATACTTGATCGCGAGCCGTGGAGAAGAAAACTCTCGGGGGAACAAAGCTCCCCCATACTTAGGATTTGACACATAGCCATAAGAATGGAATTACAAAGGTGGATGGAAAGAATATAGAAGGGATGGAAAGATAGAAGATGGAGTAGAATGGATATAGATAGATGGAAGATATAGAGATAGAGTGGGACCAAAAAGTCCTCTTTTTTTGTCTTTTTTTTTTCTTTTTTTTTTTGTCTTTTTTTTTTATCGAAGTAAAAACAAGCTAAAACCGAGACGCGGTATGGTTGTCGCGAGCACGGGCTAGTACCTGTTCGTCGGGGCGCGCTGACGATCCACCGCGGGCGCGGCCAAGGCGACGCGGCCGCGGTATCACGCGTGGCGTGTCCTTTCGGACCTAGTACCTGCATGTTAGCTAGAAAAAATTTTATTTTCACTTTCAACTAGAATCTCAAATTCGGGTTGCCTCCCGAGAAGCGCCTTTAGTTAACGTCGATGGCTCGATGAAATCATGATCGGACATCGTCAATGACCTGAGCAATCTATCAAATGTCTGTGAACAACTCTCATGCAAGCATACATAGCACAAAGATGAATTGAAAGTGAATAATATATCATTAAGGCACCGTTTCAATTTATCAAAATAGCTAGAGAAGTTATGATCATGCTGATTAGAATGGAACCAGTTTGGAGAATTAGGTGATTTGTCAAAGTATTCATCAAAAGAGACAAATTCAATTTTAGCACTACCACCTATTTTAGGATTACTAAGCGAGATCTCATTAGACAATCTATCATGCTCAAGACCTATGTCAGCAACCAAAGGACAATCAATGGAGAGTAAGGGAGAAGAGGAAAGGATACAGGGATCGTGATCGATCTCAACCGAGGGCTCCACCGTAGGAGACATAGACATCTCTTCAGGCGGAAGGGAAACCTCCAAAGCATCGTCAGGCTCCTCCGTCGTGACATAATCAGGATCATCCATCTCATCATCCCATATAGAATATTGGAGTGCTTCTGGAAGACGTGGACTTGGCTTCTGGGGAACCAGAGAAAGAAGGTTCAGCTGCGCATGTACAACATCGTCGACAACAGAAGATCCGCGCTCGCGGAAAGTGGACCGCGGTCGCGGATCGTCGACAGAAACTAATATTTCGGCCTCCACGTACCCGCGGTCGCGGGTTGGTGATCCGCGGTCGCGGGTCGGCCGTTCTTGGATTTTCACTACTTCTGCATAGAATACGCGGGCGCGGCATGGTGGGGGCGGTCGCGGGTCATCCGCTGAGTAATCAACGCTAACCTTTGTAGGGATTCCGCGGTCGCGGTCTAGATGACGCGGTCGCGGAATAGCAACAGGAGCGTCATTCGTTACGCCCAACTCTTGTCCACTCCTTAATGACATAGCACCTACATTCACCAGTGCTTGAGGAGTAATATTGATCTTCTCGGAAATCTCCTTCATTCTCATCTCTATGGCCAAGTTCATCTCTCGGAGTTTCCTATCAAAAAGCTCATTCATCTCCTCCAGTTTCCTGGAAACATGTTCTTCAGCTGATGGCTCATCAGGACAAGAGGGTGTTACGCTTCTACTCTCCGTAGCAAAGTTCTCCATTATCTTGAAGACATCCTGGGGAGCTTTGTCTAGATAAGAGCCTCCACATGAAGCGTTCACTAATCTGCTGTGATAATGACACATGCCAAACATGATGTACTCAATAAGATCGTGATCTGTGAACCCATGGCCTGGATAACTAGCAACGAGCCTTTTGTAGCGATCAAGATAATCGTACAGACTCTCCCCGTCATGTTGTTGAAGGGTGGTGATGTTTCTCTTAATAACTGCCCTTACTGGGATAGGGAAGTACTTGTCCATGAATGCAACCTTCAACTGACTCCATGTTGTGATCTGCTGAGAGTGAGGATTGTTTAATGTTGAGAAATACCACTCCTTGGCTGATCCGGTCAAAGAGAACGGAAAAGCTCGCATCTTGATTTGATCCTCAGTGACCTTAGCAGGTTTTATGCACAGACAAACATGATCAAACTCTGTAAGGTGTCTAATTACATCATCATCAGGCTGCCCACTGAATCGAGGTAAAAGACCAATCAGACTGGGTTTCAGCACAAAGTCTACCCCTTCAGCTAACTCAGGGTACTCAACAACCATCCTGTCTCCTAAAAACAACGACAGCACTTGGGAAATAATCAGTAGCAAGGGTGTGGACCGTAAGATAGGTCCACACAATAGTTAATAAAAATACTAATACTAGAATGAAACCAGAGTTCCCCGGCAACGGCGCCAAAATTTGACTCGGCTAAAGTCGTCGTGCCAAGATCAAAGATAAATAACCCAAACAAACAAACTAAGTATAGCAAGTAAGTAAGGGGTCGAACCCAAGAGAACTATCGCTTCTAGTACTAATATAATTATCAACCAAAGAATAGGGGGGATTTAAGAGAAAGATATCTAAACTAAACTAATCTAGGAAACAAATAACAAATCAAACAAACATGCAAATATGGGGAAACAAGTGATAAGGAGACAAGTTGATTCAAAAGATCCACTCATGATATAATCCCTCGATCATAGATTTATTCATTGATTTCATTCACACCCATGGTTAATTCCTATCCTGATCATTAACAATCGCAAGTCAACGGTCCAAGCAATTCTATAACCCTAGGCAAGGACGCTTAACCTAGAATTAACATAGAGAACAAGGATATGCAGGATATAATATCAAACAATCAAGCTACGAGTCAATTGCAAGATAAAACAATCAATTCTCTTCTTAATCCTAGTTGCATAGACAACAGGTCTAGGTTAAGTTGTTTTCACAGATTAGTTTTGTCCACGGTCCAAACCTAATCAAACTATAGAAAGCTAATCAATTCAATAGGGTCGCGAATCCTAGAGAAACAATCAACAATCATAAGATGAAGCACAAGAGAATCAATATTAACCAAAAGATAGAAATCAATTACCAAAATCTCACGAGTTCATACATCAGAGCTTCTCCCTTGAACAAACCCAAGGAGACTAGCTCTCCATAACTAAACTAAAAACCTAAAAAGAGAAGAATTGAATTATGAGAAGGATGATACTAAAAACCTAATGCTGGCTCCTCCTTATATAGCCCAAGGAACAAGCTCCACGAAATAGATAAGGAAAGAGGCAAAAGATAGAAAAGGAAATAAGATAGAAAGATTTCGGCCCGCTTCGGATCCGGCATCGCCGCGGTCGCGTCGCCACCACCGCGCCCGCGCTTTCACAACAGAAAGGAACAATTCGTCTCGGCGGCCACCGCGGTCGCGGTGGACAATCCGCGGTCGCGGAATCTCGACAGAACCACTAGCGTCACTTCGGAGGCTGTTTTGACCATCTTCGGCTTGGAATCTGACTTCGGTGTAAAACGATGAATTGAAGCCCTTGAAGTTAGCTTTCCAATGGCACCGGAATCAGCTCAATCCGACCTCTGTATCTCAAGATATGGCCTTCGCAAGCAAGTGGTGTCGCGCAGACAGCTCAAAACGCCTTAAAACTCTTGATTCTTGAATTCTTGTGTCTTCGGCCTAGATATTACAATTACGCACAACTCTAACCTAAACACACTCAATATAGCCCTAAAATACAAGAGTTAACCTATACAAAATAGAGCGAATCAGGCGGTTCAAGTGAAAAAGAACTAATCTGACAGGCATTAGGCTTGGTAAAAAATAGATTTTTGAGTGATGTGAGATGGTGAGTCCAACATTAAAAAAAATGAAAAAAGAGATTTTAGGTTAAAACCTGAAAAGGTGCCTAAGTAAAAAGAGTGAAAGAAAAAAGAGTATTTTAGGATGTTCTTTTGACTGGAGCTGAAGGCATAAGAAGGGCGACATAAGAGGTGGAGTATAGGAGTGTTTTCGGGTAGGTTTTCACTTGGAGGAATAAGGTGTAGTATGTTGATTTTCTATCTCTTTATTGATGCATATTGTTGATGATGTTGGATGTGTGGTGTTGGTGTTAGATAGGTTGATGGTTGATTATAGGATGCTGAGTTGTGTTGATTTAGAGGTGTGCTGTTAGGATTGTTGGATGCTGGTGCTAATTATGTTATATTTTGGTATGGGTTTGTTGGTTAGGAGCTTTGATGGTTATTTTTATTACCCTAGTTGTAGGCTTTCTCTACACCTGATGATCTAGGCTTTTATTGATTACGAGTGTTAGTTTTCTAATTCGCTCGAGATGAGTGAGATTAAAGTGTAGGGGAGTTTGATATACACAATTATGTTGTGTATTTAGATGGGGTTTTAGCATCTTTTAGTCAGGTTTTAAGTGCTTAAGATGGAGTTTGGAGCGTTGAAGGAGGAAGAGCTAAGGTACCCTGAAGACCACTTGTAGCTGAAGTGAAGAAACGATGAAGAAAAGGGTTCTGTGGGAGGCGGCGACCGTTGCCAGTGCCGAGGTGAAATGCTTCTTTAAACGTTGCGTTTTATTTATTAGACTTATGGATGTTGTTTTTGGTCCGGTTTTTATGTATTTTTGGATAGTTTGTTTTCTCCTATTTAAGGAGCCTTAGACCTTTTATTTAGACCTCGTTTTTGAGTTTGAAATTATTTTGTACTTTGGAGATTTATGGAGAACTAAGCCTCTTTGCTTGGACAGACAATTGAAGTGTTCGTTCTGATTAAGTTGTGAGATTCTAATTTTGTGTCTATTGCATGGATTTAATCTTTTCTTTTGCTTGAATTGCTATTGACTTGTTTCAATATTTTCTAGTCTGATCATCTAAGATTTATTATTATCAGGTTATTGCTAGATTTAGAGTGTTTCGGGTTGGGCATCTTTTGGGATTTCCATTACATAGATATTGATTGAAATTAATGATCAACTTATCAAGCGAATGTGGATATTTGTTTGTATGATTGTTTCCAAATACTAATTAATAAAACTCTTGAATTCTTAGGATTTGCATGCTAGTGTGTGATATAATCCCAAAACCCCCTTGTTACTTTAGTTTGACACAAACTTCACTGCAAAAGATAATCTGTCTTCCTGCGGAATAGACCCTTACTTGCTTCATATTGTGGTTTAAGTTATAGTTTGGTTTTCTTTGCGTAACTCGGGTTTAAAACGACTAAATCACTCTTATCACTTAACTTTTAGAAACAAAGTTTTATGGGAAATTCTTTTTGGTACCCCTCAGGTCTTGACAATTGCTTTTGGTATCCTAAGAAAAAAGTTTTTCCTTTTGGTACCCCTTTGATTTATGCATTTTTCTTTTCGTAACCAAAACTTTATATAAACCCATTTTCCATCAAAAATATACGATTTTTGTTTAAAATTTAAATAAAAACTAATTTAGAAAATAAAACATTGGATTTTTTTATTGAATTTTAACGGAAATTGTATTGAACAAATATAGTCATATAGCTTATTCCATTGGGTGTTTTTTAATGGTTGGTCAAACTTTTTTTTGCTGAACAAACTATTTTCCCCAAGTTCTTTTTCTTCTTCATTGGTTTTTATTTAAACTTTAAACGAATATTTTATTTTTTTGGATGGAAAATGGGTTTATATAACGTTTTGGTTACGAAAAGGAAAATGTATCAACCACAGGGGTACCAAAAGGAAAAATATTTTTCTTACGACAACAAAAGAAATTATCAAAAAGAATTTCCCAAGTTTTATTGTTTTCATATGTAAATTGGTATATAGAAAATCCTCATAAATGATCCTAATATATTATCTTATAGATTTTTGTTATTTTATTTTGAAAAAATGTTATTATAGTAATTTAAAGGTGTGAAGTATTATAATATTGTGTGGAGAATAGCATCTTCAGTAAACTTTGTTTGTTATTAACGAGAAGTTTTATTTTTTCTAAACTTAATTAAACGACATTATGGTGAATAAAATGAGAAAGTGTGAAGCGAAGAGGTTTTTGGGGTGAACAACAACAGTTATGTAATTTTTTCCTTGAAAGGGGATAAAACAATGTTATTTTAAAGTAGAATCAAGTGAAACATTGGATTTGGTCCAAAAATCAACACTACTCGTCTCCTTTTTTTTGCCTTTTTACTAGGGCTATACACCAGTCAAGAGCAGACCGAGACCGGTTTGAGCCGGAATCGGAATCATAATAAATTATGGACCGAAGACAGGACCGAAATAATCCGGTCCGATCTAGTTCCGATCTGGTCCAAATCAGTCCGGTCTTGATTATGTACTGGTTGGAACGTTATTTTTAATAAATATTATATTTAATATTGACTTATTTTAAAATTTGAAATTAGACTTAGAGCATAATAAGATAATTATTATGAACTAATTAAAATTAACCAAACTCGCGAACATCAAATAAGTAGTATATAATAGATCAATAACTATCTATATTCTACGGTAACTAAAAGATATGTTAAATTAACTATGTAACAAATCTACTATTAAAATGAAGAAAGTGTCAAACCGTACAAAGATATGCACGAATAGAAGAGGATATAAGAAAATTTTACCTTAAGAAATTAGGAATTCAAAAGATATCATAAGGATATTAATCATATAATTTAAAGTAAAATTTATTAATTTATAATTTCGGTTTGATCTAGTCCGACTCGAAATAATATCTGTTTAGAACCAGACCGGACTGAAAACCAAATATTGATAATCTATACACCGATGACCAGACCAAAATCCACTTGTCCGGTGTCGATCCGGTCTTTTTTTATACGGTCTGGCCCGGTCCAGTTTTTCGATCCGGGCCGGATTTTGTACAGTTACCTTATCTGAAGAAAAAACTAGAAGGTGAATGTACAGAACCTCGGTCTTTTCCGCCTCGACCCACACGGATTTTGATATGACCTTTGTATGATATTGTCCCCAAACTCTCACGGTAAGTGATACTCCGTTTCAGGAATGCTCATCGCGAACTGAATGATGATTCTAACAATACGAGTGGCCCCATCATCCCCACAATGCCACAACTCCACAAGCCTGATCAATTTACTTGTTTTTTTCCCCACCTTTTACAGGTATTTTTGGGCTGTATTACGCGCCCCTTTTTTCTGTAAAGTCCTTTTCCGCTTTCTTCTTTTGGTGGGTTTCCATCATAATTATTGGAGTATCAAATTAGGGTTTATCTGATTTTGCTAATTGAATTGAGTTATCAGATAAATTGGTTATACTTCCCCTTCCGCTTTGATTTTGGATGGGGACAAATTTGGACAGCCAGATGGCGTGGTCCATTTGGAGTGTTGAGCATGTTTTGTGGCTTGAAATTCAATAGGGCGACTGTTCAAGTTTGATTATCTGTCTTCTAAGAGGTGGGCGAGTCTTAATCAGACATCAGTCTTCACTTTCTTTCACATGGGTTTGCTCTCAAAGTGAACAAAACACATCAAGGTGTACTGTATAAAATTTCCATACCCATTTATTGTACTGCATGATCATCCCATCTCAGGAAATTGTATATATCATCTAGTATAATGTTGTTGTGGTTTGCTGTTTTAAGGAAAAGGGCTACTGATTTGTGTAGGGAAAGCCGTATTTGCAGTTATTTATTATCATCACTCATCACCTTTTCCATTATTAGTAGCAATGGTGACAAATAGCCCGGAATCTTGTAGCCTTTTTCCATTCGAACAGCCTTGTCTGCTGCTGAAGTGGAAAGGGTAAGGTAAAGGGAAAAGCTGAGAGGGAAAGGCAAGTCCAAGTGGGTTAAGTGTTACAATTTCAGTGAAAGCAAGGGTAAAAGTGTACGTCTACCCTGCCTTGATGTGCCACTTAAGCTCCTTTTTCTGTACTATTCTAACTTCCACAGAGAGCTTGTAGTTCTGGGCATCTGTTATTCCCTTCACTTCAACACACTCCAACCAATGGAGCAGTTTTCTGCTATTGAGTTGGGATATTTGTCAGCAGGTTTCTGATTACAGCTGAACGCTGGATCCTTATTATGCCCTTGCGTATTTATGGACTTCAAAGCTTGAGGTTTTATATGAATTCAACTGAATTACAAATTGATTTTCTTTCTAATTCTGTAATTCAACTAACATCCTTTTGGCAGGTATTCAACAAAGTTGTTGAGCAGTTAATGGATGAAAAAGGGGTCTCGGAGTCGGGTTTGCACCTAGTTGAAGCAGGAGGTGATACCTTATATCCTATGTATTTCGGTATCGCGTGCGCCCTCTTTGCTTTCAAGGGCCTTTCAGAGGAAGGAATGTGTGATGAAAGGTGGTTTGACATGAGGGAGAAAATGCTACAAGGCAGTGCTCATCTACTTGGGCTACTACTCGTTTGGAAATTGCAAAGACAAGAATTGAATGCCTCGGAGAAACAGGAGCTTCTTCTGAAGCTCGAGGCAGCTGAGACCGAAATCCAAGAGCTGAAGATGAGAAGGACTGAAGATGGAAGGGCCAATGAGAAGGTCGTGCGCATCTTTTCCGCTCAAGAGCAGAGATGGTTCAGTGAAAGGAGGAGTCTAAGGCAGCATATCGGTGCTCTTATTAATGACCTCAGGATTCTTGAAAGAAGGAAATGCGACGAAATTTGTGAGCTGAAAGAGAAGTTGCAAGAGACGGAGTTGGCCGTGAAGAGTAAGGACAGTGCGTTGGAGGAAGAGGGGAAGAGGAAGAAAGAGCTAGAACAACAAGTTGAGGATCTGAGAGAGGCTACAAAGAAGGAAGCTCAAGCACACGCGTCTGAGCTATGGAAGCACAAATCCGCCTTCATTGAGCTTGTTTCCAACCACCGCCAGCTGGAAGCTGAATTGGGCAGGGCTCGTAGACGAGCAGAGACGGTGAAGCAGCAGCTTGAATTTGTTTTCGAAGAGAAGGAGGAATCCGTGTTTATGTTGCAGAGGCTGTCCATGGAGCTTCAGAAGGTGAGGAAAGATTCAGAGCAGAAGGACAATGTTCTGTCGGCCATGCTGAGGAAATCGAAACTTGATACTGAAGAAAAGCAGATGCTGTTGAAAGAGATTGAGCTGTCAAAAGTTAGGATAAAAAGGATGGACTCTAAATCCAAGTGCGAAAGGCGCACCTTGAGAAGTATGCTGGAGAAGCAAGTTGGTTCAAGATTTGGGGCTACAGGAGGGGATTTTGAAGCTGTGAGGAATAACAAGTCAGTTTTTAAGGATTATGCTCGTGATGTTGTGGATCTTGAGGCGGAATCTGTTGTTTATTCAACGCGTTCAGATGAACAAGGCTTTGCAGAAAGGGATGAGGAGCATGGTATGTTCATGCTTCATTAGGTCTTGAATTCTAGTTTACTGCTTTCATAACAAGGATGGGTTGGAAATTTTCACTTCTGATATTGAATATAAAATCTTGCTTGGTTCAGCTTTGAGTCATCCATTCATTTCATTACAACACATTATTGTTCTAAACATGCTTTTTAACGCATTATTCTAACAACCTACTAATTTGTTGTTATATTTTCGGGCTTTCCATAATACTTGCTTCAGAGCTATCAGCTGATGTTAAGGAGTTGGATGGTTGGGTTTGTGAACAAGCGAGAAAATATAGGACGTCTATTGAGCAAAGACACCAGATGGAGCTGGAAGCTTTTTCAGAACAAATTAGGCAAAAAGACGAGAAACTGGAAGCTTATCATTGGAGGTCACTGAGCATGGAAGTAGAGTCAAAGGGGTTAAACTCTCAGGTTGAAGGTCTCAGCCAGAGTATATCACAGCTCAGACACAACAACCTGAAACTAGAGACGTTGTTAGTTGAGCGAGAGTCGGAGCTCAGATCATTGAAAGACCAGATTTCTATCCATTTAAATTCTATAAACAAACAGAGGAGCAAGTTTCATTCATCTAGGCTTGAGCTACCTTCAGGTGATGATGTCATTTCGTCCAAGGTTAAATTTATAAAGAAGAAGCCTGCTGAGAAAGAGATTCTTATGCTTGAGGCTGGAGAGGTTGAACAAACCGAGGAAGCATCAAAAGATGAAGAACTCCTTCCCTCTCGTGAGGAGCCTTCGAGTTTGGAGGGCGTGGAAATGCATCAAAAGGAAGTACCCAAGAATGAGGGTTTGATCAAGGAGAGGCTGTTGTGGAAAATGGATATACATGCTTTAGGAGTTTCATACAAGATTAAAAGGCTACAACAACAACTTGTTATGCTTGAGAGGCTAATGGGAAAGCACGGGGGTCGGGATTCTGGGGAAACTGAGGATCAGGTGCAGATGAGAGTGGATGGCTTTCTTGTGTTATTGTCATTACTCAACAAACAAGTTGGCCGATACCATTCTCTTCAGGAGAAGGCAGATGACTTGTGCAAACGCATGGTAAGTCCTTGTACTCGACGTATCTCAATTAATGCTTTTCTATACGTAGCTGTTTGGATTCTATAGGGTATGATTCTATGAATCTGCTGTTTGACCGTTATACATGATTATACAGCGCGAAAAGGATTTGAATGTAAACCAAGGAGAATCAAACTCTATCAGAACAAAAGAAGATTGCAAAACATTGGAGCACTTTCTGGAGGAGACTTTCCAACTCCAAAGATTTATTGTGGCAACAGGGCAGAAACTGATGGAGATACACTCAAAAATAGCTTCTGGGTTCGTTTCCATGGCAGAAAAGCTCGATGGGTCAACGAGTTTTGACATGAGGCGTTTTTCAGATAATGTCCAGGGTCTCTTCAGAGACGTACAGAGAGGTCTAGAGGTGAGAATAGCTCGGATAATAGGAGATCTTGAAGGCACCTTGGCTTGTGATGGAATTCGTTCTAGACAACACTAATATTTTCTTTGCTTCACACTGTGTATAGTGAATTTGGTCTCTGCCTTTCTTAAAGTGTGTCATATTAAGATATAGTGATCCATTTGTGTAAATATTATTCTTCTGTGGCTGAAGCCAATGAATAGTATTCGTTCCATGTGAATGATCATAGTTGTTAGATGATCCCTCAATATGCTAGATTGCTAACCCTCCATTTGGCAATCGTTACGGGTAAGGGGAGTAGGACGAACTAAAGAGAAACAAGGATGCGGATGAAAGCAAATCACCCTACGTTAGATAAAACTAGCTATATCCCCCACTACTATAATTTGTATTTTGAAAATATATCCACTGCTATATTTTGTATTTTGAAAATATATATTATAATTAGGATATTGATGAGTAGAGGTGTCAAATAGGTTGGGTCGGGTGGATCCGGTTTCGGTCTTTTTGAGTTCGGGTTGAGTGCGGGTTCGGGTCAATCGGGTTACAGGTCAAGCCGGGTCGGGTCTTGACAGGTTATCGTGCGGGTTCGGGTCGACCTAACAAGTCAAGAATTTGAATTTTTAATGATTATTATAAGTATTATTATGATTAAATAAAAATATTTAATAATAAAATAGATTTTTAAATAGATTTTTATAATAACATTTTATTTATAATAGGTTTTATGATAACAATATATTATAATACTTACAATATAATATATTTATTCTACATATATAATATATCGGGTTGGTCTCGGGTTTCAACCCAATCGGGTTCGTTTTTTTTCTTTGCTTGTTACTATTCAGGTCGGGTTTCAATAATGAGAATTTTAAAATAATTTGATATGAAAATGTTATTTTTTTTTCTAAAAATCAGGGAGATTAGTTTTTAGATTTATATCACCAAAATGACATTTATCAAATTTATAAGAATATAAAATCATATTTTAATTATAAATATTTGATCATTAATATATGACGAATTTGGGTAAGTAGGCTGGAACGGTGACAATATTGAACTAAATAGGCTACAAGTTGAAATTTGTGACAAAATAGGCTTTTCTCCGAAAATGCCCTTACAATTTGGTGACAACTACGAAAACATGCCACTTTAACATCATTAATGACAGAACATGATGTCATCAGCAAAGGAGGAAGTATGTAAGATGAGGATGTCTTAAAGGAACTGAAGGAAGTCTAAGAAGATCAAGAACGTTCAAAGAAGAAACATTAAAGAAAAGCCAAGCTTTAGGGCAAATTTCAAGCAAAGAAAAGAAGTGAAGTTGTATGTTGGCTAGAGTCGTTACTAACCCACTCTGGGTCGGTACCAAGTGCCCTCTGAGGCCAACGAAAATTACTTGCGTCCTAAGTTAGCTTTTATTAGATATTTTATTTATAGGTCTTTTAAGATAGAATAATATTTTATTTTAAGAACATTCCTACTACTATATAAAGGACTTTAAGGGTGCCTTTTAGAGGATATCAAGTCATTATCAACTCTTTCTCCAAACTCTTAGACAATTTGAGAGAGTTTTGGAAGATTGCTAAGAGAGAATTTGTTGATTTGCTTTGGATATTGAGATTTGTAAGTATTCTTTTCAATTGAAGTTTGCTTTGTTTTGAATCATGTCTTCCCTCTTCTCTTTGATTATTTTTTGCATGATGAATTGTGAGTAGTCTTCTTTTCTAGGATTGGGGTGAAACCAAACATGGGTGTGCATGATAAAGTATGAATCTTTGATCAAAACCTTTCCTTTAATCTCTATCCTTTATCCCTCTTGTTTGTTCTTAAATTCCTTGGTGAAAACTGAGGCATGTTCATGTTCATGATTGAGTTGAAAGATTAAATTGTGGATTTGGATAAATATTGGGTTTGAAGCGAAAGTTGAAAACCATAGATAACAAGTAGGATTGCAAGTGTTTATCTTTATGAAAGTTGAGATATTTACTTGTTTAATTGTGGCAAAAGTCATTCATGAGATTATTGGTTATTTGATCTTTGATTTATATTTGCATGCATAGCTTTGTTGTGGTGAATCCTCTGTATTAGATCTCTTTATATTGATTTTCGGAGTTTTCTTAGTTTCCCAGATAGGTCGTTACCGACCGACCTCCGGTCGGTACCATGCGTGCTTTCCCAGATTTTCTGTGGGTTTGTGTGTGTTCATAGCAGGTCGTTACCGACCCTAACTAGGTCGGTACCGAGCCTTTTACTAAGTGTGTTTTGTGTGTTTTTTACTTCGTTCTTGTTAGGATTGATTGCTAGGCTTTGTGTCTTCTAATTTCCGTGGACGAACCTGACTTCGCTATACTCAGCGGGGTCTTGATCTATAAATTCATTTGCTTGTTAAGATCAAGAATTACCCTTTCAACATTCCCTATGAAGCGTCCTTAGTCCTTTTTACTACTAATGGTCCAACAAAATATAAAATACATTTATTTTTGTTTTTCTTTCTAAACAAAAATATTGTTAAATGGATGTGAAGTGGGTTTTAATTGATTTTTGGCTATGTGATGGACTTCCTATAAAATAAACGAGTACCAAAAGGAATTATTTTGTAATAACCGCTATTTTTATAAATAAGAGAACTAAAGTTTTCTTAAAAATCCTTACGCGTACAACGAACAAAATGTCGTCAATAGTAAATTCCTCGCCCAATTAAGTGTAAAACTCTTTCAAATTCAATTATGGGAAAACGAGTCCCTTATATTAAATTTTTCTTTTGAAATAAATTATTTAAGAACATAGGGAGAATGAATTAAGAAAAAGAAATTTAATGAAAGAGGAAAAATTAACAGATGAGTAATAAGTAAAATAATTGGGGTAGACTTTTAAATAATTAAACCCAACCCATTAATAGCCCAGAAATAAAAGGGAAAATAGGAAGGACTCGAACACCCAACCTGTCCGACTCCCTTCCGTTCCCTACCAGTTGGGCTACGAGAACTTCTCATTGTGTTAGGGTGAATCGGGTGATGTATTCATGTTGAAGCCGTTTTTTTTGACCAAACGAAATCTTGACCAGATTTCTTTTATCTTCTTTCAATTGCTGCACGACAACAGGGATCCATTTCTGCCAGTGGAAAAATTTGGTGAATCTATCCCCCCATCATTACACTCACTTCCCCTCTCTTCCACCATACTTAATCAAGTGAGAGATTAGAGAAAGGGGCTGTCCATGGAGGTTTTTCCACCGAAATATTCAGCCCTTTAACCTCCCAAAATCAACCTCAAAATTCAGCCCTTACCATCATCAAACCAAGTCCGAAAAATTCAGTCTTTAATCTCAGAAATTTGTCCCAAAAATCAGCCTTAAAAACAGGATTTTTCCAGATTTTCGAGCTCAAATTGGGCTATAAATAAGTGTCGATTCGGCCAACAAAATTCATATTCAAACTCCCCTAAACCTCCTCTACAACTTTCGTTTAAAGTCCGAGCCGAATCGATTCCGTTTTCGACCTCCGCAAAATACCGATCGAGCTGCGTTATTTGCCCATCTCCACCACCGACCGACTTCCGTCGCCGAGAACACCGCCAAGGGCTTCGCTGGAGTGCGCCAAGCCAGCCACCGTCGTTACAAGCCGCCAGGAGCTGTCGCCGGGCGTCCGCCATGGCCACCGGAGCTTGTGCGCAGACGGGAGGGTCGAGCAGGTGGATCCCGGAATGCAAGAGGAAGTCCCGTAGAGGTGTGAAACTCAAGGTGGGCTGATAAATGACTTTGCTATTAAAAAAAAAAGAAAAAGCCCATTTTGTTTTTAATTAAGAATGATAAAGGAATTTTAATAATGAGCTCACTAGTAGTTATGATAGATTAAAAAGAGTATGATTAAGAAATTATCTTTCTTAAATCATGAGAATATATATAACTTACATAAATGAAGTTTTATAAGAGCCATTTGAAAAATATTATTATTATGCTCACATAAATTTTGGGCTTATAAAATTGGTGTCATCATTTTTATAAAGTTATAAAATGGATGAGTTTGACTAAAGGTATTATTTTTGACCCATGCCATTAAGTTAACCTCCTTATAAAATATACTTGAACCATTTCTTAACTAGGGTTTATAATGCTAAGATATTATTTTGTTAAGAATTAATGAATTTCAATTGGGTACTTATTAAATAAAATTTACAAGGAATATTCGTAAACCGATGACTTTACAAAAATCATGAACTCGATATAACATTTTCATAAGTTGAAAGCTTAAAGTTATAAATTATTAAAGGATAATAATTTATATTAGTCGCACAAATTATTATACGAGGATAATAATTTGAAAAGTTCCTAGGATCATAAATAAATCAAATATTAATTTAATTCGTGTTCGCTCGTCTTGAAAACCGCGCCTAATTCAGGTCGAGTACTCGAATCGTCGTAAGCTCACGAAACGAACCCGTAGGACTCAGATCTCGAGATTCAAAGGCAAGTGGATGGTTCTCCCTTACTACTCGATATTTGTGAATTCCTTTTCCTCCGTTATCATATCCATTTTTGTTGGGAACACCTTGTTTGCTAAATAAAATGAACTTAGGGTTATCTGCTGTTTAGAAATAATGACCCCGTTGTTACTATACTGCGCTAGCCCATGGACTTAGGACCGATGATTGTGGCCTCTGATTGTTTCAAGTCTCTTTTCGAGACTTTGCTATGGACTAGGATAGTCATTAGGGGTGAGAGACTCGTCTCTGCTACACCTCTTAAAAAGATGTATTAGGATGTACCTATACCCTAATACTGGGTCATGACTCTGCCTGCTCTACAAGCGTAGAGAGGTGACAACACCCTAGCTAGGTGTTAAGGACTCCGTCCTTCTTTGATGTGGCCTTGACCTGTTTTGGGTTGCTGCATCTAAAAATCTATAACTAATTGCACTGTTTTGTCATTAATGCAAGATAAGTGCCATATGCACAATAATTAATGAGCAAGGAATGTATTGGGTGTGGCCCGTGACTCTTATGAGTTGCCACATCCGGAAATCATTACAATAAAATGTATTGTTGTATTATTTAAAGAAGATAAGTCGGTGTAAGTTTCTACTAAACCTTGATGTGTATTAATAAGTTCCCAACGAAATCTTAATCATTTCTCGTTCCCAGGAATCACCTTCTTGTGATTTCGTATTCTCAAAAGAAAGCTTGTTACTCATCTCTCTTCGGATTCGTTCCTTTCATTATCATCTAAGTGGTATTCGAAAGAAGCCTCGTTATCTATAATATATCACACCCTCACCTCAAAAGAACCTGATTTGTCGTGTATCGCTCAATTCCTTTTGGACCTTGATGCCGACATACTTAGCCTTTTAAGAACCTAGTCATATTCTACCACTTGCTTAGTCTTGCGTTAGACTAATACCACTTTCTTTTCTTCCCGACATTGGTCGGCTGGTATTTCTTGCTTTTATGGAAATATCAGGAAGTAAAGACAGGCTTGTCAGAGACCAAGGACGAAGACTCGAGGATTTAAAGGAATGAAGATTTTCAAGAGGTTTCAAGTTATTTTAAATATTTTGGAGTTTCCTATTTTGTTTTTGTGAAGAATCTTTTAACCGTCATTTTATTTCCGCTGCAAAATGATTTATATGTCTTCTTCACTCGAACATTATTATTTTGTATCATTGAGCATTGTTTCTTAATCATGTATCCAGATGCTGAGTCACTTTTGATGTAATATAAGTTCGTTATTTCGTTTTATATGAATCGAGTTATGTTACCTACCGCCTTGGGTGGCTTTGGATGGAAAAATCCGAGGTCACTGGCATGTAATACCCATGGTTTCAAAATAGGGGTGTTACAGTTATGGTATCAGAGCCGAACGTTTTAAACCGAAGTTTTCTCAAACTTCTTTTGAATAGGTAAGATTTTAACTTCAAATTTCATTTTCCAAAGAAATCTCTTCTCAAACAACTTTATGTTCGAGAACCAATTGCTTTTGAAGGGAAGTTTTAAACTGATAATATTCCTTAACTAACTTCTATTTGAAATTTTATAAATAATTATTTTGTAAGTCAGATTAAGATTTTCATCTCATCACTTCAAATTCTCAAGCATTTAAGAAAGTTCCTGATTTGTGTTTCTCGAGTGCTTGGAATTTCAAAATAAGAGTTTTAAACTACTACAGACAAAATCTTTATTTGAAATATCAAAGTTGACATTCTTTTGTTTAAAATCGTCGTAGAGTTTAAAGGATAAGCTTAGAGATGAGTTTCGTTACCAGCCCCTACAGGGAAGTCTTCGGAATTTTTAAAATCTCGAGGAACATAATTTTTGTTTTCCTTCTAAACCTACATTGAAGAGTGTTCCCAATTATAAAGTACGCGTCTTGAAACAATCAAGTAAATCTTTAACCTCCCATCAAGAGTTATCCTCTTCGAAGAAATCCAATATTGATTTTTAAAGCTTCCTTCCAATCTTCGTCTTCGAATATAGGATTACAGAAATTCTATATAAGTGGCTGACTCTCCTTCCCCAATAGAAAATAGCAACCCCAATAAGCTGTTCTTGAGAGCCTTTACAGAACATGGTTTGCACAAGACGACAAGCTAAGGCTCAGAAGGAAGAGCTGGAGAGAGCTAAGGAGCCTGAGCTAGCCAAGCGGTTGCTTAATGAGGAGCACAAGGCTATAGAATCTGTTCAAGAGGAGGTTCCCTCACAAAATGTTCATCAAACACTATTGAATGGGGCCAAGGAGGCATACATGCCTACGGGAAGGTTGGTTGATAAAAGTGTGGACCTATTTGGGAACCGACCATGGCAGGCCCGAGCAGCTGTTGGTGACTATAAACCAGGGTATATGAGGGTCGACAATCATATCCTGGGATCGCTTATGAAAGAATGGCCGAATATGCTAGCGGTTCATGAGGAGTTTGCCCGTCAACTTGAAGTGTGTTGGGAAAAGGAGCAAGACAGTATGGTCAACTTGAGGCGTAAGATCGAGCAAGGGGTAGAGTTGTTAAAAGATAACGGCTCCATCAAGGACCCAAGAAGGTTCGAAGCCTTGCTTTTGGGATAGGTGTTGCTATCGCTTCACGAATCCCAAGAAGAAGAAGACCATGACTACCTCTGCTTACCGAAACTCCTTTCACTCCTAATAAGCCTTGGAGAGGTTAACGCTCGTTTTAAGTCGGTTGTTGAATTCCTGTTGACCAAGTAGTAGTTATCCTATTATCGGTGAACTCCTATCCTTGTCCTACCTATGTAGTATCATAATCCTTGTCGTGTTCCACTAAACGAAGTTGTCTCAACCATAATCTTGTACTACTAGAGTGGTTGAGTCGATTATAAGAGCGTTAAGTTCCTCGTATTTTGTAATCATCTTTCGTAAGGAGCAACTGTAATGTGACTCTAGTCTTTCTGAGGTGCCTTAACAAATAGTTGACTTTTGATTCACTGGAAGTTGTGCTCATTCCATGCCTTATAGAAAGGTGAATTAATCAGAAACATTTATTATCAAACTATTTAGATGGTTAATACTCGAGGAACCAATAATCGATTCTTTCCAATCAACCCCCATCAGGGTGGACAAGACGAGGTTGAGTTTGGGACTGGAGGCCAAGGGGACAACCATGGGCCAGATCCCGCTCGAACGATAGCGCTTGATGTTGCAACCCTAGAGGCTATAAGGGACATGTTTCAACAAATGATACAAGCAACAAATCCTCCAATTTCGCCTGCTCAACCCAACGTCATTAGAGCCGACCCACCTTTGGGCGGAAGGGAGAATGACAATCATGCCTAGGGTGATGGGTCGAACTATTCTAAGGCGCTTAATGCCTTTGCCTCGCAGAAGTCGGAAACTTATAACGGTCTAGGAGATCTAGCTAAAATTGCCTATTGTTTCACTCATATCGAGAGGTTGCCGAGGAACGTTCGATGAACTAAAGCTAAGAAGGTGCACATCACAGCTCTCCAATTAAGGGATGAAGCTGGTGAGTGGTGGGAGAACTCTTGATTGTCTGACCACTCGATGCTAAGTTGGGACGTGTTCAAGAACAAGATGATGTCTCGCTACCTCTCCGAGTCCATGAGGTACAAGAAGCAAGAGGAGCTTCTGTACCCGAAAGTTGAGGGATTGATTGCACTAGAGAGAGAGAGGCACCAAGTTCATCCAACTATTACAGTATGCGGGACCAGAGGTGTCCACTGAGGCTCAAAGGGTTCGTCGTTTTCATAAGTGGGTTGGACTCCACTGGAGAATAAATTCATCAAATTCAATCGCACCTTAGCCTAAACTACACTAACTAAGGAGATCTTGAGTAAATCATCGTCGGAGTGAGAAGCTCGTATATACAGTAGCCAGGTGCTAATAGAATAGTCACCTTAATCAAAATAAAATAATTGAATTAAGCATTCTCTTTCTCAATAAACCTTATCTCCAATCTTAGATCAATGGGACATACCCCAAGTGTTTAAACCGTTTATAATTTTATATGTTGCTGAACTTCTATATTTGAGCTGATCCAGGCCATACTCTTTTTCCAAGTATGCATAATATAAGTAATATCTCGCAAAATAGCTTCCATTCTAAATAAGATATTAGTAAAACCTCGTATAAAGAAAAAAAAAGAGAGAGTCAAAGTAAAAGATGTGCTTAGCAAGATAAATTCGAAAGTCATATAGGAAGGGTATATCAATGCTACCCTTTGAAATTTGATCAACTACAACGTAAAATAGTTATTATCAAAAAAGGAACGTGGAAGCGAAATTATTTTGCTACCAAGAAAAAAAAATGTTTCTTTTGTATTGTTTCGAAATTCTTTTCTTGATAAATAAAAGAGCACCATAAGAAAGAGTTCATGTTGAAAGTTTTCCTGTGTTTTGAAGTGCTCGATTATTTTTCTAATCTAAAGTTGAACATAATTTTTGTATTGAATCTGAACCCTTAATATTGAGATCTTAGATTTTAAAAGTCTTTTATATGATAAAAGTAATTATTATCATAAGGATTTTGTGTTGGGTTTCGAAAAAAAGAAAAAAAAATAAAAATAATAATAATAATAAAACAAAGGAATGATCTCGAATTTGATGGATTTCAATCTTACTAATCATTTGTGTTATACTACCAATATTGTGATTTCTATCCTACAGCTGGCTATTTGCATATGTCAACTAAAGATACAATTTCATGTATTAAGTATTTCTAAGTAAGGAACATTTGAAATCATACTATAGTTTTGTTTGAAGATAATTATGAATTTGGTAATGCTCCAACATGACTGGCGAATTGTATTTCTATTTTTAAAAGTCATTTAAGAGTGTTTATACTCTATGATAATCGCCTTTTTATTCCAATATGTCCTAGATGTAGACTCTAATGGTCAATAAAGATTTTATCGTATGATCATTTACCTACGTTTGTAAAGTTACTATACGTCATTTTGGTTTGTGATTTTCATGACACTATTGAGATATAAGTGGCAATCCGCGTTAAACCTTTCCTATATTAAGTTTCTACTGTATATAAAGGGTCAAAATCGTATTATAGTTTTGCTATGCTGGATAAAGGTGTTATTCTTATAAGCTCTTATGAAATTCCTTTAAAAAGATAAAACGATTTATTTCCAGTTTGTTCATGAGATTTCGAATTAAACTTTCCTACAGTTTCATGGTGGTGAATAGGAATGTGTTTTGTCTTCCATCCTGATCACATGGTAAGGCAAACTCACATGTCTTATTCCCATGAAAATGTTGTAAAGGATTATGTTGATTTTACCCCCATCCTGATCACATGGCGGGATAAGATCATATAATTCCTTAAGGACAAGTTTGGAAACCAAATTTCAAAAAGTTGTGTTTTGATGTATTACAATTCTAAGTTTGAAATTTTGGAATATTAACATTTTGTGTTAAAAGTTGGAAGTACGCAAAAAAATAAAATAAAATAAAATAAAAAAAAATAAAAAAAATCGTTTAAAGCAATTCAAAGGAATTATAAGTCTGTGTTATGATAATCGTATATTTTTTTTACGAACCTCGATTAGTTTTGTTTTTGGACAAAATGTATTTGGGCAATCATTTATTTATACTTTGCTAGCAAGTTTGTATAAAGTTTGAAAGACAATGTTATTTGCCAATAAATGGATCGTTTCATTCAATATCTTTAAACCTTTTTGGGATTAGATAAGTCCCATATTTTAAATCATCAAAGTGGTTTCATTAAATCATTAAGGAAAAAGAAATTTCTTATAAATTTAAAATAATATTTTAGTAATCATGATTGTAGTCATAACAGCAAAGATGCCCTTATGACAATTTCTTCTAGTATATCAAAATAGAATTTTTTGACTTGGTTATGTAAAAATGGTTAAACTAAATACTAATATCTTCAGTAGATCAAGTACATTGGAGAAAGAACCTTGTGTATATGTACACATCGTACGGGTGTTCTATAAAACTTGTTCTATATTTTACAGTTCTGAAAGTTTTACATACTTTTAATCCGGTGTGCTTCTAAGGGCAAGCTTTAACAAGGATTGTGTCTAAAACAATTATGTCGATTTCTTTTTAAGGGGGTACTTAAAGGATAAAATATTATTTCATACGAAGAAAGTTCTTGAGCTTATTCTTTTCTAGTTCAAGGCAACCCCAGTTCTCTCTAGTTTCGAGGACGAAACTAATTTTAAGGGGGTACTATTGTAATAACCGCTATTTTTATAAATAAGAGAACTAAAGTTTTCTTAAAAATCCTTACGCGTACAACGAACAAAATGTCGTCAATAGTAAATTCCTCGCCCAATTAAGTGTAAAACTCTTTCAAATTCAATTATGGGAAAACGAGTCCCTTATATTAAATTTTTCTTTTGAAATAAATTTTATAAGAACATAGGGACAATGAATTAAGAAAAAGAAATTTAATGAAAGAGGAAAAATTAGCAGATGAGTAATAAGTAAAATAATTGGGGTAGACTTTTAAATAATTAAACCCAACCCATTAATAGCCCAGAAATAAAAGGGAAAATAGGAAGGACTCGAACACCCAACCTGTCCGACTCCCTTCCGTTCCCTACCAGTTGGGCTACGGGAACTTCTCATTGTGTTAGGGTGAATCGGGTGATGTATTCATGTTGAAGCCGTTTTTTTTGACCAAACGAAATCTTGACCAGATTTCTTTTATCTTCTTTCAAATGCTGCACGACAACAGGGATCCATTTCTGCCAGTGGAAAATTTTGGTGAATCTATCCCCCCATCATTACACTCACTTCCTCTCTCATCCACCATACTTAATCAAGTGAGAGATTAGAGAAAGGGGCTGTCCATGGAGGTTTTTCCACCGAAAATTTCAGCCCTTTAACCTCCCAAAATCAACCTCAAAATTCAGCCCTTACCATCATCAAACCAAGTCCGAAAAATTCAGTCTTTAATCTCAGAAATTTGTCCCAAAAATCAGCCTTAAAAACAGGATTTTTCCAGATTTTCGAGCTCAAATTGGGCTATAAATAAGTGTCGATTCGGCCAACAAAATTCATATTCAAACTCCCCTAAACCTCCTCTACAACTTTCGTTTAAAGTCCGAGCCGAATCGATTCCGTTTTCGACCTCCGCAAAATACCGATCGAGCTGCGTTATTTGCCCATCTCCACCACCGACCGACTTCCGTCGCCGAGAACACCGCCAAGGGCTTCGCTGGAGTGCGCCAAGCCAGCCACCGTCGTTACAAGCCGCCAGGAGCTGTCGCCGGGCGTCCGCCATGGCCACCGGAGCTTGTGCGCAGACGGGAGGGTCGAGCAGGTGGATCCCGGAATGCAAGAGGAAGTCCCGTAGAGATGTGAAACTCAAGGTGGGCTGATAAATGACTTTGCTATTAAAAAAAAAGAAAAAAAAAAGCCCATTTTGTTTTTAATTAAGAATGATAAAGGAATTTTAATAATGAGCTCACTAGTAGTTATGATAGATTAAAAAGAGTATGATTAAGAAATTATCTTTCTTAAATCATGAGAATATATATAACTTACATAAATGAAGTTTTATAAGAGCCATTTGAAAAATATTATTATTATGCTCACATAAATTTTGGGCTTATAAAATTGGTGTCATCATTTTGATAAAGTTATAAAATGGATGAGTTTGACTAAAGGTATTATTTTTGACCCATGCCATTAAGTTAACCTCCTTATAAAATATACTTGAACCATTTCTTAACTAGGGTTTATAATGCTAAGATATTATTTTGTTAAGAATTAATGAATTTCAATTGGGTACTTATTAAATAAAATTTACAAGGAATATTCGTAAACCGATGACTTTACAAAAAATCATGAACTCGATATAACATTTTCATAAGTTGAAAGCTTAAAGTTATAAATTATTAAAGGATAATAATTTATATTAGTCGCACAAATTATTATACGAGGATAATAATTTGAAAAGTTCCTAGGATCATAAATAAATCAAATATTAATTTAATTCGTGTTCGCTCGTCTTGAAAACCGCGCCTAATTCAGGTCGAGTACTCGAATCGTCGTAAGCTCACGAAACGAACCCGTAGGACTCAGATCTCGAGATTCAAAGGCAAGTGGATGGTTCTCCCTTACTACTCGATATTTGTGAATTCCTTTTCCTCCGTTATCATATCCATTTTTGTTGGGAACACCTTGTTTGCTAAATAAAATGAACTTAGGGTTATCTGCTGTTTAGAAATAATGACCCCGTTATTACTATACTGCGCTAGCCCATGGACTTAGGACCGATGATTGTGGCCTCTGATTGTTTCAAGTCTCTTTTCGAGACTTTGCTATGGACTAGGATAGTCATTAGGGGTGAGAGACTCGTCTCTGCTACACCTCTTAAAAAGATGTATTAGGATGTACCTATACCCTAATACTGGGTCATGACTCTGCCTGCTCTACAAGCGTAGAGAGGTGACAACACCCTAGCTAGGTTTTAAGGACTCCGTCCTTCTTTGATGTGGCCTTGACCCGTTTTGGGTTGCTGCATCTAAAAATCTATAACTAATTGCACTGTTTTGTCATTAATGCAAGATAAGTGCCATATGCACAATAATTAATGAGCAAGGAATGTATTGGGTGTGGCCCGTGACTCTTATGAGTTGCCACATCCGGAAATCATTACAATAAAATGTATTGTTGTATTATTTAAAGAAGATAAGTCGGTGTAAGTTTCTACTAAACCTTGATGTGTATTAATAAGTTCCCAACGAAATCTTAATCATTTCTCGTTCCCAGGAATCACCTTCTTGTGATTTCGTATTCTCAAAAGAAAGCTTGTTACTCATCTCTCTTCGGATTCGTTCCTTTCATTATCATCTAAGTGGTATTCGAAAGAAGCCTCGTTATCTATAATATATCACACCCTCACCTCAAAAGAACCTGATTTGTCGTGTATCGCTCAATTCCCTTTGGACCTTGATGCCGACATACTTAGCCTTTTAAGAACCTAGTCATATTCTACCACTTGCTTAGTCTCGCGTTAGACTAATACCACTTTCTTTTCTTCCCGACATTGGTCGGCTGGTATTTCTTGCTTTTATGGAAATATCAGGAAGTAAAGACAGGCTTGTCAGAGACCAAGGACGAAGACTCGAGGATTTAAAGGAATGAAGATTTTCAAGAGGTTTCAAGTTATTTTAAATATTTTGGAGTTTCCTATTTTGTTTTTGTGAAGAATCTTTTAACCGTCATTTTATTTCCGCTGCAAAATGATTTATATGTCTTCTTCACTCGAACATTATTATTTTGTATCATTGAGCATTGTTTCTTAATCATGTATCCAGATGCTGAGTCACTTTTGATGTAATATAAGTTCGTTATTTCGTTTTATATGAATCGAGTTATGTTACCTACCGCCTTGGGTGGCTTTGGATGGAAAAATCCGAGGTCACTGGCATGTAATACCCATGGTTTCAAAATAGGGGTGTTACATATTTGTTTTATGATGTCCGCGTTTTAGGTAGATTTTTAGGGTCTAGATAGGTTAGTTTGAGTTGTTTTTCGTGGTCAGTCTTGTGTTTTTGAGTCTTTTTGCATAAGTTTTCGTATTTCCTTGAGATTCGGAAACTACGCATATTTGTGTCGTTTTGTAGGTGTTTTGGAGCTTGAAGAAGAGTTTGGAGCAATGCCAAGAGAGGATGGACAAGCTAGGAGGAAGATCTCAAGTGGACAAGCTAAGGAGAAGAGCTAAGAGGAGCAAAATCAAGAGGAAAAGTGAAGAACACGACCCCAGGATCGAGCCATGAAGGGGTCGAGCACGAGCTGAGTGGTAAAACTTGAAGGCCAAGGAATTGCACGTTCAGGATCGACCCTTAAGGGGTCGAGATCGACTCTATTTGGGTCGATCGTAGGCACCGAGTCTCTTTATTCCGGATATATTGTAGAGTTTCTTAATTTGTATTTAAGGAAGGTTGTTTCTTTGTGTTTCCTAGTTAGATTAGGACTCCTTTTCTTCTATAAAAGGAGGTTGAACCTTTAGTTTTTATTAATTCATCCCTTGGGGGGGAAGGAATTCATTCATTGGGGGGGGGGGGGAATCATTAATCAATCAAGACTTGGAGAGCTAGGAAGAAGACTTGGAGAGCAAGTTTGAGACTTTGTAAGATTCGCCCTTTGATTAATTTGAATTTTAGTTTGGTTTTTGATGATGTCTTCTTCTTCTTCCTCCTTGTTTCTCTTTTCTATGTGTGAGTAGTCTTCTTAAGTTCTAGGGTTGGGTGAAAACCCAACACAATCATGCATGTTTAAAACTTGAATTCATGACTTGAATGCTTGATGATCATATCTCTCTAACTTGTGCTTAATCCTTTGCGAAGTTGAGGCATGTCTTGTAATTAACTATAGCGAAAGTGAAAAGTTAATTGCTTGATTAGATCTAATAGGATTATTTGCGAAAGTTGATATTCCTAGGTTGAAGGATAGATAGAAAGTTGTTTGATTTGCGAAAGTTGATTGAATAGCTTGAATTGTTTGCGAAAGTTAACTTTTCTATGATCTAGCTTGCATGATAGTTGTGAATTCTTGTCGAAAGCATGTATGGTTGTTGTTGTGGTAGCCCTAACCCTAGGATTGGCCTTTTATATTGATTGAAATGCGTGTTTTTGCCTTGATCCCGACTCCCTCCGTCGTGTTCGAGCCGTAGTTTGAGTTTCGTGTGTGTTTGTGCGTGATTGTTCTCAGGACCGACCCCCTTAGGGTCGAGATCGACCCTCCTCAGGTCGATCTTGAGACGTTTTGATTGCGTTTCCTTTGCTTTTCGTAGTTTCTCGACTAATCTTAGCACTGTTCTCACTCCCGTGGACGATCCTGACTTCGCTATACTCAGCGGGGTCTTGACTACAAATTTATTTGTTCAAGAAACCCTTCAACATTTTATAGGACACGAAAAGGAATAATCAAAATTTAGAGGGTATCAAAAGGAATTTCCCAAAAAACTAAAACAACACAAAATAAAAACTTATCAGCAATAAGAAAATTACTTGAAATTAAGGGCATAGGATAACCATGCAAATTGAGGCCTAGCCTGTCACCAGGTTTTTGGATCTCACTAATCTTTGATAATTTCTCAATGGTGGCTAGATATATCTTCTTACCCCAATGATACTGACAAAACTTCTCTATGTCAGACGGTTATGCAACAGGCGTAGGACTAAGTTGGGAGCCTTACGAGGAAGCATCACACCCTCAAGCACCAACAAATGCGCTCGTAATCATCTAGCTCTTGGCCTCTTTCTCTTTGTAAAATAATGTCGATCAATTCAAGCAGTTTGCATTTATGAACTCCTCACATTTCATATGTACTAACCTCTAGAGTATCAACATTTGAGTTTGTACAATTGAGCCAACTAATTGCAGCACAATCCAATAGAGAAAATCTGACCACCTCATCCCTGATTTTGAACCACATCTCTTTCCTCTTCTTTATTTTTACTTCATGCATCATCATGGTGTGAACAAGAACACCAATGAAATCTAGCTTTTCACCAATTTGGAAAAACAGTCCCAAAGCATCCACCACATAAGTAATCTCATTGCTTTGCAGTCACATTTTTTCTGATCGTACTTATGATAGAGACAACTGAATATACATTGTATTTCCGTTATATCGACGACTTGATAGTATATAGTACTTAAAAGATTTCAATTGATCTAAGTTGAAACCAACTAGAGGAGGGGGAAGCATCATCTACGGCAAAGTGTGCTAATTCTTCCATGATAAAACATGACAAGTAAAACATATCATCAACATGACAAGTAAAACTTGTCATCATATATACCTTGTCATCATGAAATTTGTCATCGTGTTTCATGACGTCATCCAAAACTTTTCATCTTGTGTTTTTGAAATGAAACAAAATGCGAGGGAAGCAACCATAGCAACTCAACAATCAAAGAACACACACAAAACATTAAACAACTAAAACATGTCATCACATAAAGCTTGCACTTGCTCTTCACATAATTTGCACAATTTGTTTTTTAACTTATTACATTATTAAATATGATGAATTTATAGAATATGATAAGAGTTTGGTTAAAATCAACTTAAAGACGCCTTTTGTTTCACTTAATATATCAGACCAATGTCTCTAATATGTTAGAATCGACATTGATTCTAATATAAGACCTTAATTATTTTAGGAAACTGAAATTGTCCCTACTTTTCATCGAAACATATAGGATATTTTCCCAAACACAATCATTGTTTTTGTTAAATCTGCAAAAATAACTAGCAAATGGTCCTTAGATTTTGCTTTTTGTAAGACTATTTTGAGATTTTTTTTAACAGATAAGACATCAGTGTTTTTCTTAATCATTGCCATTTGGCAGGAGTGCTGGTGTACCGACGAGCCGAACAACAAGAAAAAACCTTACCAATATTGCTATGAAATACATCTTCGATGAAGACAACAATAACCCTCGTGATGAAGGCAGAAACAGACATATAGATAGAGGAGGGCGTGAATCCTGTGACCCACCAAAAGCTTAAAACAAAATCACCTTTATATTCTCACTTACTTTTGCTTCATTAGCTTACATTTACTCCAAAGCGCTAGAGCCTAGAATACAATCAAATACATAGAATCATTTTCTTTTGTTTCTGCGGAAAACTAGAGTAGCGTTGTGTGTTTGAGCAGGATACAATTTAAGAGAGCAATCGGCGTTTGCAGCCCCGGATCCGAAGCTCTCTCGCCCAAATCTGGCCGGCTCCCCAACAGGTGTCCCTTTCAGGTGTTTGGAGCAAATAACCAAGCTCCTTTGCTTTGCTCTATCAATTTGTCCTCCAAGGCTTAGGCTGGGCTTCTCCTTTTTGTAAGATGGGGCTTTCTGAGGATTTGACTTGTGTAGCATAAGGAAGCGGGTTTCCAGATATTTTCTGGTCCCAGGTAATCTTCTTTCTTTTCAGAGTGGCCAAATGTCTTCTTCCTTCTCTGTCTTTGAGATTATGGGCTTTGCTCTTCTGGGGTGGTGGCTGGTTTAGGTGCTATACATGTCCAAGTTATGGAGGTGCTACTGTGTTCAAATCTAATGACCCTAGCTCTTTCCACATATCAATGAAAAGAGGTATCCCCTTGAGTAGTAATGCTGTCAATTTGTAACTGGTAACTGTAGCAATGTAATCAAGGGTTGAGATAGTAATTACAATTTAGAATGTAGTTCAATTTCTTCATCATAGAAGAGTGTTTCTGAAGATTTAGACAAATTTTGACAATTATAGCTTGTTTGGGGGGTTAATTTGGAAAAGAAGCTCTTGAGCTTGGCTGTCATGGAAGAGTACAACAGCATAAAGACCATGGGGGTGTCTAGAACCTCTTTATTCTTAACCTTGTTATACAAAAAAAATTTGATTACATTAGTGTCTTTTTTGGTACGCTAATTAGATCTTGTCTCCCAGTTTTAATGTCAAAAGTAGAGCACTTCCTCTATTCAACAAATTATTTTTCTTTGCTTTGTAGCTGCTGCCAGCAGTTGTCTGCTTTGCGTGCTAATATAAGTTCAGAAAGCAAAAATCAGTTTTTGTCTCTCTAACTTATCTCTGAGGGTCTTAACATTTAATTCTTATGTTCTGGTAAAGATTATAGTTTCTATGTTTCTGTGAGTCTTTTCATATGCTGATTATACTCTTTTTGTTTTGCAGAATAAAGAGTCACACAACTCAGACTTTCTTTCATGGATACTTTGACTGCTTCTGTTTCACTACCAATCCATCAGGAACTGGCCGATTATGATGACATGTCTATACAGGAAGGCCTTTTTTTTGGTGATAGTATCAAGGTAATCAGCTACCGATTTATTACTGACATCTTCTAGCTGCTCTATTGAAGCTAGTAGCTCATGATTAGCTCGTCTTTCGCCATAAATCCGTTGCTTAGGTTACTTATGTATAGGTTCTTAGAAGTCACCGTGTTCCCAGTTAGTTTTATATTTGTTTTAGCTGTAAGCGAACAAGTTATGATATGAAAATCAGCATGTTTGGACTGACAAGCTCCAAATGGTCATTACATATATCATTTTCTTTCTGTCTAGGATTTGAAGAATTTGAGAACTCAATTGTACTCTGCAGCAGAGTATTTTGAACTGTCCTACACCAACGATGACCAGAAACAAATGTGAGTTGCATATTCGAAATTTGACGTTGCTGCTCATCTAATGACTGCTTTGTATTAATAATTTTCCAAATATGCAGAGTGGCCGAAACTCTCAAGGATTATGCTCTTAGGGCTTTGGTGAACACAGTGGATCATTTGGGCTCTGTGACGTACAAGGTTAATGATGTCATAGATGAAAAGGTTGAAGAGGTATCAGGCACGGAGCTTCTTGTCTCATGTATTGAACAGGTAATTTACCTTTTCAAGCACAAATATGGAATATAATATTAGGAGTTTTCGTTTCTGAGATGGTTATAAGTTCGGCCCATTTGCGTATGCCAGGCATGTCACTCGAATAATGATTAACTTCTGTTTGCTAGGAAATGTAATTATAGACGAACTTAAACTGCTGGGTAAGGTTTCTATGGAAGTGTCTAAGATGTGCCAAAATAACTTCAGACATCAAAAATACCTTTTTGTTAGATGAAGTTGGAAAGTTTGTTTCCAGCATTGCAGCTTTTTCATGCTGCTGATTGTAGTATAAGGAATTGAAATTCTAATTTTATATATTAGCGTGCAATAATTATTAACATTTTAACGTTCTTGTATTACCATATCTTAGCGGTTAAAAACATGTAGAGAGTACACTGATCGAGAAGGCCTGGCTCAACAATCATCCATTATAGACACTCCTAGATATCATAAACGGTACATTTTGCCAGGTAAAAACTGTTTACTGTGTGTTTTACTTATTGGTGATTCACAAGGCTTGTCAATGGCATCAATGTTTCTAAGAAATTTAATGCAGGTGGGGAAGCAATTGAAGGAGCGATAGAAGACAATTTGATGTACCATGGATGCACCTTGGAAGAGGAAAATGACTGGAACCAATATAGAAGTGGTACATTCTTGCAATTTCGTTTGTCTAGTTTTTCTGTAATACCTGAGCGCAGCTTTGGCTTGTTTCCTTCTGCCTAACTTTCATTTTGTTTGATTCAGCTGCTTGTACCAATATTAGTGACACCCCTTCTTCGTCATCAACCTCAGCATCATCTAGGTAAAGGCCTCTTTATGAATCCTACAAAATCAATGAGACTCTTGGTGATACTTAAAAAATTGAATTTTTTCATCCACTTGATAATTTCCAGTAAAGTTCGCTCTGTGTCTCCTGCCTTAAGGCCTTCAAAGCCATCTTCAAACTCCTTCAGAGGTGGCTCCACCCTGAAAAAAGATCATGGTTTGTACTGATCTCCGTCTGTTGATTGTTTGATCATTTTGTTTTTTTGAGAGAGCATTGTTTTGGTTATGACAATAATACTGTGGTGGCCATAACAAACAGATAGAAGATCTGTTTCCCCTCATCGGTTTCCTCTTATGCGTACCGGGTCCCTTGTAACACGGCCCACGAACCCAAAACCTAGCAGACCGACCACTCCTAACCCCGCCATGGAAAGACAACAATGGGTAATCCATCATATTGCTCCACTTTATGTAATTAGATTTTCCTGCTTTCAAGCATTTATATGCTGACTTTCTTTTTTCAAATAAGGTTAGAACTAACTTTTGCTTATATATTATTTTTTCACAGTTCCCATCAATGCCTTGCAAATCAGCTTCGGTGCGGGTTCATGATGTAAGGCAGAGCCAGAAGGAGACCCAACAGCAACCGAGCAAAAGCAAGCGGCTCTTCAAGGCATTGCTCAGCAGACGCAAGTCCAAGAAAGATGACATGCTGTACACTTACTTGGATGAATATTGAGTAAGGTAAGCTTTTACATGGGTGCCGAGCATAGAACCCTGGCTCCATGAAGAAAAACACAAGCTTGGAAAATTATGTAGGACATTAGTTTTATTTTCCCCTAATTTTATATCTCCCATGTCTAAACGCAGTTCTGTATAATATGGGGGTAGTTTATGTTCTGGGGTTTATGATAGAATTCAGTTCTGTATCATATGCCATAAGATTTTACATTGAAATATATTTATAATCAGTTGGATTTTTTTGTCTTGCTCAAGTGTCTCGGTAAATTTATCCACAACTACTCTTTTTTTTGGCTGCAAATTTATTTGTATTTTTAATGATTCTTTAGAATATAATAATATTTACAATCAATAACATATTAAGTTATCTTTAAAAACTAAAAAAAATAAAATTCTAACTAATCATAAGTCATAACTATATACTACAGTGTGAGCTAAAAATAATAATTATCAAAATAATAATTAGCAAGTCGTCACGTGTCAATCCCATATTTGGCCGCATTACCCGTCTTACTAAAACGAGAAGACACTTAAGGCGACGTCGATGTACTTACCGACGAGTGAAAACAATCGGTGATGGTATGCAGTACGGAACACGGGCTCTCGACGACGGCAAACTCTGACGAATCCGATGGTGCGCTCGGCAACAAACGGAAAGTAAGGGTGGACAATGACGGCAAGATGCAGATCGAGAGAGCACGCAAGTTGGTCCAGAATGACTAACGTTTTGGATATATTATGGAAAAGCCACGTACATATCTATATACATATAGCTTAGAAGGATATTTGTGTTTGATCGAATGGGATGTACGAACACTTCATGTTTAAGAAAGAAAAAAAAAAAGAAAACCGACTTCCCTTTATATAAATGTTTTCGCCTCCGTGCCAAATGATCGGTAATGATACGGAGGTTAAAAGAGAAATACTACTTTATTAAATAGTAAAGAAATAAAACATATATATCTAATACTTTACCGTACAAATAATCTTTGTAAATATATAAAATTTTAATTCCACTAAATTACCCTACTCTAAATATAGGATAAATCTTAACACCATACTAAATTTTTAGGCGTAAAAATTTTCAAAATTTTACCCTAATTTTTGCCGAGGTCTTACACGAGGACTCTGCTAACTCCGGTACGTTATCAGAGTCGTCCAACGGCATGCACCTCCGATCACTCGATTCATCGTCGCCGCGGATCTAGGTTTTCGTTCGCCTCTCTCTTTACTCACCGAACAGGGCTCCTTGATTTTCTCCTCCGGCTCACGAGCATAGGCCTGCGCGGCAGTTCCTTCTCGCGCTCTTTCGGATCAGGATTATCCTTACCCTTTGTGATGCCAGTAATGAACTCTGCAAGGTCCTGACCGACCTTCTTGCACAGCTTCCATAATTTGCCTACAACCTGCTTGCAGAAAGTCCACAGGGCATTTGGGAAGAGGAAGGAGAGAGGAAGGAGGAAGGAAGGAGGAAGGAAGGAGGAGGGAAAGTCAAATATGGAATTGGGATGAAATTGGGAAGGTAGTGGTGACTTTTATATAGTGAAAGGGGGTGGGGTGATGAAACACTTGCCACTCCAGAATGTCCCAAAATTGGTTTCAAATTTGAAATTCTGTTAAGGGAATGGTGAATTTCTAGTGAGGTTGACGAGGGGGGCATGTTGGCAGGTTCTAGAGCCTAGTTTTTGGACTAAATAAATAAGAGTTTTTCATGAATACTTTTACAAAAACACAACCCACAAATCTCTTAATTCTTTCCCTTGTATACTTAAAAACCAAGTATGTTTGTCATTCTATAAACAAAGTTTTGTAGACAACTTTAAGATATCTTTCTTATTATTACTTTGATAATACTTGAGTTGTCGAGTTTCCATGAGAGTCCCCACTCTAGGTTTGTAAGTATGCCATGTTGAAACCAATCCTAGATTTCACCATTAGGTTTCATGATTGGACAAGCTTCTATATGGATTTTGTCTTTTGTTTAGTGACATTACATAACTAAATAATCGATCAATCTCATTTAGACTTGATAATCAAAGTAGGACACGATAGTCTATAACACATTTAGATGTACTATGTATTCATTCAGCCTATAATATTTTTGTATTACCATGCCTTTTGGATTAGTAATCCGCTTGAAAATTGACCTTGCAGGAAAGTTTTGTAAAACCAGTTTAGGGTGTAACACACAATAAAAGTGTTCACATCTATCTGTATATAAACGAAATATCTTTTGTGTCATGTGTCATCCTCAGGTTCATTTTACATGTGTTGTTTTTAGATTCAATTTGTCTATGTGGTATCACAACATCGACACTCTGAAAAAAGGCAAAATACATGTGCGAGTCCCTGAACTTGTGTCAAATAGTCATTTTGGACCTTCAACTTTCAACTTCATCAATTTAGCCCTTGAACTTAGCATTTCTGACCTATTGAACCCCTAATCGACCACTTTCACTTGCTTTCTTTGACCGTGTACATCACGCGCGTTAATTTAATTAAAAGTGTTGCCACTTGGCACCACATATACGCCATGTAAATGCCATGTCATTTTCATTATAGAAAAAAAAAGAAAAAGAAAATCCAATAAAAAGCAGTAAAAAAAGGCTAAATACATACACAGGTCCCTGAACTTGTGTCAAATAGTCATTTTGGACCCTCAACTTTCAACTTTGTCAATTTAGCCCTTGAACTTAGCATTTCTAACCTATTGAACCCCTAGTCGACCACTTTCACTTGCTTTGTTTGACCGTGTACATCACACGCGTTAATTTAATTAAAAAGTGTTGCCACTTGGCGCCACATATACGCCATGTAAATTCCATGTCATTTTTTATTAAAATGAAAAATGCAAATAGAAAAAAAAAAGAAAATAAAATCCAATAAAAATCAATAAAAAAGGGGGGGAATTCCAAACTCAATCTTCATCTTCCACCTCCATTCATCTTCAACCTCCCCCATGTTGGTGCTCGATACGAATCGATAGACATTGATGACGATATCCAAAACAAAAATGATCAAGTAGTTCAATGTTAATTATAATGATTATACTAGTCGTACATTGCCCCGTCCAGCATACCAGAAAAATATTATAAATTCTTAATAATACCTTGGTACATGATATTTATATCTCATCCCATAGACGGACCAAAACATAAAGAAACATATGGATTTTCTTTTTAGTATTTCTATAAAATATTTTTAAAAGTTAATATTTCTATTCTAAATTATGTAATATTATCACAAGTTAATTAAGGGCAATAGTAAGTCTATAGTAAGTGAAAACTAACCCCATCACTTGTCAATTGTCACCAATTCACTTTAGTATTGTACAAAGAAATGTTGGGTTATAAAAAAATCTCAAATAATAGACCAAAACCTAATTGCAATTCCAGAAAACAGCTAGCTGGTGGCAAATTCATCTTGTTTTTGCCTTTAATTTCCAGCCACAAAAATGCAACCTAGGCAAAATAAGCTGGCAAAAACAATAATTATTGCAAGGTGATCTTGTAGTCTAACAAAGAAAGGGTCGACTCATCACTTGCTCAATTTGCGACTTAATCTGATCATGAAAATTTGCAACTCCTAACTACCAAGAAGCGTTATCTTGTAGTCTAACAAAGAAAGGGCCGACTCTCTGTAAGCAAATAGTGGATTATGACATAGTACTACGTAATGATCTTTAATGACATCCATAGTACTACGTTCAACCAAAAATAAAGGTCTGATCACATGCGTTTTCCAAGATGAAGAAGGGTGTTCGGATCCAGGGCTTGGACAACTTTGTTCATCCACATCAGATTTGCCCTGAAAACAATATAGCTCAATTGTGCCATCACCCTCACGTGCTAATCAATGATTTGAATTTTAAAAATTGTGGGAAGCCACTACCTTTTTGAGACAATGCGATGACTTGTCAAAAGTTCATTTGCTTCCCAATGTACCCTTTACCATTTCCCTTTCTTCTTAGCATTGATGTGTAGTGTTTTACCAATATTCCATGAGTTCAGATCTGTCAACTGATAATGGCAGTGGTCGATAGCAATTTTTGTTATAGCCTTGTAGTATAATGGCATTGGGAAGTGATCTCTTCTAAATGGTTTTTCTAAATAAATTTGATAATCGTAATTCCCAGATTCAAAGAAGACTTATAACACACCAGTTTGTCAAAGAACTCAGATTAAAATCTTCACTCAACAACTTACTCTATAAACATAGAGAGGAAATCAAAGATAGTCAAACTGTAATTACCGAAGTCGATGAAATCGCAATTGGGATCATAATTCCATACAATCCAACGATTCAGACTTTACAATTCAATCCAGATTGAATTGCATGATAGAATCGCCAGAGTCAAGAGCCGAAAAATCCAGGCATTGGGCCATTTACTGCACACTTTCATAATAAAATGGGATATTGAGCTGGACAGTAATCGCACTACACAGTTGTTACTGTAGTAGTAGTAGTACTACTGCCCACTCACATTGCCCACACAACTATTCTAAATAATTAATACTTTGTTGATTGTTTAATAAACATACAAATGAATTGACAATAACCTATCATTTCACATTCTATATAGATTTTCTTACACAATAATAGCCTAATTTAACAGGTTGCTAATACAACTATATGAATAAAGTTTGACATGATTGATCTAAACTATACAAATCTTCTGATAATTATCTTCAGATAGTAATAGTGTTAATTCTTCTAAAGATTTAATCTTTCAAAAAAGGAAAACCGAAGTAGAAGTTCACGAAGGATTCAAACCTCTTTGTCTTTGGCGAGTTGCTCTCTTCCTGGGAAGAAATCCAAGGGAACCATGCCTAGGGTGCTCGAACTTCCTGTGAGAACACCAAAAAAATTAGTAAGATTAAAGGTAACAGACATCCTGTGAAATCACCCTCCTGTTAGATCCACTGATCGAAATATATAGAAGCCAAAGTTCACTGAGCACATCATTTCATCTTGAAGAGCATGCTGTACCTGCATATACGAAAACTAAATGGTGTCGTAATCAGAAGATGTGTGTGCAATAATATCCTCCACAGCTCTGACCATGATATCTCTACCAGATGCATCATTTTTACCCAGATTCCCAACCGTGTGTGTTTTTCCAGTGCCTGTTTGACTTTAAGCCATAACTGTACCATTGTATCCACTCAATACACTCTAAAAAAAAAAAAAAGAAAAAGAAGATGCTCATAATTCCATGCAAGATCTTAAGGAGTTCTAAGTCAGACAAAAATCTGATTACTCTAATCTAAGAACAACCACATGAATTCCATACTCGATTACTCTACGCATTAGCACTTCCATATGAACTATGAATTTGATTCAATATTCTATTACTTAAAAGGCATCAAACAGTTCATCAAGCTGAAAACCAACTACTCAACACAAATTCACAACAACTCCAATCACAAGTTCGCCAATCATGACGAAATCGAGCAATCCATCTGATAACGCGCTCAATTCACAACAGAAGCAAAAAGTAAGGAAAAAAAACAGCTTGAGAGGAAATACCAAAAAACAAAAAATGCCTTCATATTAAAAAAATTAGGAGGAACAACAAACGCTTACTACAAGTTTATGCTTTGCAATGGTTGTGGAATCCATCCAGTGAACTGGTTGTTTGCAACGTTCTTGAGACGGGATTGGACTAAAATTACACAATTAGGCAAACAGTTAGACTCTTGGTAGTACACTACATGCGATGAATTTAAGACAAAAGACTGATTAACCAAGAAAAGTACCTTGAGAAATTTGCCCATCCTGTTGTCACCAAAATCGAAGTATAATACCTAAAGAAGCGGTTTAAAAGTGTGAAAAGAAGGGGCACTTTACTAATTATTGCAACTCTGGAGGCGATTCCAACATCAAAGGAAAGGAGAAGACATACGTAGGAGCTTGGGAAGACCGCATATCCTGAAGCTTGGAGTTCCCCAAACAACTGTTTGATGGCCATTGGGGACGATCCAAAGGACCTCGAGGAAGAGGTAACAAACGAAATCATCTTAGAGTCGCTTTCTAATTACTCTAAACCTGATCTAATTAAGATTATGTCCAAAGTCCTGCATGATAACATTGAGCTTTATGAAAAGATGGATAGCTTAGATGAAGAGTCCGACGCTAATGTAGAAAAAGACTGTGAAAATTGTTTTATGTTGTCTGCTAAGTTAAAGTCCTCAATTAATCTCAATGAGGCCCTAAGATCGCAAGTTGCATGCCTAAAAACAGAGAATGAGAAATTAGTGAAGAGGTGAAACAGAGCAAGCGTCCCTCTCTAGAAGTGAACAAGCAGTGTTAAGGACTCTTTCCCTAATGACTTCCTAGCATGTAAACCCTCTAGAAGTGTTAAGGACTCTTTCCCTAGTGACTTCCAAGCATGTAAACCCTCTAAAGTGCAACTTGAAAGACAAAAGAACAATAATTTGGAAGAAAGAATCCGTGTTCTAGAAAGTAGTATGTCAGGTGATAAGGACTACTACACAAACACTGAAAGTCCTAAGATGTATATTCAAATTGCTAAGGGTGAAGGATCAAAAGTTGTTAACCCGGAACAAATGAAGAAGATTAGGATTCAAAGGCCACATCCGAAATATTATCTTGGTGAGTACTATAAAACATGCTGACATTGCGGGAAACATGGACACTGCCAATTTGAATGTTTTAAGCTTAGGGACAATGTCCAACAGAGCAGAAAAGCTTGGAATGAAAAGAAAAAAGTTTCTAAGCCTAAGAACATCAAGTCTTTTATTAAGACGCATGCTAGCTCACCTTATAATCTTGAAAACTTTGTGAAAAAACATGCTAGATCCTCAAATGATGTGAACTTGCTTGATTTCATGCCTCGTAAGGAAGTGTTTTACTGTAACGGACCAGGTAAGGGACACCTTGCCTGAGTCGCAAAAAACTAACGTTCCTTTACGAGTAGGGGTGAGGAGCTACCCATGGATAATCGATAGTGGAGCTTCAAATCATACGACTGGAAACAAGATCCATCTCACCTGTATCAAGGCAAGCACCCAAAGAGGGGCTGTCTCCTTTGGGAACAAGGGCAAAGGTAGCATCAAAGGGACTGACATTACAAGAATCAACAAGTCAACCAAGGTATCCAATGTAAATATTATTGAGGAGACTTAGGCTTCAACATCTTGTGTGTCTCTCAAATGTCTGATCAAGGGAACAACTTGGTCAGATTTGACTCTCATGAGTGCCTTGTTATCAACAAGAAGACAAATCAAGTTTTGCTTAAAGGGGTAAGGAAGAACAATGTGTACGTCCTCAATATCGAGTTCAAGCCTCCATCAAAATTGTGCTTAACTGTATCCTCAAAGGACGCTGAGATTTGGCCTCAGCGTCTTGAACATGCCGGACATAGCACCATCCTCAAATTGTTCCAACAAGAATTAGTCAGGAGACTTGCCCGAATCGATCCTGATCAAGCTGAAACATGTGAAGCTTGCATTCAAGGGAAGCAGACAAGAAGTTCCTTCAAATCAAAGAACGTTGTGAGCTCAGAGAAACATTGGAACTTCTTCATACGGACTTGTGTGGACTAATGAGGACGCAAAGCTATGCTGGAAAGAGGTACATGTATGTTATTGTCGATGATTTTTCCCGGTTTACCTGGATTCTTGTTCTTGATTGCAAAGTAGATGCATTCAAGAAGATCGAGATCTTCATGAAACAAGTGGAAGTTGCTCTAGGGAATCTGTTGGGACGATATTAAGGACGCCAGTCATTAATATCTAAACCAATAATGATCGTCTCTAGTTTTGATAATGACAAACTCAAAGGTATTTGATAAGTTGTCCAAGTGTTGATCTCAGGTAAGTCCAGTGGACGCACATGAGCGAAAAGGACAACAAGTGAACGGTAGTCCCTAAGCTGTAGGGACGCACTTCATCAGAGCTTCCAATGCTGAACGAAAAGAATGAAGTCCTTGCGCAGATAGGACGGCGTCCTCATCAAGAAGGGATGCGCGCCAAAATACGGACGAAGTTCAAATTCAAATCAAGGCCGCCCCAACATGATTACATCATACTCGGCCGTAGTCCTCAGAAGGAAGCTTCCTATGTTTGGGCACGTGTGAACAATTCCAAAGATGTCGCTTTCCCAAAGATGGTCCCCTGACCACGCGGAGGCTTCCCAAGCGTCAACAGAGTTGACTTCCTCAAGATGCAAATCGCACCGTTGAAGGAAGACGACAAATCCTGCCCAAGCTTCAGAGGACGCTAGAGGACAAGATCTCATACCGCTATAAATACCCTCCAAGGGGTATGCATAGCGGTGTGGACTTTGAAGACTTTCTCTCAAGCTCTCCCGAAGCATTCAAGTTCAAGAACGAAGATCAAGAGGATCAAGTGAGCTTGAAGCAAGAAAGTCCAACCACATCAAATCCAAATCAAACCACAAAATAGTTAGAATAGTGTTTGTCTCTCACAACGAACCGTGAGAGACGTGTGTGATAGCTTCTGTTGGATCGTAAGTCTGTTAGAATGGGCGTCCTTAACTGGGTTAAGGGCGTCCTTAGGTGCAGCGTAAAATAGACTTAACAGAAAATGAGATAAGATAATGGACACGAGTATTTATAGAGGAACCCCATTAAGACTAACTAGTCTTATGGGTAAACCTCTACCTTCGCTGGAGGATTTTCAATAGCCGTCTTTATCTTATTCAGAGAGAGTCCTTACAATTTAGGCGAGTCGTTACACCTCATTGAGCTAAGCGTCCGTCCTTAGCCTCACTAGTAACACTCCTTTCCACCTAACAAGTAACCTAACTCTCTTAGCTATAAGGAAGCTATCACTCACATCTCTCAAGGTCCGTTGTGAGAGACAAACTACAACTCTAACTATTTTGTGGTTTGTTTTGGATTTGATGTGGTTGGACTTTCTTTCTCTTGGTTCAAGCTCACTTGGTCTCCTTGTTCTTCGTTCTTGAACTTGAATGCTTCGGGAGAGCTTGAGAGAAAGTCTTCAAAGTCCACACCGCTATGCATACCCCTTGGAGGGTATTTATAGCGGAAGTGGTTCTTGTCTTCTAGCGTCCTTTGAGACTTGGCAGGATCCTTGATCTTCCATCAACGGTGCGATGTGCATCTTGAGAAGGTCAACTCTGTTGACGCTTGGGAAGCCTCCGCGTGGATAGGGGACCATTGCTGGGAAAGCGACATCTTTGGAATTGTCTACACATGCCCAGACAAAGGAAGCTTCCTTTTGAGGACTACGGCCGAATGTGATGTACTCATGTTGGGGCGGCCTTGGTTTGAATTTGAACTTCGTCCGTATTTTGGCGCGCGCCCCTGCTTGATGAGGAAGTCGTCCAGGGACTTCGCCAATTACATTCAGCTTTGGAAGTTCTAATGCAATGCGTCCCTACAGAGTTAGGGACTCTCGTTCACTTGTTGTCCTTTTCGCTCATGTGCGTCCATTGGACTTACCTGAGATCAACACTTGGACAACTTATCAAATACCTTTGAGTTTGTCATTATCAAAACAAGGGACGATTATTATTGGTTTAGATATTAATGACTGGCGTCCTTAATATCGTCCCAACAATTTCCCCCTTTTTGAGGATGACAAACCCTTTTAAAACAATGTGCACAGAAGTAAAGCTTTTAGCATAAAGGACTACACTTAGATCTTCTTCTCAGCTTGGGTTGGCATGCAACACATTCTTTTTCGTGCGTCCTATTTTATTTTCTACTAGCGTCCTTTGGACTTGGGCCGAAATTCCCCCTAAACACATGCTTTTTATGACAACTTAAACATAATCGCATGTCTGCAAAACTATACTTCCCCCTTTTGGCATCATCGAAAAGGAGAACAAGTTGAAAAACATGTATGCATAAAGTCATAACTAAAGAAAGAACGCTTAGACACAATAAATTGCAATGTAATGAACTGCATTCAAGAAATGAGAGTACGGTCATTACAGACAATCACACAAATATTTCAAACAAAAGGGACAGCGTCCCATAGTCTTAACAAAAACACAAAAACAAGAGATTGAATTTTTTAGGAGTTGGAGGGGAGAGGAGTGATCACTGGCGAGGACGCTTGCCAAGAGCCTTTAGAGTCTGCGCATGAAGATCGTTATTCTGTGCAAGCAGCTCATTGTTGCGCTCGAGAAGATCAGTGTGCTGATGGACGGTGTCATGAAGCTGCTGAATGAGATCTATCATCATACACTAGTTCTCAATTATCATCCCAAGCAGCGTCTTCTCAGAACACTTTTCTGCCTCAGCATTGATGTGCGCAACATTAGCCTCATTGTCGTCCTCGGCCTCATTAACTGGCGTCCCCACTACTTGTAAATTTCCCTCGGGCTCAACCTCAGCAGCAGCGGCGGCAGCTTCCTGTGTAGCTTTCCTCTCGGCCTCTTTCTTTTCTTTGCCCAACCGTCTCTTCACGGAGGGAAGGGGCTCATCACACCTCAGTTTTCCAACTGGGGGTAGGGTGATTTGCCTTACGTCCTAGTGAATGCCAAAGGACTTTTCTTTGCGAGGGGCATAAAGGTCTTGCTGCTCCAAGATTCGTTTGACCAGGCCAGGGAAAGGGAGCAAGTGACGTCCTCCAGTGCACTTACCCATGTGCTCCAAGACAACCCACGCCAGATTGATCGGCTTTCGGTTTAAGAAGGCGTCCAATATAATGCTGTCGGTAATTTGGACGATGGACTTCTTCTCTTGGCGGGGGACGACCATGCGCACAATGAAGTGATGCGCAAGGACGCCTGTCTTGGATAGGCAATGGGCGACCCTATCCCTAGCAACTGGCTGCCTCCCATTAAATATGTTGTTGAAGATTTCGTCCTAGGAGAAGCGGCCAAAATTTTTGCAGGGGAAGTCGTGCAGAGCATCTTGAGGCGAAAGGCGCAGGCCGAGCATGTTTTGGACGGTACCTTCAGCAATCGAGTACTCGTCCCCATCTATTTCGAACGTCCCTTGAGGCTTCCCTTTTACTTCAGATACTTCGAGTTGAGTAAAAGCGGAGAACGTGTTCGGGGTTGACCACCGCCCAAGTGCGTCCATCCCTGAAACTCTAGCAGCTCTAAGAATTCTGTGCGGCCGTTCTCTTCCAAGAATTGAGCAGTAAACAGGAGCGGCGACAGAATCTTCTTGAGCCATTTCTTCTTGTTGCCGTTGCCGACAATGACGTCGTCCCCGGCATCTTCTTCTTCTTCTTCACCTTCGCCCTCCTCTTCCTCGTGTTCCTCATCCTGCGGAGGAGCATCATCGTCATCAGAAGCCTCGTCCCCTTGTTCATGGGACTCGGCCATTTGCTCGTCCTCAGCATTGGACGCCTGAATGGGTGGGCGCGTCCGCAGCTAGAGTCCTTGCCAAAGACTCAGTGGGGACTTCTATAGAAGCCGTCCCTTGGACTTGTTCAGTCTCCGTAGCAGGTGGAGGAGGAGGAGTCTTAACTTTTGGAGGGGAGGGAGAGGGTGTGCGGAGCTTAGCCTTGGTCGGGGGAGAGGAGGAGGCGCTGGGCGGAGCCACAGAAATTGGCTTGACTTGGAGCGGAGCAGGAGGGGGAGGAGGCTGCTTAGCAGGGGAGTCCTCTAATTGGACGATGGTTGGCACAACAACCTTGGCCTGGATCTGCGCTTGAGGAGTGTCCCTTTGGACCTTTGGAAGAGGCTTTGCTAGTTCCGCCTCCATTTCCGCTTCAAGCGGATCCGCAGCCGTCTCAGAAGCAGGAGTCACGTCCTCTACCCTTGGTGGTGGAGGAGGGAGCAGAGGTACTTCCTGCAGACTCTGCTAGATCGCCGTAGCAATGGCGTCCTTTTCAGCTTGCTCTTGGCGCGCCTTCTCCTCTTTCTCGATTTGCAGCTCGGAGAGGCGGATGGCTGCCATTTGTTGCTCAGTGACGCCCTCCAACTCAGCGGATGTCTTCAATCTTCTCTTGGGGGCGGGGGGAGGGGAAGATGGGGGGGGGTGGGGTTTGGGCTGAGAAGAGGAGGAAGGGCCTTTTATGGGGAGTTGTTTTGAGGGAGGAGGAGAGGGTTGCCTCTTGCGCTTTTGAGAGGGGACGGAGCCCGCAGGAGCCACGATGAACTCCAGTATATCGGGGAGTAGCTTGGCGAGCTCGTCCACCGTCCCACCAAAAGAATCAGAAATGATACCGGGCCCCATGAATGGAGGATTGGTATGGTTGGTTTCCTCAAGGCGGGGACGGACATAGGTTAGCATAAAGTAATGGAGGAGGCGTTGGATTTTTGGAGGGTGGTTGTTAACGGACGCCCTTAGGCATATGTTGGCGAGCGTCCGTGGCTTTTTTTCAAGCCAGTCCTCCATGAATGGGTCGAGTGGAGGACGGCGCTTGGGTTGAGTGGGGAGTCCCCGGACTTGGGACTTTGTAGGGCTCCCCTGCTCTTTCTCCGGGACAAAAGGCTTTTCTAGAAATGAAAAGCGAGGAGTTTGAGAGGGTTTGGATTGAGATCGGGAAGATTGGAGTTTTTGCGGAGGAGGTTGGGAGCATTGTGACTTGGTTGGGGTGGTGGAAGGGCGGCGCTGTGACGACTGGGAAGAATGCTGGTGACGGGGAGGTTCTTGCCGTCCAGCGGGTCGGCCTCTCGAATCCATCAGCGACTGGCCTTTTACCGGAGTTGAGGATCTTTCCGGTTTAGGGTTTCTCGCCGCCGAGGAAGATGACGGAGAAGGCTGTGGGTTTCTTGTAGATCTAGTGTTGGCCATTTGAGAGGATGGGGTTTAAATAGGAGAGGTTAGGGTTGAGAGACGAAGATTTCGAGATCTGGGATGGAGATTTGGCAGGATTTTGAGAGATTTCCGGATTTATGCAAGCAACAGGGAGGCAAAGAAGAGTTTTCAGATTGTGCAGGGGCATATTTATAGGAAGACGACGAAGGGAAAACGGTCAAGGGTAATAGGGACTTTTCGCTTGGCTTCCTCCACCCGCGTTCCCACACGTGGCATTCTTCTTTGCTAAGTAACCAGCTGTTTTGCACCCGGTACACGGATCCCGAGATCTGCGTTCAACTTCTCTAAGACGGTTCACCTTCCCATTTTCAAATTTCACAACTGCAAAGGACTCTGTTTCGGCGTCCTTTCATCACACAACACTGCAACCGGAGAACTGAACCACGGCGTCCCAAAAACTGATCATAACCTCTGTTAGAACTGTGCTCTGACGTCCTTCAGCTCGCAACAAGCGTCCCTTTGATCACCTAGCACCAGTTTTGAAAATCAAGCAAGTACGTCCCGTAAAGATAAAACAAAGAACGCTCATAGGACGCGTTTGCAAGATTCTCGGCTTAGGTAAGCTTAGAGTTCCCATCATTTCGGTTTGTAATGAGGGTAGGGATACTCTTGAGATGAAAAGCGAAATGAATAGCGTTCAAAACATAGGCAAAACACATGTCTTAGACTAGCGTCCTTTAAAGATGACTTTAATGAATGACAAACTTTAAAACAAATTCTCATCAAAACATAGCCAATCATAGAGGGAATGATAGAACGGGACTTGATCATTTAAAAGTTATCATCCCTAAAAGTAATCGGAGGTGCTCATAGGGACGTCTATCAAGTGCTTTTGTGAAAATATCAGCCACTTGGTCCTCAGTCCTAACATGATCCACTCTAATTAATCCAAGTTCAACATTATCACGAAGAAAGTGATGTCTTATATGAATGTGCTTCGTCCTAGAATGATGAACAAGATTCTTGGCAATACTTATAGCACTGGTGTTATCACACAAGATAGGGACTGTGTTGAGGAACGTACCATAGTCTTCAAGTTGGTACTTGATCCATAGGACTTGTGAGCAGCACGAAGCAACAGCAACGTACTTAGCTTCCGCGGTTGAGAGTGCCACGGAATTTTTCTTCTTGGATCCCCATGATACAAGGAATTGAGCCATTCCTGAGGTGCTCTTCCTATCCACCACATGGCCAGCGTAGTCTGCGTCAGAGTACGCTACCAGGTTTAGGGACGTTCTTCTGGGATACCATAGGCATAGGTCATCCCGTCCTTTGAGGTATATGAAGATTCTTTTGACCACTTGCATGTGGGACTCCTTTGGATTTGCTTGGAAGCGGGCACACAAGCACACAGCGAACATGATGTCGGGACGACTTGTCGTTAGGTATAGCAAGGACCCTATCATTCCTCTGTACAGCTTTTGATCTACGCTCTTGCCTTCTTCATCAGCATAAAGGCGAGTGTTGGGAGAGATGGGAGTATCAATAGACTTTGATGAGTTCATCCCATACTTCTCGAGCATTTCGCGAATGTACTTCTGTTGGTGAATGCGCGTCCCATCTTTGAGCTGAGTGATTTGGAATCCTAAGAAGAAGTTGAGTTCTCCTATAAGGGACATCTCAAATTCACTACTCATCAAGTTCTTGAATTCCTCTACAAGTTTCAAGCTAGTGCTTCCACATACTATGTCATCGACATAGACTTGGACAATCAGAACATCTTTAAGAACTTTCTTCAAAAACAGAGTTTTGTCTATATTACCTCGTGTGTACCCGTTGGACAAAAGAAAGGACGCAAACCTATCGTACCAGGCACGAGGGGCTTGCTTGAGTCCATAGAGTGCTTTGTCCAAGAAGTACACATGATCAGGATGATCAGCATCCTCAAATCCTGGAGGTTGAGCGACTTACACTTCTTCCTTAAGCTTGCCATTGAGGAAGGCCGTCTTGACATCCATTTGAAAGAGCTTGAATCCTTTGTGAGCGGCGTATGCGATAAGGAGGCCAATGGCTTCAATTCTAGCAACAGGAGCGAAGGTCTCATCGTAATTGATCCCTTCCTCTTGCCTATAGGCTTGAGCCACAAGCCTTGCTTTGTTTCTTGATACGCGGCCACTCTCATCAAGCTTGTTTCTATAGACCCACCTCGTCCCTATTACGTTTTTGTTTTTCGGAGGAGGGACGAGGGTCCAAACTTTGTTTCTTTCAAATTGATTGAGTTCTTCTTGCATGGCTTGAATCCAATCAGCGTCCTGAAGTGCCTCCTTTATGTTCTTAGGTTCAACTAAGGATACAAAGGCGTTGAATGCACAAAACGCTATGTTGGCGTTGTGGGACTGATTCACAGCTGATCTTCTTTGAACTTCTTTTGACATGTCCGAGATAATTTGATCCGTTGAATGAAGTCTTGAAAGGTTGGATCCCCTATGAGTGGCGTCCCTTGTGGGGGTACACCTAGGGTCCGTCCAATCAGATTCATTGGAGTCAAAACCATCATCTTCATTGATAGGCTCAGTGTGTTCCCCCTCAGAATGAGCGTCCACACTGTGCCTTTCTTCTCCTTGTTGACTTGATTCACTAGCATCCACTTGGTTTAGCGACCAAGTTTGAGAGGGCTCTTGCTGTTCGCTAGGGACTCCCATTGAAACCTCATCGCGAGTTTCAGGGGCGTTCCTGGGAACGTAGTAGTTGTCGGAGGAGCCTCTGGGTTCGTCTTCATCATCTTCATCATCGTCCCTTGGGGAGGAACGACGCTCTTTCTTACTTGGTTCTTTCTTGTGGGAAGCATTTTCTTTGAATACCACATGGATACTTTCCTCAAGCTTAAGAGTCCGTTTGTTAAAGACTCTATAGGCTTTACTTGTGAGGGAGTATCCAAGGAATATTCCTTCATCACTCCTAGCATCAAATTTGCCGATGTTGTCTTTGCCGTTGTTGTGGATGAAACATTTGCACCCAAAGACTTTGAGGTGTGAGATATTTGGCTTTCTTCCATTTAGAAGCTCATAGGACGTCTTTTTGAGCAAAGGACGAAACATGGCTCGATTGATGATGTAGGTAGCTGTGGCCACGACTTCTGCTCAAAAGTGTTTGGGGACGCCGCTTGCCAGGAGCATCGTCCTTGCCATATCTTCTAGCATCCTATTCTTTGTTTCAACAACGCCGTTTTGTTGAGGAGTTCGCGGACAAGAGAAGTTGTGGGAGACTCCTTGTTGGTCACAGAAGTCAAGGAACTCTGAGTTTTTGAACTCCGTTCCATGATCTGACCTTAGAGCTTTCAAGCTCGTCCCAAGAGCAACTTCTACTTGCTTGATGAAAATTTTGAACATCTGGAAGGCTTCTGCTTTTGACACCAAGAAGAGAACCCAAGTGAATCTTGAAACATCATCTACAATAACATACATGTACCTCTTTCCACCATAGCTTTGGGTCTGCATGGGTCCAACAAATCCATGTGAAGGAGTTCTAACGGCTTCTTTGTGCTCACTTCATTCTTGGATTTGAAGGATGATCTTGTCTGCTTCCCTTTGATGCATGCTTCGCATTGCTCAATTTGTTCAGGATCAATTCGGGGAAGTCCTCTTACAAGTTCCTTTTGATGAAGCTTGAAGATTGTGCTAGGTCCGGCATGTCCAAGACGTCGATGCCAGAGATTGGCGTCCACAGCAGAGACGGATAAGCAGAACTTGGATGCAGGCTTGAACCTTTGATTGAAGACATAGACATTGTTCTCGCGAGTCCCTTTGAGAATGACTTGATTTGTTGTCTTGTTGATGACCAGGCACTCCTTAAAGTCAAATGTGACTAGGTTTTCACCTTGATCACAGATTTGAGAGACACTAAGGAGATTGAATCCTAGTACCTCGACAAGACTAACTTTGGATGCACTAATGGATTGATTTAGCTTTGCGGTGCCCGTCCCTTTGATTCTTCCCTTGCCCTTGTTGCCAAACGAGACAGTTCCCCCCGTGGCATTTGGTTGGATAGAAGTGAGATGGATCTGGCTTCCAGTCATGTGATTCGAGGTGCCACTATCAATGATCCACGGGCTTCCTCTCACTTCCACCTGAAAAGAAGAGTTAGCTCTTTGCGACCCAGGCAAGGTGGCCCTTACCTGGTTCGTTACATGGGTACAACTCTTTCATGGGCAAGTAGTCATACATATTCACATCATTTGTCCTTCTAGCATGCGTCATAGGAGATTGACTTTTAGCATTTGGCACACTAGCATGCGTCCTATCAGCAGATTTAGGCTTGGCATTCTTGCTGCCACTTCTAGCCTTTCTTCCATTCTCAAGATCCTGTTTCAGCTTAAGACACTTATACTGGTAGTGACCACCTTTGCCACAATGCCAGCACGTCCTATAGTAGTTTCTAAGGTAGTACTTCTTGTTAGGACGTTGAATTCTATTTTCTTTCATTTTCTCAGGATCAACTACCTTAGGTCCTTCTCCCTTTGCAATCTTTTTGTAGATTTTATGGCTAGTGGAATTTGTGTAGTAGTCCCTTTTTCCTTTCTCACCACTCTCAAGGACTCTTATGCGTTCCTCTAGGTTCTTTGTCTTTTCCCTCTCAAGTTCTAGCTCAATGGTTTTGCTAGATTAGAAGTCGCTAGGGAGAGAGTTCTTTGAGCCTGATTCATACCCTAGTCCTTTCCTAGCTGGAACAAAGACTATCGGATTCACAGTTTCAGTCATGAGACTCTCTCCTAGGACTTTCACCTCGTCCCTAAGATTTGCATTTTCAAGTTTTAGGCACACAAGCTGACACTTAAGGGACTTGACTTCTTCTTGAGAGGATTCTAGTTGAAAAGACATGGTATTGCAATTTTCACATTCTACAACAATATTCTCCGATTCAAGTTCATCAAGACTTTGTTTCATGACATAGCTTTCTTGCATGATCTGAGTGATAAGTTTGATGAGCTTGGACTTTGAGCAATTTTCAAGTGAGCTTAGCATAGATTCATGAGTTACCTCTTGCTCAGTTCCAGAGACGTCCTCTGCAGAAGCTGGAGTGTCTTCCATGGCCATGTAAGCCACTTGATTTTCTGGTTCCTCATCACTTGAGTCAAGTTCGTCCCATTCACCCTCAAATGCACCAACCAGAGCCTTTTCCTTCATTTCTTTTGATGTTAACCCTGTGGTACATTTCTTAGCGATGTGTCCCTTCCTATTGCATTTGTAGCAGACTATTTCTTTCATTTCAGCATCTGTAGGTTTGCGACCTTCTTTCTTGAAAGGCATCTTCATTCTTGGGACTTTGCCTCTTTTGTACAATGCACGAAGAGTTTTGTGCAACAGGGCTAGCTCATCTTCTTCAGATTTTTGTTCTTCAGTCCTTCCTTTGCGTTCTACTAAAGCCTGAAGACAAAGATTCTCTTGGTGCTCTTGAGTTTTGGCTTCTAGCATTGAGTTCAACTCTCTTTGCCTTTGATAATATTGCTCATACTCAGGCATTCTTGCCGCAAGAGTTAAAGCCAGCTCATTTTGGGAACTCTTTCCCATTTCCAGCAGATCTTGATTTCTCCTTGCTTCGTACCCCTTAAGCTTTCCATAAATTTCTTCCATGGACAGTCCTTTGTTGGCTTGGTTTTCCTTGAACGTCATCCTGTCAAAGTTCCATGGTCCCGTGAGTCCATCAATCAAGACTTGGACCTTCATCCTTTGGGTGATCTCCGTTTCCTTGACACCCAAGTTCTTCAACTTTGTGAACAAAGCTTCAAAGCGGAAGGAGTAGTCGGTGATGGTATCATTTGTGAACATCATGAACTTATAGAAGTCCCTTTTTGCTTCAAGTTGGACGTCCTCTTTCATCTCGGGCGTCCCAACATGATACTTCTCAAGGGCTTCCCATTGGAGCTTAGCAGTTGCAAGATTGCTCACACGAGTGGCGTCCCTTTCGCATAGGGACGTTTGTAGGAAACAGATAGCTTTTGCATTTGCTTCCATGAGTTTGAACTCATCGGGACCCCACTCTGATTCCTTGTCCACCTTAGCAGCGGGGACTTTGAGGTCACCGTTCTTTATCACCAACCAGCATTGGTAGATTTGACTTAGCACGAAGCACTCGAACCTTGTTTTCCATCGATTGAAGTTTCCATCGGTGAGGCGAGGAGGCTTAGCACTCGAGATACCTATAGGTTCCATCTCCATGTTTCCTGCAACTCAAACTTAATCTAGAGCGCCTGCTCTGATACCAATTGTTGGATCGTAAGTCTGTTAGAATGGGCGTCCTTAACTGGGTTAAGGGCGTCCTTAGGTGCAGCGGGAAAAAGATTTAACAGAAAACAAGATAAGATAATGGACACGAGTATTTATAGAGGAACCCCACTAAGACCAACTAGTCTTATGGGTAAACCTCTACCTCCGCTGGAGGATTTTCAATAGCCGTCCTTATCTTTATTAAGAGAGAGTCCTTACAACTTAGGCGAGTCGTTACACCTCACTGAGCTAAGCGTCCGTCCTTAGCCTCACTAGTAACACTCCTTTCCACGTAATAGTTAACCTAACTCTCTTAGCTATAAGGAAGCTATCATTCACATCTCTCAAGGTCCGTTGTGAGAGACAAACTACAACTCTAACTATTTTGTGGTTTGTTTTGGATTTGATGTGGTTGGACTTTCTTTCTCTTGGTTCAAGCTCACTTGGTCTCCTTGTTCTTCGTTCTTGAACTTGAATGCTTCGGGAGAGCTTGAGAGAAAGTCTTCAAAGTCCACACCGCTATGCATACCCCTTGGAGGGTATTTATAGCGGAAGTGGTTCTTGTCTTCTAGCATCCTTTGAGACTTGGCAGGATCCTTGATCTTCCATCAACGGTGCGATGTGCATCTTGAGAAGGTCAACTCTGTTGACGCTTGGGAAGCCTCCGCGTGGATAGGGGACCATTGCTGGGAAAGCGACATCTTTGGAATTGTCTACACATGCCCAGACAAAGGAAGCTTCCTTCTGAAGACTACGGCCGAATGTGATGTAATCATGTTGGGGCGGCCTTGGTTTGAATTTGAACTTCGTCCGTATTTTGGCGCGCGCCTCTTCTTGATGAGGACGTCGTCCTATTTGCGCAGGGACTTCGCCAATTACATTCAGCTTTGGATGTTCTAATGCAATGCGTCCCTACAGAGTTAGGGACTCTCGTTCACTTGTTGTCCTTTTCGCTCATGTGCGTCCACTGGACTTACCTGAGATCAACACTTGGACAACTTATCAAATACCTTTAAGTTTGTCATTATCAAAACAAGGGACGATTATTATTGGTTTAGATATTAATGACTGACGTCCTTAATATCGTCCCAACAACTTCCTTATAAGCTAAGAGAGTTAGGTTACTTTGTTAGGTAGAAAGGAGTGTTACTTGTAGAGCTAAGGACGCACGCTTAGCTCAGGAGATTGTAACAACTCGCCTAAGTTGTAAGGACTCTCTCTTAATAAAGATAAGGACGGCTATTGAAAATCCTCTAACGGAGGTAGAGGTTTACCCATAAGACTAGTTGGTCTTAGTGGGGTTCCTCTATAAATACTCGTGTCTGTTATCTTTCTTCGTTTCCTATTAAGTCTATTTTCTGCTACACCTAAGGACGGCCTTAACCAAGTTAAGGACGCCCATTCTAACAGACTTACGATCCAACAATTGGTATCAGAGCAGGCGCTCTAGATTAAGTTTGAGTTGCAGGAAACATGGAGATGGAACCTATAGGTATCTCGAGTGCAAAGCCTCCTCGCCTCACCGATGGAAACTTCAACCGATGGAAGACAAGGTTTGAGTTCTTCGTGCGATGTCAAAACTACCAATGCTGGCTGGTGATAAAGAACGGTGACCTCGAAGTCCCTGCTGCTAAGAAGGACAAAGAAGGAGAATGGGGTCCCGATGAATTCAAACTCATGGAGGCAAATGCCAAAGCCATCTGTTTTCTACAAACGTCCCTCTGTGAAAGGGACGCTACCCGTGTGAGCAATCTTCCAACTACTAAGCTTCAATGGGAAGCCCTTGAGAAGTACCACGTTGTGACGCCCGAGATGAAAGAGGACGTCCAACTTAAAGCTAAAAGAGACTTCTACAAATTCAAGATGTTCACAAATGAGACCATCAACGACTACTCCTTCCGCTTTGAAGCCTTGCTAACAAAGTTGAAGAACTTGGGTGTCAAAGAAACGGAGATCACCCAAAGGATGAAGGTACAAGTCTTGATTGATGGACTCAAAGGACCATGGAACTTCGATAGGATGACGTTCAAGGAAAACCAGGCCAATAAAGGACTGTCCATGGAAGAGATCTATAGAAAGCTTAAAGGATATGAAGCAAGGAGGAATCAAGATCTGCTGGAAATGGGAAAGAGTTCCCAAAATGAGCTGGCTTTAACTCTTGCGGCAAGAACGCCAGAGTATGAGCAATTCTACCAAAGGCAAAGGGAATTGAACTCAAGTCTAGAAGCCAAATCTCAAGAGCACCAAGATAATCTACCTCTTCAGGCTTTAGTAGAACGCAAAGGGAAGACGGAAGAACAAATCTCTGAAGAAGATAAGCTAGCCCTATTGCACAAATCTCTTCGTGCATGGTATAAGAGAGGCAAAGTCCCAAGGATGAAAATGCCCTACAAGAAGGAAACTCCCAAGCCTACGGAAGCTGAATTGAAGGAGATAACTTGTTACAAGTGTAACAAGAAAGGACACATCGCCAAGAAGTGTACCACAGGATTATCTCCAAAAGAAATCAAGAAGAAAGCCTTGTTTGGTGCATATGAGGCCGCATGGGACGACAACGACTCAAATGATGAGGAATCAGAGAATCAAGTAGCATACATGGCCATGGAGGATGCTCCAGTCGCTCCAGAGGACGTCTCTGAAACTGAACAGGAGGTAACTCATGAATCCATGCTAAGTTCACTTGAGAAATGGTCTAAGCCCAAGCTCATCAAATTAATCACTCAGATTATGCAAGAAAGCTATGCCATGAAACAAAGTTTTGATGAACTTGAATCGGAGAATATTGTTGTGGAATGTGAAATTGCAATACCATGTCTTTTCAACTAGAGTCCTCTCAAAAAGAGGTCAAGTCCCTTAAGAGGCTGCTAGTTTGTCTAAAGCTTGAAAATGCAAGTCTTAGGGACGAGGTGAAAGTCTTAGGAAAGAGTCCCATGACTGAAACTGTGAATGCGATAGTCTTTGTTCCAACTAGGAAAGGACTAGGGTATGAATCAAGCTCAAAGAACTCTCTCCCTAGTGACTTCGAAGCTAGCAAAACCACTGAACTAGAACTTGAGAGAGAAAAGACAAAGAACCTAGAAGAAATCATAAGAGTCCTTGAGAGTGGTGAGAAATGAAAGAAGGACTACTACACAAATTCCACTAGCCATAAAATCTACAAAAAGATTACAAAGGGAGAAAGATCTAAGGTAGTCGATCCTGAGAAAATGAAAGAGAATCTAATTCAACGTCCTAAGAAGAAGTACTACCTTGGAAACTATTATAGGACGTGCTGACATTGAGGCAAAGGTGGTCACTACCAGTATGAGTGTCTTAAGCTAAAACAAGATCTTGAGAATGGAAGAAAGGTTAGAAGCGGTAATAAGAACGCTAAGCCTAAATCTGCTGATAGGACGCATGCTAGTGTGCCAAATGCTAAAAATCGATCTCCTAGGACACATGTTAGAAGGACAAATGATGTGAATGTTTATGATTACTTGCCCATGAAAGAGTTGTACCCATGTAACGAACCAGGTAAGGGCCACCTTGCCTGGGTCGCAAAGAACTAACTCTTCTTTTCAAGTGGAAGTGAGAGGAAGCCCGTGGATCATTGATAGTGGAGCTTCAAATCACATAACTGGAAGCCAGATCCATCTCACTTCTATCCAATCTAATGCCATGGGAGGAACTGTCTCGTTCGGCAACAAGGGCAAGGGAAGAATCAAAGGGACGGGCACCGCAAAACTGAATCAGTCCATCAATGCGTCCAATGTTAGTCTTGTTGAGGGACTGGGCTTCAATCTCCTTAGTGTCTCTCAAATCTGTGATCAAGGTGAAAACCTAGTTACATTTGACTCTAAGGAGTGCCTGGTCATTAATAAGAAAACAAATCAAGTCATTCTCAAAGGGACTCGCGAGAATAATGTCTACATCTTCAATCAAAGATTCAAACCAGCATCAAAGTTGTGTCTATCCGTCTCTGCCGTGGACGCCGATCTCTGGCATCGACGTCTTGGGCATGTAGGAGCTAGCACAATTTTTAAGCTTCATCAACAAGATCTTGTAAGAGGACTTCCCCGAATTGATCCTGAGCAAATTGAACAATGCGAGGCATGTATCAAAGGGAAGCAAACAAGATCGCCCTTCAAATCCAAAAATGAAGTGAGCACAAAGAAGCCATTGGAACTCCTTCACATGGATTTGTGTGGACCTATGCAGACCCAAAGCTATGGTGGAAAGAGGTACATGTACGTTATCGTAGATGATTTTTCAAGATTCACTTGGGTTCTTTTCTTGGTGTCAAAAGCAAAAGCCTTCCAGATGTTTAAGATCTTCATTAAGCAAGTAGAAGTTGCTTTTGGGACGAACTTGAAAGCCCTAAGGTCAGATCATGGAACAGAGTTCAAAAACTCAGAGTTCCTTGACTTCCGTGACCAACAAGGAGTCTCCCACAACTTCTCTTGTCCTCGAACTGCGCAGCAAAATGGCGTTTTTGAAAGAAAGAACAGGACGCTTGAAGACATGGAAAGGACGATGCTCCTGGCTAGCGGCGTCCCCATACACTTTTGGGCAGAGGCCGTGGCCACAACTACCTACATCATCAATCGAGCCATGATTCGTTCCTTGCTCAAAAAGACGTCCTATGAGCTACTCAATGGAAGAAAGCCAAACATTTCTCATCTCAAAGTCTTTGGATGCAAATGTTTCACTCACAACAACGGCAAAGACAACATCGGCAAATTTGATGCTAGGAGCGATGAAGGAATATTCCTTAGATACTCCCTCACAAGCAAAGCCTATAGAGTCTTCAACAAATGGACTCTTAAGCTTGAGGAAAGTATCCATGTGGTGCTCAAAGAAAATGCTTCTCACAAGAAAGAACCAAGTAAGAATGAATGTCGTCCCTCTCCAAAGGACGATGATGAAGATGATGAAGAAGAACCTAGAGGGTCCTCCGACAAGTACTACGTTCCTAGGAACCCCCCTGAAACTCGCGATGAGGTCTCAATGGGAGTCCCTAGTGAACAACAAGAGCCCTCTCAAACTTGGTCGTTAAACCAAGTGGATGCTGCTGAATCAAGTCAACAAGAAGAAGAAAGGCACAGTGTGGACGCTCACTCTGAGGGGGAACACACTGAGCCTGTCAATGAAGAAGATGGTTTTGAATCCGATGATTCTGATTGGACGGACCCTAGGTGTACTCCTGCAAGGGACGCTACTCATAGGGGATCCATCCTTTCTAGACTTCACTCAACAGATCAAATCATCTCGGACATGTCAAAAGGAGTCCAAACCAGATCGGCTGTGAATCAGTCCCATAGTGCCAACATAACATTCTGTGCTTTCAACGCCTTTGTGTCTTTAATTGAACCTAAGAACATAAAGGAAGCACTTTAGGACGCTGATTGGATTCAAGCCATGCAAGAAGAACTCAATAAATTTGAAAGGAACAAGGTTTGGACCCTCGTCCGAAAAACAAAAACATAATAGGGACGAGGTGGGTCTACAGGAACAAGCTTGATGAAAGTGGCAAAGTCTCAAGAAACAAAGCAAGGCTTGTGGCTCAAGGCTATAGGCAAGAGGAAGGGATTGATTACAATGAGACCTTCGCTCCTGTCTCTAGAATTGAAGCCATTCGCCTCCTCGTTGCCTACGCCGCTCACAAAGGGTTCAAGCTATTTCAAATGGATGTCAAGACTGCCTTCCTAAATGGCAAGCTAAAGGAAGAAGTGTACGTTGCTCAACCTCCAGGATTTGAGGACGCTGATCATCCAACTCATGTATACTTTCTGGACAAGGCACTCTATGGACTCAAGCAAGCCCCTCGTGCATGGTACGATAGGTTCGCGTCCTTTCTTTTGTCCAACGGGTATACTCGAGGTAACATTGACAAAACCCTGTTCTTAAAGAAAGTCCTTAAAGATGTTTTGATTGTCCAAGTCTATGTCGATGATAAATACCACTCAAAGGAGGATCTCTCTTTGAGGAAACCACTCTTAAAGCAAATAATGGCCAAGAGGAAAAATTGCAGGCAACAACCTACGACTCTTTCATTAATCAATTCTCAATGCTCAAACAATGGAACCACCCAGGCTAAATAAGCAGAATGCTACGCTACCACTAACCCACTAATAATCCTAATTGGATTAGTGCTTAAACTGAAAACTAAACTGACTCTAGAAAGTAGGAGAACCATTGACTTAATCTGCAAATCCTAACTAATGAAATTAACACAAGAAATGCAACAACTGACTGTTGACTTAATTAAATAAATACCTACGAAGCCCTATCACTCACTGGAATCCTATCAATGCATCCTTCCCGGAAATTTGACTTGTCCTCAAGTCGAACGGATCTTAACCTGGAGCCTCTCGGGAAGGTTTGACGCCCTGAAGCTTATATTTCTTCCTGTTGTACTTGAAAATCAGGAACATGTCATTCTAATTAATTATGACTGTTTTCAAGGATGAAAGCCACTTAATTCCCAAGACAACGTCCGCTCTGCCCAAAGAGAATGGGTAAAAGTCTTCTGTGATAACGAAACCGGGCAATTTAAGAGAGATTTTTGGGCATAGCTAGTTGCAAGGAATCACCTCTCCATTGCCTATCGTCACTCCGAACCCCGGAACTTCCTTGGTGGGCAAATTCAGCTTTTGGACAAGGCGGTCAGATATGAAATTATGGGTGGAGCCGCTGTCCACAAGAATTAATACCGACCTGCTTTGCAATGTTGCTCGGAGCTTCATGGTCGTAGTAGAAGCAGGACCCACAATCTAATGGAAGGAAATGGCAGCAGCACCTTCGTTGTAACCGACTCCGTCCAACCTCTACACTTCCTCGTCGGCTTCCTGCAACCCTGTGTCGTCCCATTCTCCAGCGAACTCCATGTTAGAGAAGGACGATTTGCACTGGTGGCCGGGCATGTATTTCTCGCCGCAGTGAAAACACAGCCTTTTTCACTCCGGAGTTGGCGTTCTCCATCGTTGAGGCGTGAAGTCGGTGAGGGGTTGCTGGTATCTTGTCTGGGATTAGGATGTTGGGCTGTGGGATGATTGGGCTGAGTTCGGCTATAGTTGGGTTTGTAACCAAGGGGGTTCGTTTTTGGTGGTGCTCTAAGAGAATTCAGTTTGGACTCGAATTCCAAGGCTAGCGACGCAGCCCTGAAAACAGATCGGGGGGAATGAATTCGGACTTCAGCTCGCGGTTCTTCCCTTAACCCGGAGATGAAAGCACCCAGGAGTGCGCTTTCGGGCCAATCATGCACTCTCGATGCACGCCGAGTGAATTCCGCTCGGTACTCTGCTACTGACCCCGTTTGTTAAATGGAACACAATGACTCGTCTGGTATTTGAAAATCAGGTGGTCCATAATGGTCCTAGAATATACATACCAGATCACCCCAGACCACTATCTCTCTCTTGCTATTGACCCAAGCATATAGGTCAAGGGCATCACCTTCCAAATAAACAGCAGCGACTTCGACTTTCATATTTTCCGCTACATCGTAGTAGCGAAAGTACTTCTCTGCTCGGAGAATCCATCCACGGGGGTCGCCACCTTCAAATTTTGGGAAGTCGAGGCGCGCCCGAGGACGATGTACAGCTTGATAACTCCGACGACCATCGTCGTCGTCGTCGTAGTCGTCTCTGGAACGATAGAAAGTGCGATCTGTCCTCGGGGTATGAGGAGACCGAGCATTGTCCCTATTGATTCCTTCATACTGGTTGACGGCAGATTTTACTCGAGAGCCTCGCTGGTTTGAACTCTCGGGGTTACCGTCACGAGGATGATTGGGTCCTAGGGGCTGAGAGTTAGCCTCTAGGCTGGCAACCCTGGCAACAACTGTATCCAGAACCTCCAGTTTAGAGGTGAGGAAGGCGAGTTGCTGCGCAATCTCAAGGTTGGATGGTTGTTGTTGTGGAAGGGGAGGGGGCGGGGGTGGATCCTTTGGATCGTTTACGTTGGAGGAAGAACGAGTTTGTACCATATTGGATCGCATTGCTCTAATACCAAATGATAAATACCACTCAAAGGAGGATCTCTCTTTGAGGAAACCACTCTTAAAGCAAATAATGGCCAAGAGGAAAAATTGCAGGCAACAACCTACGACTCTTTCATTAATCAATTCTCAATGCTCAAACAATGGAACCAGCCAGGCTAAATAAGCAGAAAGCTACGCTACCACTAACCCACTAACAATCCTAATTGGATTAGTGCTTAAACTGAAAACTAAACTGACGCTAGAAAGTAGGAGAACCATTGACTTAATCTGCAAATCCTAACTAATGAACTTAACACAAGAAATGCAACAACTGACTGTTGACTTAATTAAATAAATACCTACGAAGCCCTAACACTCACTTGAATCCTATCAGTCGATGACATAGTATTTGGAAGCACTAACATGAAACTTGTAGAGGAATTCAAGAACTTGATGAGTAGTGAGTTTGAGATGTCCCTCATAGGAGAGCTCAACTTCTTCTTGGGACTCCAAATCACACAACTCAAAGATGGGACGCACATTCACCAACAGAAATACATTCGTGAAATGCTCGAGAAGTATGGAATGAATTCGTCCAAATCCACTGCCATCTCCCCCAACACTCGCCTTTATGCTGATGAAGAAGGCAAGACTGTTGATCAAAAGCTATACAGAGGAATGATAGGGTCCTTGCTAAATCTAACAGCAAGCCGTCCCGACATTATGTTCGTTGTATGCTTATGTGCTCGCTTCCAAGCAAATCCAAAAGAGTCCCACATGCAAGAGGTCAAAAGAATCTTCAGATACCTCAAGGGACGGGATGACCTATGCCTATGGTATCCCAGAAAGACGTCCCTTAGCCTGGTGGCGTACTCTGACGCAGACTACGCTGGTCATGTGGTGGATAGGAAGAGCACATCCGGAATGGCACAGTTCCTTGGTTCGTGCCTTATTTCATGGGGATCCAAAAAGCAAAACTCCGTGGCATTCTCAACCGCGGAAGCTGAGTACGTTGCTGCTGCTTCGTGCTGCTCTCAAGTCCTTTGGATCAAGTACCAACTTGAAGATTATGGTACGTTCCTCAAAACAGTCCCTATCTTGTGTGACAACACCAGTGCTATAAGTATTGCCAAGAATCCTGTTCATCATTCTAGAACCAAGCATATTGAAATAAGACATCATTTTCTTAGTGATAATGTTGAACTTGGATTGATAAAAGTGGATCATGTTAGGACTGAGGACTAAGTGGCAGATATTTTCACAAATGCACTTGATAGACGTCCCTACGAGCAGTGGCGGAGCCAGAGATTTCTCGAAGAGGGGGGCAGAAAAAATAATATTATATTAAAATAAAATAAATACATAAATATAAAACGGTAAAATTATATTAAAATTAAATAAATATTTAAATACAAAAATTTCAATACATATATATAATAATAATCTATCATAATATCTATTCTCGATGTATAGAAGGCAAATCTAATCGGCGAGTTTTCATGTTCTGAAAATGTTGAATAATAACTTCGTTATCCAAGCCCTTAAAAATATCCTTCTCAATATAGCACACCAAACAATCGGTAAGAAAGTCATCTCCCATCTTGTTACGTAAATCTGTCTTGATAATATTCATCGCGGAGAATGCTCTTTCCACACTAGCAGTCGCAATTGGTAACACTAAAGCCAACTCGATAAGACGATATATCAAGTGAAAAACATTACGGATTTTTGCATCAACCATCCTTCGAGCGAGATCTCCAATACTTTGCAATGTAGAATACTTTTCATTTCCTCTCATTTCAAAAATCCACATCTTTAGTTGGTCTTGAAGCTCTAATCGATCAGACATTGAAAAGTCATTTGAATACAACTCTGCAAGCCGAAGTAGTTTTGACTCATTGAAATTGGAGAATGAATTCTTAGGATCAAGGCATGCTATACACGTGAGCAATTCAGTGTTTGACTCACTGAAACGATCCTCCATCTCTTGACCAATTCGGTCAATAACCTACAAATTTAGCATCATGTTAATTCGAACAATAAATAACTAATCTAATAGTTCAAATAGAGAAATAATGTTATACCTCATAAAATATACCAATCCGATAATGATCGTCATTTTTCGTAGGACGTCTAGATCGAACGCGGCTTTGAGCATTATCTTCCATGTTGAGGACGATAATATCATTCTTTTCACAAAAGTCGTTAACATCCCTTAAGTGCTCATCCCATCCATTCTTTCTCAAATCTAGCAATTTCATCTTAGAGAACTGAAGCAAACTCACAGCATCAATAATGTTTTGATCTTTTTGTTGCAAGAATTATGACAAACCATTTGTCAATCCCAAAATTACCTTCATCAAGTGACCAATAAACACAAATTGATAACTCTCCATTTTTTCAATCAAACTATCAGCAACTCCTCGGGATTTCAAATCAGTTCCATCATGAAATATATTGTCAAGAACTTGGATAGTTGATGACCATGAAGAAAGAAGACGAATAATCACTACAAGAAAACCCATTTATTGCAACGACAATATTTTGTCGTTGCGAAAAATATTTTTGGCAACGACCTATGAAGGTTGTTGCCAATATTTGTTGCAATAAATCCAATTTCCACTTCCCTCCATTCCAAAAACGCGCGCTATGAATAAAATTTTGTATTTATATTTTGTAACAACAGTTGTCGTTGCAAAAAATACCTGGATATATATGGCAACAAGGGTGTCGTTGCTAAAAATATTATACATGTATGGCAACGACACAGTTGTTACAAAAAAACGTATGAATATTACATCTTTTTTTTTTTGTCGTTGCAAAAAAATGCAAGGATATTACATTTTTCTTAAAATATGGTATGGTATTCTAAACCCTTCTTTCCCACTCACCCTTCGTTTTTTGTTTCTCTCCCAAGTTCCCCCGACCTTCTCCCTTCTCGTCTCCAAAGACCTGGATCTAGTCCTCTTCTCCCACCTTTCCCCGATCGCCACCTCCTGCCACGACCACCCTGACCTCCTCCACTTCTCCCTCTGCCCCTCCGATTCCCCCTCGTCGAAACCCTAATCCGCGGCTGCCACCCCCTTCCCCGCCGCCACCGCTTCTCCCGCACCCCTCCAAACCCTAACCCCCCTCCCCCCTCGCCGGTCCTGGCTCCGGCGGCGTATGCGGAGGAGTTGTTGCCCTGCTACGAAGGGCGACCACGGCGAAGCAGTTCGGTCCGCCGCGGTAGGCCGACATCAGGTTGAAGGAGTAGGTTGCGCCCACGGGGAGGAAGGAGCGCTTGATGACCCGAGGGGAGGAGCTCCGCAGATCTGAACGGAGGGGGGAGGAGGAGGCGTTTTCGACGGCGACAGTGGGAGAAGTTTCGCAGATCTGAAAGAGTGTTGTTCGCCGTCGGTGGAGCTTGTGTCGGCGCCCATGGATTCCTCCACCAGGTCTTCTGCTGATTTCATCTCTGTCTTCGATCCAGAGGCGTTGAATTTGTCAATTTCAGGTTTAATTGGATTGAATTTGGGAGGCTGATTGCTTATTGTTATCCAATCAATGTAGGAATTGGGCAGAATTAGGAGCGATTCATTTGTTTCTTCCGCTATATAGTAGCCCTGTGTCTGCTTCTTCAAACCTGGCGACAGAAGCTAGGGCTTTTTGTGAGCTCTTCCGTGGTACCATTCACCGCACTTGTCTGGTCGATAATGTTCTTTTCGTGAGTCTGTTTCTGGTTTCATGCTGTATAAAAAGCTTACTGCTTGTATCCTCTGATATTGTAGTTGCTTGTCTTGATTTCCCTAATTTCTTTGCTAACTGATGTGGACCATGCGTGCATATCATCAAATTGTCTTTGTTGCTCGGTTTGTTGTTGGTGTTTTAAGATGTGAAAATTGGTGTTACTTATAGGGAGGAATTGTAAAGATGGGTGATGATGGTGCACGTTGCAAAGCCATCAAAATGATCTATCTGACTTTGATGGCAAATGTAGGTTCCCTTATTTATTCCTTTTTGTTACTTTGTGACATCATTCAGTTATTGTCACTCATAGTCATTGCTGCTACTACTTCATTTCTTGATATGACTGTTGCTAGAATTCTTCATTGAAGTAATTGAATTTGAGTACACAAGGAATGCAAGCGGACTTGTAATTAGTAACCAATTGGACTTTGATTTCTTATTGCATTGGTCGTGTTTTCATATTAATTATTACGCCATGCTCCCCTACTTCAGAGAAAGAGGAAACAATTAACGCTAGAAGTCAAACTTTCTGTGCTGACATTGATCAATTTGGTGATTCTGCTGTGCTAGAATCAATTGTGATAAAAAAATGGTTCTGGAGTCCTGCTATTTGGTTCATTTATGCAAGTTAAACTTGGTAAAGCTATAGGGTCTATTTGGTAGGAATAGAAAAGGTCTTTTGTTTCCCATTTTTTGTTGTTGTATGAATTGGTGAGCTTATAACGCAGTTTGAGATTCTATTCAGTGTTTCTATTTAGTGGAGGTGTGATGAAGGATTTGGCAATTGAATCCTGTGATTGGGGGGATTAGGGGCCTGTGAAGAAACGTTGTCGAGTGAAGTTGAAATCATTACAGATTGGGTTTTAGGAGCTTTAGTGCTTTAAACCATTTGAGCGTTGGTTTAGCTTAGTTAGTGATGTCTATCATTTGTTTATGGTCATGGTTCTGTTTAGAAATTTTTCTGAAGTTGCTTCTTGTTAGGCTTTACATTTCTTCCATAAACTTGATTATTTGAAGGAAGTCATAGTAGCAAAGTGAGAGGATAGCTGTCCTTTTTGGGCATTGAAGACTTGAGTTTGGGAGAGAAGAGAAACATTTTAGACTGGGAAATGCTTGCTTAGGATGGAGTCTATGGATTAAGTTTGATGCATTTCTTCATGACCCTGGATGAGTCTTTTGTGTTGTGTTAATTCTATATTAAGTGAAACATTATAAACAACTAAGGCAAGTCTGATTTAATGTAGTTGCAAGTGGAGTGCAAAGGGTTTTTCAAGTACTTCATCAAGGTGTTTAATTGCTGCTGAAATAGCTTTTTTTTAAGGTTTTGTACCTTTTATTATTGACAATTTGATTCTAGGTTTAGTATCGACAACTTTTGTTCTTACATTTCATTCGCGACAATTGGATTTTATACTCGAGTAGCTTGGATAATAATTTTTTTCTGATAAGTGCAAGCTGTTAGTCATTCATGCTTGTGTTAATCTTCTGTTGCTTTATATTTCCTCTAATGTGTATAATCTTATTTGGCTGTAAATCTATAGGGATTTCTGGAGTACCAAAATCGATGATTTTCACTTTGCTGCTTGAATCGTGCTGCCTATTGCTCGTAGCCGCTGAATCTGCTGCTTTGGTAGTTTCTTAGTGATTTAGCTTCTTAAGTGAGATTTGCATTAGGGTCCTTATGTTGAATGCTCCCGTTGAAGGAATTGCTTTGGTAGTTTCTTAGTGATTTAGCTTCTTATGGGAGCTTCATTGCCAGTGAATTAGATGCTTTGGCCTATGTGTTACAATTAGATGGTGAAAGTGTAGGACAGAACAAAAGCTTTGGAATAAAATCAAGAGATCACTCTTCAGGCTCTAGATCATCAAATAAATCTCTGTCTGACTTGGAGTCTATGGATGTGAGAATCTTTGGTATTGATCAGTCACATATAGGTCAGAAAAATGTTGAGATATCCTGGGAAGCTATTGCTGGCTATGATCATCAAAAGAGGTGTTGATGATTTTTTTTTAATCTTGTCTTCTTCTTCCCTTTGACTTAATATTATTAGGACTCAGAGAAATTGTGATAAACAGAAACAGTTCTATGAGGATCTGTTCATGCAAGCCTATAAGTTTGTTGAATTTTATATTAGATAGAGATTTAGACAAACAAATCTGATGCTGTACATATGTTTTTACCACCTTAACGTACAGAAATAGAAGATACTATTTTGCTGGCACTAGAAATTCCTGAGGTGGATGATGATATTGCTCGTGGAACTCGGCGTAAGTTTGAGAGCAATAGACCTCGTGTAGTGCTATTTGAAGGCCCACCAGGCATGTGCTCTTAGTCTCTTATCCCTATAGAATGAGTGTTCACAATCTAATTAATTATGTTTAAATCTACACAAGAGAGTTATGTATGTTATTATTCTTGTTTTTTCTATTGATTAGTACATAAGACAAGTTTGTGAACTGTCTGTTGTGTCTTTTTGGTAAATTCCTGTACAGAGTATTTTGTCAAATACATCACATAAACTACATCTTACCTGTATGCATTCTCACAATTCGTTCAACTTCTTAGACTGTTTCTCATTTGATGGTAGAAAGCAATAGTTCTTGATCATATCTTTACGTCTGGTATCATGTACAGGAAAGACATCTTCTTCTCGGGTAATTGCTAATCAGGCGGTAAGTGATAAGTCGCTTTCTGTTTGTTCTTGTTTGTGATAGATGCTGTCTATCTTTCTTTCATGAAGAATGACTCAAGGCATAAGACTGCTTATCTTTGCTGCCAAGAAGGCATTGTTGTGAACGAATTACTAAGACCAGCCTGACTGTCGGGCGTTTCGTTGCATTTAGGAGTAATTATTACTAGGATTAGTTGATTGAGTGGATCAAAATTTCATATGACATTCCAAAGCTAGGACTTTTTTTAATGGGATTTACTTTGGCTATCAAACTTTATATTGATATATAACTCTTCTTTTCTTATTGTTGAATAGGGGGTTCCTCTGCTGTGTATGTACCACTTGAGATTGTCATGTGAAAGTATTACGGTGAAACTGAATGCCTTTTAGGGAAAGTTTTTTTACTTTCAAATGAGCTTCCTGATGGGGTCATAATTGTTCTGGAGGAGGTACGTACTTTGCACAATTAAATTCTGTGTTCCTTGTATCATGATTTGCCTATTTTCCCTTCTCATTTTCTTTTTTCCTGAACTTAAATCAGGTCTGTTTGCTCCACTGGTTGTTCATTAGAACACTTGTTTCTTTTCTTCCCTTATCATCTTGAATATCGTGTTGAAACAGGTTGATTCTTTTGCTGTTGCCTGTGATTCTAACATACATCAAGCTACTCATAGAATTTTATCAGTATTGTTGCGGCAGGTAAACACTTAATTTGCTCTGAGCTATTTGCCAATAACAGCATATTTTGCAGGTTTGCTTTATTTTTGAAGTTTTCATAGCAATGTTGCATGAATATTCTCCACTTGAAAATATGGTATATGTTGTTTGAAAATAATAGTGCAATAAGAACTGTTAAATGTTTGCTCATAAATTAAGCAAGATTTTTGTATAATCAGACATACACTACAATTTACCTCATTGATGTTTGAGAAAGAAGAAGAAAAACACTTTGTACTAAACATTGGGTATAAGCACAGAAGATGTTAGTCTTGTGTGGAACCGGATCTTGTCAGTTAGTTTGCATGATATTTTATCTTTACATGATTTCTCAATTTTCTTTTGCTAAGTTTTGAAGCGTCATTTGGTTTTTATAAGGATCCAAGCTGTAGCCGATTCATCGTCACCACTGATTGATGGCTTTGAGCAGGATAAGAAGGTAGTTGTAATTGTTGCTACAAACGGGACAAGAGCTTGCAATTTATGAAGCAAACTATTGTAGGATGTTCAAGCTAACTAGGAACAATGTCATATACTCTTCTTCTTTTTACTTATTAATGTTAAAGGTGGCTAGTTAGTTAGGAATCATGTTGATTTGAAATGACGTTATTTGTACCTCAGTATTGTGTTGGATTTCGCTTGTAAATTTTGGGATGAATAATATTGTATATTCTTAACTTTTTGTAGTAGCAATAATTTGTTTGACAAAATAATTAATTTATGGGCAAATCACCGAAAAAAATTTAATGTAATCTTTTGCAACAACCTAGCCGCCATTGCAGTAAATATCATCTTTTGCAACAACTTAACCGCCGTTGCAGTAAATATGATCTTTTGCAACGACATTGGTTGTTGCAAAATGCTATTAAACCAAAAGTTTAATAATAGATTTTTTGCAACGACAAAGGTTTTGCAACAACAACTGTCGTTGCGAAAGTTAAATTTTTCACAACGACTCAAAGTTGTTGCAAAAAACTTTCGCTACGGCCGTTCCCGCAACGACCCTGCAAATATTTTTGGCAACGACATGGGATCTTTTGCAACGACTTTGGTCGTTGCAATAAATGGATTTTCTTGTAGTGAATGGTTGTAAAATGTGAACCCCAACGTGTAGCTCCTGGCCGAGGTAAACTTGTTTCTTGATTCAATCCTCTCCCAGTTTCAATTTCACCCTTTTCTAACTTCTTCACCATGTTTTCATGTTGCTTTTGTCGAAACTCATCTTTTCTTTTACAAGAAGCTCCAACCATATTTGTAATCATAGCTAAATACTCAAAGAAATCACTCACAAATTGATTTGTATGTGAAACAGCCACAACAACTAATTGAAGTTGGTGAGCAAAACAATGAGTATACCTTGCTTGTGGATTTTAATTCAAAACAAGAGTCTTCAATCCATTAAGTTCACCTCGCATATTTGAAGCTCCATCATATCCTTGACCTCTTACTTTAGAGATAGATAACCCATGCTTAGCAAAAAATTCATCAACACCACTTTTTAATGAAACTACAGTAGTGTCAACGACATGAACAACTCGAAGAAACCGCTCCACCACTACACCATCGTTCTTTACGTATCTTACAACAATAGCCATTTGCTCTTTGACCGAACTATCACGAGCTTCATCAATTAATAAAGAAAAGAATTTCTCTCCAATATCAGCTATTATGACTCTTGTTGTCTCTCATGCACAGGCACTAATAATTTCCTTTTGAATCTGCGGAGAAGTAAGCTTGTGATTTTCTGGTGCATTCTCCTTCACCACTTTTTGAACATTAGGATTGCGTGAACTATACCAATCAAGAATTTCTAAAAAATTGCCTTTATTTAATGAAGTTGCAGACTCATCATGTCCCCGAAAAGTTAATCCTTGTCCAAGAAGCAGTCTCGTAACATCAACACTTGCAGTCAAACGAGCAAGATATGCAACATTTAATTCTCGTGTTCCAGAAATTACTTTTCTTGTTAAACTTTGCCTTTGATCTTTGAAAGCAAAGAATAACGTTCGAGCATCATTATGTGCACTACCTGTAGCTCCTACATGATCCCTAAATTTCTTAGTAGCTTTCTTCCAATTACGGAATCCTGTTTTCACAAACACTTCATCTCCAGATCTTTTACCCGTACTACATCTGAAGAGATAACACCAAAAGCAAAATGCCGCGTCTTTAGAAACACTATATTCTAACATTCCTATTTCTTAAACCAATCAACTTGGAATGATCTTAATGTAGTTCCAATCATAGTCCTTGGAAACTCATGAGAAAGGGGTTGACATGGACCATTAACCACATACTCTCTTCTAATATCATCACGAACTTGAGGATCACAATCGTTTATTGGTTGTCTCAATCCAGGATCGCTAATAACAGAATTCTCTCGTGTATTCTCAAAACGAGCTCTTTTTTCCCTTGAAGGACCAACATCTCCATCAACATTAGGAGATTCACTAGGCCTAGTCGTAGACTGAAGACCTAAATCTGGTAATTTCTTATTTCGAATAACAAATTTGTCCATATTCCTATTAAACAATTCAATTCAGCAAGCTTGTTTAATTTTATACTAAAAGAATATAAATTAAATTAATTGATTAGCTAAAAAAAGTATAGAAACGAATTCAAAGTAATTGAAAAGTAATTACTAAAGCAACAAAGTAATAACATCACTAATTATAGAATCATATAAATAAGCTTAACAAGTTCATAATAAACAATTAAAATACAAGCTTTGACAAAAAAAAACAATTAAAATACAAGTCGATCAAAGCAAATTACAATTCCAAATTTTTTTATCTATAAATTGCTATATTGAGTTGCAATTCTCTTTCCTGTCATTGATTACGTGCCTATATTGTTTAACTTGTAACTCCAATCCATAATCTCTCAATTAGTAAGTTAATTAGTTAATTAAATATTCCAATAATCTCTCAATTTATAAGTATGCTAATTAGTTGAATAAATAAAAGTTCGATTTTGAAAGATAAGTTGAATAATTTATACTTAAGTTAATTAGTTGAATTAAGGTGATAAGAAAGTATAAATCAAGTAATTAATAATGCTGGAAATAACGTACCTTGAGAATGTGGGGAGGAGTAGGTACAAGTTCCAATTAATTGAATTAAAGTCTACTGTATGAGAGAAGCTAATGTGCTTTTTACAATTAAAAAAGAGAAAATCTAGGTGCTTTTATAGATTTATGGGGATTGGGGAACAAGCAAGGCTATCAGAATTAAAGATAGATTTATATCTTTTTTTTTTTTCGTTTTTTAATGTGGTACCAAAACGACGTCGTTTTGGGGTTTTTAAAAAAAAAGCCAAAACGACGTCGTTTTGTGCTGGCTTTTTTAAAAAAATAGCAGAACATTTTCGGCAGAATACATCTGTGGATCCCCTAACTTGTCACTTTTGTGCAAATGGACCCCCCAACTTCACGAGTTACCTATCAAACCCCCGAACTTAACCTTTTTTTTCCTATTGAGCACCTTTCGCTGACATGGACGGGCGCGTGTTTTTCACTCGTTAGGGTGGGCTGTGAAATACCGCTAAATTGCTGACATGGAAAAAAAAATAAAAAAATATATTTATAGTATAAGTTAAAAAAAAACACAATGTTCATCTTCATCATCCCTCTTTGAACATTCATCACCTCCGATTAGCTTCCACCGGCTTACCTCCGGCCAAGACCCGACGGCAGCCCGTCCTCTTCTCTCGGTTGACTTCGCCGGACAACAACCCTCTTCACCCACTCGACACCCCCTGCTCACCCTCGCCGCTCTGCCCCGACCATCCCTTTCACGCCCATCAACCCGGCCTCAGCCCCCTCTGCGCACAACTCTCTCACGAGCTCCACCCGCTCGCCCAAATCCAGATCTAGGGTTCCGACCCATGCTCGCCGGCCTCCTTCCCGACGCGACCCACCTCAGACCCGACCTAGATCTTCCTTCCTCCTTCCGCTCGCTCGGTCTCCATGCTCACGACCTCGCCGGATCGACCCACCGCTTAGCCCTCGCTACCATGCCCCGACGCGACCCAACCCTTCTCCCTCTCTCCCGACTTCGCCGGCTCGGTCCCATTGCCGAGCAGATCTGCGCCTCCTCCGCTCTCGCTCAAGGCTCTGGCCGTCGCCCCGCCGTCTCCAATCTTGGTGTGCGCAGCCCCAGAACCGCGAGTTCGGGTCTTCCGACCCTTGCCCGACTGCCCTGCGGCCACCGCCCTTGCCCGACTGCCCTGCGGCCACCGCCCTTGCCCCACCCCTCCTCCTTCGTTCTGGATCCAAGAACCCCAAATTTCATTTTCAACCAATATTTTCAATCCCATATTTCTCTTTTATTGCAAATCTTGCCCAGAAATTATACAAAATTTATATTATATTACATTTTCTTACAAAAACATAAAATGAGTTTTTTTTAGGTGACATGGATACACGTGGCTGCTGATGTGGCTGCTGAGTGGGACAAAAATGCCCAAGTCAGCGCGCGTGTACCTCAACACACTCGGAAAATGGGCTCAGTTGCAGAAAAAGGGGTCAATAGGTAAAAAAAGGTTAAGTTAGGGGGTTTAATAGGTAACCCGTGAAGTTGGGGGGTCCATTTGCAAAAAAGTGACAAGTTGAGGGGTCCACAGATGTATTTTGCCGAACATCTTCTTCAACTTGTGCACCGGGCGCCGGCCCTAAAACTTCGCCTGAATCCATGGAGGGGCAAGCTCGAGATCTACATACCTATGGACGGTATTGCGGGGGGGGGGGGGGGGAAGAAGGGGCGGCCGCCCCCCTTCGCCCCCTCCTCACTCCGCCACTGCCTACGAGCACCTCCGGTTGCCTTTAGGGATGATAACTTTTAAATGATCAAGTCCCGTTCTATTATTCCCTCTATGATTGGCTATGTTTTGTTGAGAAGTTGTTTTAAAGTGTGTCATGCATTTAAAGTCATCTTTAAAGGACGCTAGTCTAAGACATGTGTTTTGCTTGTGTTTTGAACGCCTTTCATTTCGCTTTTTATCTCAAGAGTATCTCTGATCACCCTACCCTCATTACAAGCCGAAATGATGGGAACTCTAAGTTTACCTAAGCCGAGAATCTTGCAAACGCGTCCTATGAGCGTTCTTTGTTTTATCTTTACGGGACGTACTTGCTTGATTTTCAAAACTGGTGCTAAGTGTTCAAAGGGATGCTTGTTAAGAGCTGAAGGAAGTCAGGACAGAGTTCTAAGAGTCAGAGGTTGTGATCAGTTTTTTGGGACGCAGTGGTTCAATTCCCAATGTTGCGGTTTTGTGTGTTGAAAGGACGCCGAGACAAAGTCCTTTGCAGTTGTGAAATTTGAGAATGGGAAGGTGAACCGTCTTAGAGAATTTGAACGCAGATCTCGGGATCCGTGTAACGGGTGCAAAACAGCTGGTTACTTAGCGAAGAAGAATGCCACCTGTGGGAACGCGGGTGGAGGAAGCCAAATGAAAAGTCCCTATTACCCTTGCGGGAACGCGGGTGGAGGAAGCCAAATGAAAAGTGCTTATTACCCTTCGTCTTCTTCCTATAAATACACCTCTGTGTATTCTGAAATCTCTTCTTTGCCTCCCTATTGCTTGCGACGACGTCATAGTCGGAAATGGCGATAAGAAGAAGCGCCTCAAGAAAATCCTGTCGCCGCTCCTGTTCACAGCTCAGTTCCTTGAAGAGAACGGCCGCACTGAATTTCTCGAGCTGCTTCAGTTTCAGGGCTGGGAGCACTTAGGCGAAGAGGCTGCTGTTGTAGACCCCAATGAGGTTCTCCGCTTCTATTCAAAATTTGAAGTATCAACAGTGAAGGGGAAGCCTCAAGGGACGTTTGAACTAGATGGGGACGAGTACTCTATTGTAGAGGGTACCGTCCGCAACATGTTGGGTCTACGCCTCCCGCCTCAAGATGCTCTCCACGACTTTCCTTGTAAGAACTTTGGTCGCTTCTCCCAGGAAGAAATCTTTTGCAATATATTCAATGGGAGACAGCCAGTTTCTAGGGATAGAGTCGCCCATTGCCTTTCCAAGACAGGCGTCCTTACGCACCACTTCATGGTGCGCATGGTCGTCCCCCGCCAAGAGAAGAAGTCCATTGTCCAAATCACTGATAGTATCATCTTGGACGCCTTCTTGAACCGAAAGCCTATCAATCTGACACGGGTTGTCTTAGAGCATATGGGAAAGTGCATTGGAGGACGCCACTCGCTCCCCTTCCCCGGCCTTATCAAGCGGATTCTTGAGCAACAACATCTTTATGCCCCTCGCGAAGAGAAG